>CM068305.1:16238804-16654344 GCA_034768735.1 Schistosoma mekongi
TCGTAGGCTAGCCAGTTTAGGTATTGCGTTAAGTATGAGTACTGAACAGGCACTTCTCGAATGGATTCCTGTCGACAGTCGCCTATGTGCCGTCTAACTAAATGGTTCAGTAAGAACTCGGAAAGACAGGGACGCGCCGTTGTCTTTTCGTTGTTTCTGCCTGTGATCTCATTGACTGTAGCCTGGATGAAGTGAAAGATGAATTTTACAGAAAACTTTATGAACTTCTTCATAGGGCCAAACACTCAGATTTGGTAACCTTGGCTGGTGATTTTAACGCCCAAATAGGCAGCTTTAACCAGTCTGAAAGACATTTAGGTGGATGCTTCAGTGTTTCAGTTCAAAGGACGGATAACGGCTACCATCTGCTACAACTCTGGTCAAACAATCGTTTATTTCTAGCAAACGCGAACTTTAAGCATAAGGAGTGACGTCGTTTAGCATGGCAACCTCCTGGACCTACTCAACGGTGGGCTCAAATAGACCGTATCGCCATTAGTCACGTTTGGAGAGGCTTGGTAGAAGATTGACGATCTTACTAAAGTACATGTTTACATTCCGATCATGCTCTAGTACGAGCATGCGAAGAAAAACTACTACGGGAAAACCGATTAGAATTCATAATAAGTGATATATATTTGTAAAATTCCAATGAGTAGAAATTAAAATTTCTGACGTTTCGCGGCTTAGTGCAAGTCGCTTCTTCAGAGAAATGAATAGCCGAATTTAATTAACACAAGAATAAATAATACAATGGAACAAATCAAAAACAAAATAAACCCGTACAATCAAAATGCGAGTTTGATCGTGTTATTATGTCAAGTCATATAGGTCAAGGTGGTTTGAGATGAGATATGTATGTACATGTTAGTGTGATGTGTGAGGGAAATATGTGAAAATAAATTGTATATATGTTCATGTGTATGAAATTCGATGTACTTTATTTGTGGCTAGTCGGATAGAAAGTCCGTGTTGGGTGAATAGAAAGGCCTTCCTTTTTGTTAAGTGCAGTTGGATTTAACAAAATATGAAGCGCCTCAGCTATTCGTCTTTCCTTATAATTGGAAAAACCTTTTTGAATGATTCGGATATTTTTAATATCGATCTTATGGTTGTGATAGATAGCATGTACTGCTATTACTGATTTAATTTGTAATTTTTCAAGTTCAACAGGATTATTAGGAGGTCGTTTAGTGTAGCTTTCATGTTCTTTGGCACGAGTTTTGATTTCTCGTGAAGATTCTCCAATATAGAAGGCATCACAATCAACACAACCTAGCCTGTAGACACAATTCTGTGTTGAGGTGAAAGGGATCTTGTCCTTTATTTTAACCAATGCACTTCGAATAGTGTTGGTAGTTTTGTAGAAAGTTTGAATTCCGTGTTGTTTTAGAATTCTTTGTAATTCATCAGTTGTGTCTTGACGGTAAAGTAGAACGGCTGTACCAATCCAAGATGTTTTGACTAATTTACTATTATTTAGTAATGAGTCGTTTTGTTTTTGCAAATTGTTAATAATATTCATTAGAAAATTATTAAGCCGTAGGATGTTGACTATATTTTTGTATTCGTGATTCTTGTTGTCTTCAGATGTAATGAGTCTACTGGCTCTTCTGAATAAGTTTAGAGCCAGCGATATCTTTGCACTGAATGTATGTGCTGAGTTGAAATCGATATATCGATTTGAATGTGTCGGCTTGCGGTAAATTCTCAGATTAAGAGTTCCATTTAAATTTCTTTTTACTAAGCAGTCTAAAAACGGTAACTCATTGTGTTCATTTTCACTTTCTAAAGTGAATTTGATATTCTGAGATAGGTTGTTGATTCGTTTTGAGAGTGATCTTAGAAAAGTCTTTTTGATGATGACAGAAGTGTCATCAACATATCTTAGCCAAACCCTTGGTCTAATGACATTATTGAAAATGTGAGATTCAATATGGGTCATGAAAAGGTTTGCTACAATTGGTGAAACGGGGGAGCCCATCGCAACTCCGTTGGTTTGTTTGTAGAGAATCCCTTTGAACGTGAAAAAGGTTGAATTCAAGCATAGTCTATGGGATTTCATGATTAAGCTGATACTTAATGGGCACCGGCTAGATAGTGTATGATCATTTTCTAGTAATCCATTAATAAATTCTAGGCATATATCAATTGGAATACTAGTATATAAAGATACAACATCATAGCTTACCATCATTTCAATATCTTCAATTATCAAATCTGATATTTTTGATTTGAAATCATATGTGTCTTTGACAACATTGTGTAAATTTTGTTGTAGCGGTTTTAAAATGTTGCTTAGATATCTAGCAACGCATAAGTTGGAGTGTTGGTGAAATCAACTATTGGTCTCAGTGGGACACCAGATTTATGAATTTTTGGTAAACCATAGAAACGAGAAGTTGTGCATGATTTAGGATATAAAGTAAACCAAAGAGAAGTACTAATGAAAGGTTTCAATTCTTTCAGAAGTTGACCCGTCTCCGATTTCACTTTGTTTTTTGTCGTTGAATGATTTTTTGAATCAATCATTAGATATGGTCCTGTGGATAGATGTTCAAAGGCTTTTTCTCCATAATCTGTTTTATTCATTACCACTGTGGTATTGCCTTTATCGGCCTTGGTAATTATTATTGATTTATCTTTTTGTAGTGAGTACAGAGCTTTTAATTCTCCCTTTGACAAATTTAAAGGAAGATGATTTTGTTTAGTCAGGACGTGAGAGGTTTTTTGACGTAAAATATGCGCTTCTTTAACGGGTAACTTTTCTAGTAATGGTTCCAGAATTGGTGCTATTTCTAATGTGGTGAGAGGCTTTCTGTGAATATTGAAGTTAAGTCCTCTTTCGAGTAAAGCGATTTCATGTATATCTAAAGTCCTATTTGACATATTGTGGACTGTTCTTAATTTGGTCAGTTTCGGTGTAGTTGTTGGAGTTTTTCTTTCTACTGTTCTTCCTTTCATTCTGTCATATTTTCTAATTTGTCTTAATTTCGACGACTTTAAATAGCTGTATTCTCTTTCATTGAAAAGGCTGAAAACAGGAGACTGTAGTTCCATTGGAGTTAGATGTTTTGTTGCATCATCAAGATCATTGATGCGATTTCGGTATTTCTCTAGCAATAATGTGCATTTGTGAATACGTTCTCATTACATCTGAAGACGACAAGAATCACGAATACAAAAATATAGTCAACATCCTACGGCTTAATAATTTTCTAATGAATATTATTAACAATTTGCAAAAACAAAACGACTCATTACTAAATAATAGTAAATTAGTCAAAACATCTTGGATTGGTACAGCCGTTCTACCTTACCGTCAAGACACAACTAATGAATTACAAAGAATTCTAAAACAACACGGAATTCAAACTTTCTACAAAACTACCAACACTATTCGAAGTGCATTGGTTAAAATAAAGGACAAGATCCCTTTCACCTCAACACAGAATTGTGTCTACAGGCTAGGTTGTGTTGATTGTGATGCCTTCTATATTGGAGAATCTTCACGAGAAATCAAAACTCGTGCCAAAGAACATGAAAGCTACACTAAACGACCTCCTAATAATCCTGTTGAACTTGAAAAATTACAAATTAAATCAGTAATAGCAGTACATGCTATCTATCACAACCATAAGATCGATATTAAAAATATCCGAATCATTCAAAAAGGTTTTTCCAATTATAAGGAAAGACGAATAGCTGAGGCGCTTCATATTTTGTTAAATCCAACTGCACTTAACAAAAAGGAAGGCCTTTCTATTCACCCAACACGGACTTTCTATCCAACTAGCCACAAATAAAGTACATCGAATTTCATACACATGAACATATATACAATTTATTTTCACATATTTCCCTCACACATCACACTAACATGTACATACATATCTCATCTCAAACCACCTTGACCTATATGACTTGACATAATAACACGATCAAACTCGCATTTTGATTGTACGGGTTTATTTTGTTTTTGATTTGTTCCATTGTATTATTTATTCTTGTGTTAATTAAATTCGGCTATTCATTTCTCTGAAGAAGCGACTTGCACTAAGCCGCGAAACGTCAGAAATTTTAATTTCTACTCATTGGAATTTTACAAATATATATCACTTATTATAAACAATCTATCCAATGCTCAATTTATTTGAAATTATCAAAGTTAACCTTGGTAATGATATGTACGATTAGAATTCAGTTTAGCAACGAGACATCCAAGATTAAATTCCAGAAACAACTGAAGAATCACCTAGGCAATTGTAAAGATGCGACCCAACTAGATACTGCTTGGCAAGATGTTCAAGCTGCTGTAGAATCTGCGGTGATATTTATCAAAGACTCGAATCAACATGTTAGGAAAAATCAGCATATCTCTGTGACGTTCTTTGGATTGATGGACTCCCGAAGACTTATTTCGTCAGGCTCTGAACAAGATGAGGAGTAAAGACAGACTGCTCTTAGTCTAGACGTTTAGAACGAAGGGCTTAACACTTCAAGGAGCAGTTCAGTTGGCCTTCAGCTACTCTAGAACTTCCCACTATTTCTAGGTAGACCGAATTAAAATTCGACTTAGGTCCCCCGACTCTTATCGAAGTCGAAAAAGCTATAGCCAATCTAAGGCGAGGCAAAGCAGCGGGTCCAGATGGATTATCCCCAGAGCTTCTTAAGTATGATGGTCCCACTTTGACAACTAGGCTGACTGATATTTTGACTAAGGTTTTGGAACTTGACATAATTCCATCTGACTGGTGTCGATCGTCAATCGTCCCAGTATATAAGAAAGGGTCAAAATCGCCTCGCGATTACCATAGAGGAATTAGTTTGACTAATATAGTGTCTAAAATACTAGCTTCTATAATTATCAGACGCTTAACAACAACTCGTGATCTCCAAATACGAGAAAATCAGGCTGGTTTCAGACCTGGTCGCGGTTGTATAGACCAGATATTCACCGTTCGTCAGATCTTAGAACACAGACATACTTTTCGGCGCCCGACAATAGTGGTTTTCCTTGACTTGAAAGCAGCATTTGACACTCCGTAGACCGTGAAGTTCTATGGCAGTGTCTTTCATTGAAAGGTGTACCCCAAAAGTACATATAACTTGTTAAGTCCCTTTACTTAAACACTATTAGTCCGTGTCAGAGCTTATGGCGAACTGTCATCTGAACTTGTAACCTCAAGTGATGTCTGTCAGTGGCTGACCACTGTCTCCGTTTTTATTTAATTTCATTATCGATTTACTGTTGGAAATGACACTCTCATTGTGTGACTTCAGAAATTGATGTCCTACCAGGAGATCCACTCATTTACTTTGAATATACTGATGGCATTGTCCTTTATTTCGAAGACGCTGATAAGATGCAGAATCTCTCAACAGCTATAGGCACCAATGCAATCATGTTCGGAATGCATCCCCCCTGTAAATGCAAGCTGCTACTTCAGGATCGATGTTCGTCAACACCTGAGTTAAAGATAGGAGGTGAAGTAGTTGAACACATCGACCACTTTACTCATCTTGAAAGTTTGATTAGCCCTAATGGGTTGGTTTCTGATGAAATCTCAGTACGAATTCAAAAAGCTCGTTTGGCTTTTGCCAACTTACGTCACCTATGGTGTAAACGAGATATTCGTCCTTCAACGAAGGGAAGTGTACTGCTCAACAGTTCGCCCTGTCTTACTGTGTGGGTGTGAGACGTAGCCATTAAGGGTAGACGACATTCGAAGGTTATTAGTTTTTGATCATCGATGTCTACGAAACATCGCTCGCGTTACCTAGGATCACCGAGTAAGTATTAATGAGGTTAGACGACGGGTGTTAGGCAAAGGTTGTAAATCAGTCGACTAGGTTGTGAATCTCCATTGACTGAGGTGGTTGAGACATGTGTTGAGTATGCCCAACCACCGTTTGCCTTGACGCGCGATGTTCGCTAATTTAGGAGCAGGATGGAAGAGAGTTAGGGGTGGCCAAACTAAAATATGGCCATAGTCCATAAAGTCACTGACTGCTGGTTCGAGTCGTATCGGTAGTTGCAGACTACCTCGATGGGGTCCCCGCGATTACTTTAACCAGTGGCTAGAAACATTGAGTGACGTGGCCCAGAATCGGTCACAGTGGCGCAGATGTATCCACTTATTGTCTCTCTTAAATCGTGAGCTATAAATTATTTCATAACTTTCTTTACACGCTCCCTGAACTGTGGTTCAGGGAGTAACTTTTATTAATGTGGTGTTAATCTTGCGGTACCATACAGGTATTTCAACTTGGACCAATGCACACGTGTCAGGTTCTATGTTGATCGTACATACATACATGCAACACATTATTGATTATTGTTGTGAAATATATATATATATATATATATATATATATATATATATATATATATATATATATGCGTTTGTACAGCCTTGAAAACGATATCGCCGAAAAAAGCAAACTCTTTACTGAAGCATATTCTCATATTACAATTAAAAACTAAGCATTGAAGGTGTTAGTAAGCGAAGTATTCACCGGAAAAGAAAACTTTGTTGAAACATATCCTCGTATTCTAGTTTTTAATTGACTTGCAAAGATGTAGATAATCCTGTTTGTAAGCAAATTCCTTGACAATATGGATAAGCTTTATAGTTTCCGCATACACTTATTGCATTCTGCCATTAGTTAAATCTCATACAACTAATTTACTGAAGCGACCTTTCCTAGATTATAAAGGGAGGTGTTTGTTAACTCTTTAGCATAGCTGTTTGGATGTATACTTTATATAGCTTTCTCAATAGGATCATCTGAATTAGCTAAAACAGCCAGAAAGATATGTCCAGCATATACCCATTATGTGTAGACGGCATGGCTGTGTTATTTTTGTTGCTTCACTATACGCTATGCGATAACTTACAACTAGATCCAGACAATAATTCGATTGATCGATCAAGAACTAGATTAGTCACACGCATATATATAGGTATATAATTATTAACCAATAATATATAAAATTTATATACAAGACGTAATAACTGCCTCAAACATGCTGTCACACGATCACTGACCAATCACGTATCTTGCTCCAGACATGCAAATACCACAAACAGCTAATTAGAGTTCTCATTTAATTTGATGAGTAATATGGGATACTCACTCAGCTTCTTGGGAAAGCATATGTATGCAAGTAACAGGAGGGTCGATAAGCTGATTTTTGGTGAGAAACCACTATTCATATAGCTATAATCCAGTGTAGGTACACCTAGGGACATTGTACAAGACAGATTGACTAGAGCAGTAAAGAGGACTCTTTATGCAGCTAGTAAATGTTTGTCACTTAATAATTATTATATTTTGATATAGTCGGACCCGTCGCCAATTGTTATACTTAAAATATGTCCGGGCCAATTACAGTCGTATGACAAATACGACGTGTGACCCTGATGATTACTAATCACTGTCCGTATACGTCTACGACTACCCATCCCCAAGTCGGAATAAAGAACACACGGTGGATGGACTAACCAGATAGAATCCGAATCAGTATCATATATTTCATACATTTCTTTATATATACATACAATCAGACCACATAGCGGACCAATTAAGAATTTAACATCAATACAAAACAAAAGAGATTGTAGCAGTGAGTAGGGGAACGTGTACACAACTAATTAACTATAGTTATAATAAGTGACAAATAAGAGACAACACATTACTAAACGGGAGAATAGGGTAAGAGGAACATAGCAACGATAGAAATGGAATGTTTACACTACCCACAGTTAAAATAATTGAAATAGTATTCTAAAACACAGTTCCGAGTATTCGTTACTCTTTAGTCTCCCAATGTAACAGTAGTAAACCAGTTGTAATTCGACAACTGAAGGTTAATTCAGTTGGTTTTGTCGCATTTATGTATATTTGCCAGTTCAGCTGCTCTTATGAAGAAAGCTAATTAGAGTATACGTTAAAATTACTGTGCCAACAAATTAACGAACCCCTCCCTTGGTGATTAGAGAAAGGTCCGGATGAATCGATTCGAATGTATATACTGTCTTACTCGATTGACACTGACTAGATAGTAGATAAATATAAAGCCTTCAGGATTATTTATTAAATACACAGTTTTCCTATTAAGATCCGTTCTTACCCCTTGTATTTAACAGAAGCCGTTTGGATCCGTGCTAACAACCCTATTATTTGTATAAAAAATTCGTGAAGCTCCTTTTTATTCCTTGGCTAAACAAGGCTTAATCTACGTATTGTCGCCAGTCATTCACATCCTTATTTGTCTCATTTTCTTTGTCTTTACCCCTTCCGTTTTGCATTTTTAATTATATATTATTTTAAATGTCGGATCCGCTCAAGTTTTGGCTTTCTCCTTTTGTTAAAATATTCAATAGTTTTATTATTCTTATGTCTGTCACGTACATGTCATTCTGTACAATCTATTTAGTTGTTATCAGTGACTCACAAACTGCTTTAACTGATTTAGTGTTTTTCATATTTACATATAAATACTACTGTGTATTAGAGTAAAGCCTGACGAAGATCTAATTGAAAATAATATTATTCGCTTATGTTTTTCTTAATTTTAAAAGCCTGTGTCTCCTCTATCGGTTTCATATTATTTTTCTGCCGTGAATTGTTATCACGTTTAGTGGCTCACCATATTACTGTGCCTGAGCAAATTTACTTCGTTGAGAGCTGTAGCTGTTTGGAGGTTTCGTGTATCATGTTGTTGTTGACTAAATTTAGTACGATTTTTCATGATTTAACATTCTACTATCACTAGGTAAAATACTAATATAGTCGAATTGAGTACATTAACCCATCTGCCTTGCAAAGCCATAGTTGTTGTTCAGAGATTTGATTATTTTATTCAACAAGCTACAGTTATCTGCTTGCTAAACGTTCAACCATCATACTTTTATATTTGGAAACTTAACAGTCTCATCAGCTCATTTCTGTAAGGCATATGCTGTTTTTAAGTTTGAGCATATGGTCGAATCTGGAGAATCTCCTTGTTTTCCTGTATGCGAGTTTGTATATCCTCCTCATTTTGCTGACATAGAACATTAATTTATTAATTTGATCTTCATTTTCATTTCTTAGCTTAACTCACACCTGAGACACCTACAGTTTGTGATTTATATACTACCTCCTGCCTTCTTGTGAGATTGTATGAATTTCTAATATTGGTTAGTTTAATACAGTTTCAATGCTACCGACACATTGTCTTTACTGTGTTAAATTGTGACAGCAAATAGGATTGCTAAGTTCAATTAATGTTACCTTAGTTCATTTCTAAAACTAACTATTTTAGTACATTTTGGTGTATTTACTATTCAGTTCTAATAGGTTATTTTTGGTATTTATTTTCGACACTTTTCATTATAAATCTTTTAAATGTTTTGCTTTTAGTAGTTTTTATTTCTTTTCAGGCATAATAAAGGTATGGTTTATGTGACGGATTTACAGACAACCAAATATTGTTCATTCGTAAGTACTACATAAATCATGATAATTATAATAAAATTATTCTCTTTGAATATCTAGGAAATAACTAAGGTTATTGATTAGCTTACTAATGTTTGTTGGATTAGGTGTGCATTATATCTACACTGTGCTAAACATTTGTTATAAACTTGGGAGGGGGATATAACTTGATCACTAGGAATATATGCTCACGTGTCCAATTAAAAGCGTCCAAGAAACGGACGTCTATAATGTGTTTTAACATATAATTGGATGTAAAGAAATTATTTGCAAGCATAATTTGTAACATTAAAAGCCTCGAAAATTTTCAGTTATAGACCATCTAACCAATTTTTTGATTAGCACAATTGCTTGTAGTATGCTTCTTTTATATTCAAGTTCAAGTGAACAACTTAGCAACATATCGGATATCCGAAACCGACCTTGGATTCAAATTGTTGGGTCTTAAATTAATGGTATATACAGTTTAACCTAGCATGATGTATGGTTGTAGGTCTGAAATGTACTTTAAAGCGCAGCTTTGTTTATCCATCACGTTAACAAGTTACTCAGGTGTACTGAATTGAGAAGATATTTGGACTCTAGTTCCCATGAGTTTAATTAAATTTAAATAACTCTAGTTTTCATAAGATTGTAGACACTTAATAAAAGTGGACTATACAATCTGTATTCACCAATTCCAGAACTGGTTGCCAAGGTAGTACAAATCGTATAATCCATCGTTCTTATGTAGTTTAGAAATGTTTACCTATCGAATATTCTAATTTTAGGTTAATAGGCTGACGGTTAGCTGGTACAATGTAGTGATAATTTTTCGGTTATTCATTGTGTTGCCACTCAAGGATTAGTCGGGAGCATTTAAACTCTATTTTAAGTGAACTCTCATTGTGTTTAAATTACTTGATAGCATACCGGATAACAAAATCTCTTAATGATATATTTTCATTCAACACGATTTAGTTGGTCTGGCTACACCTAATCTGTTACACAATTTGCTTTTGTTCGGCATGTCACTCTCCTACATAATTTTTTTTAATTTTGTGCTGCTCTTCACTTTATGCAGTCAATCACTAGAAATTAGTTTATTCAGTATTCGCTCATATCAGTTTGAATTTCGTTTCTTCTACTGTTTCTAATTCAAGACTTTCTGACTCCTCTAGTCTGAACCTTTGTTTCCATCAGCTTAATTTAGAAATCAATCTTAGACTTCGTTGCCGCTCCGTGAAAAGCTTTTGGCTGGGTTAGTGGTTTGTATATCTGAACTTCATACTCCAATCTGCATTTGTAAAGTTGTGGGTTGTTGTATTGAAGTGTTAACTCGTACATAATTTGTGTTCATTTTAGCCTGTTTCGTGATACTCTTTAAGGTTTGTAAATTAACGTTGTATATTTTCTTTGTTTGAAAGTTGCCTTTCTCTGCAGTTTAATCATATAATGTGTTTGTATCAACATCTCACACTGGTTGTAACATTTCACGTAACTCATTCTATTCTAATCTCGTAGATTTACTTTTAACTTTTTCTTTTCTTTTCAAGCCCGTTAGTGCACGATCAAAAGCTGATGTAAATGCTGTCACTACATTGGATCGATCAGGTAATCTTATCCTTGCAGCAGGTGATGATACAAATATCAGAGTAAGCTGTTCATTATTGCGACGATCGTTAAGTAGCTCTCTCCAGGAAGTTAGTATGCATTTGTTAGTTAGTATTTGTTAAAATTTGAACAGGTATTTTGATAGGAATTGGATATCAATTTTCTGAAAACGATTAGGAGTAGAAATTCTATTTGAAATAATCTTATCGAATGAAATTTAGAAATTCAACTGTTTCGCCCAGCAAATTAGTCTGAGGTTCATCAGGATAAAACAATCAAATCAAAGTCATCAAAAAAGTACATAAAGTCAATAAACAACACTCATCGGTTTACGTTCGGTTATTGAGTTTCATGTACTGTAATAATATCAATCAATCCGATTTGTAAACTGTTATGTATTGCAGAATAATACACAGTGACCATGATAACTGCCAATCAGAATACGGACACGTCTGCCTCAAGACTACCAGCCCCTGAAGTCGGAATAAAGAAAACAACAGCTATGTGCCAACCAGACACAACCCAACCTAGTCCAATTCCGGCCATTGTATTTTAATCATGCCTTTATATATACATAAATTCAGACCACACAGTAAGCCAATTAGGTACTTTACATTAATACAAAACAGAAGAGATTATGGCACTGAATAGGGGGTAACTTGTACACAACTAATTAACTGTAGTCCATAGTAAGAGACAATATAATAACAGCAAATATACTAAACGGGAGGATAGAGTAAAAGGAACATAACAATAATAAAAAAATGTAATGTTTACACTACACACGACCAGAATAAATGAATTAGTTCTCTAAAATACAGTTCTAGAAGTTCTTTCACTCTTCTTTAGTAGTCCGACATAACATAAGCATGGTCATTATGCTACATGTCGTGGGCTTGTATGTGCATGTGTGCATTCCATTCTTGTTAAGTACGATCAAAAGATTTAGCCTACGGCTTGGTTTATTTTAAATAATGTGATCTACAACTAAAGACAAATGTAGATTATCGAGCTACATGTCTCAGATTGGTGGAAGTGGAAATTTTACTACTGGACCCAGTGGTGCAAAGGATTAGGTCGTCGCCAACCTGAGTCCTCTGGCACGGAATCTGGGAGTGTGCACTGTCGAAGGGTTTCACACTAGGATAAAACAGCTGTCTACCGCTCTCTGGTTTCCAGTGATACCCTGCAAGCATTATTCTGTGACATGTTCAATCAATTAAAATACCAATCTCCACAAAAATAATCATTTCATAGATAGATAAACTAAATACGGTGACATGTGATTATTAGCAATAGTCAGACAGTGTTTAACAAAGTTAAATTATAATTGGGTGTTGTTAAATTACCTGGAAATAAATCCAATCCCATAATCAACTAAATAGCAGCTGTTGCTGTTATCGTAACGTATGGTGTAGATGTGGTTAATATTAACGATATATCTACTTTGTTAATCACCAGGTACCAAGGTGTAGCTTCGTTTGCTTACCTTGTGTTTCCACAACGCGACATCTGCACCTATTGATTCATATTCTATTAATACTAACTTTTATGGATACGTTGATTTATAATCTAAGTATTTCCCATGATGCGTCAATTTCCTGGAGGTTCTAGTTTTTAGATTATTGTTAGCTTCTTTAGTTAATCAATAGAGAAAAACCCTTTTTATGGTTAGCAGTTCCAACTTCTTTAAATAACCTAATACTTTTCGTAATACTGTTGATTTTTTCATATAGCTTATGCAACTATTTCCTTTCATAACATTAAAAGTGTTTTCCATTTACATAATATTTCTTTGTTGCTTTGATGGTTTCATCATTCTTACTGGCCTTCATTCTGTTTTACAATAAGGAACGTCTTTAATTGTAAAAAATCCAATTGCTTGCAAGTGATGTGATTATTCGTATTCCATACATGGCTTTTGCAGTTTCTTGTAAACCTTTTTCCTTAAGGATTGCATGAGCATCACTTGGTCTGCACATACAGAATACTACGTTGTTTTTAGTTAAGAAATCGGCCAGCATTTACTGACACTGACGCTGTCACATTTTCAACGGGGCTTAGTACAATTATAAGTAGTTTCGGCTCTTGATATCCATCATCTTGTCAAGTAAGTTAAGCATAATTAGAGTTCACTTAAACTAGAATTTAGACACTTGCAACTCAATGCATTTAAATGGTTTAGCGACATGTTCGATATCCATAGCCGTAGTTTCACGCTAGTATCCTGTATTATATGTTATTTTCTATTATTGTAATGTTATACCGATTCTAAATTGACATCCGTCAATTGGGTATAAATTTCTACTTACTGATGATCGTACATAGAAAGTTCTGAACAAAAAAATAAGTTAAACCCTTCCACTCCACTCCCCTCTAAAAAAAGCGCGCAAAATTCAGGTTGGAAATATCCTGCTGTCATTGATGAAGAGCTTATTTGCGCTTTTGATAGATTACAATTTACTAATTTCCTTTTAAGGTCTCTTCCATGCTGGAAGATAATAGAGTTGTCAGAAAATTAGAATTCAGTTTGAAAGCTTTCATATCCTTGAGGCGTGGGAGTTTTTCTTTGAGTGCTGAAATCAGGTAATTGTATCTCTAATATGTTCTTTTAGAAAACGCTTGGATTTTTAAGGTTTAGTATGGTTCGCTAACAATGCAACTAATAAATCTAGGGTGACCCGATTATGTAGTTGATTCTCGCAACATTCGATACAGTTAGTACGAACATTATCCCTGATAATTTTATTTCAGACGGGATACCACGACTTGTTACTTCTCAAACCCAGTGATACACAAAATGACATAACTTGTAGGAAGATTGTATTGGAGTGAAAACTAAGAGGAAACTAGCGCACAATATTTATTTGAGTGCATTCATTTTTATGTCGATTAATTTACAGTGATTATTAGTTACGTGAAGTAATCAACTGAAATAACATGAATGATTATTCTACAAAATTGAGTGCAAAACATTTCATCGGATTAATCAATGGAATTAAATGTAGTAGCACGAACTCAATAGTATATTTTACATTGGATTAAATTGCAGTGACGAAGGCTTGCGAATTAGACAATACATGTCTTTCTCTTAGTTTTATGAATAATTGTTTTTTGGGGGATATTGAACCCCCAACTATCACTTAGCAGATCCTGGCGCAGTCATTTATGTGAATAATATGTAGAATTGTGTGTACTTCTGTTGCTGATGTTGCCTAGATGCGATTTAATGCGTTTACTTCTACATGAAACCGCTATTTGTGAACCGTCTTACCACGATAATTTTCTTTGGTCTGTTTATTATGTAGAAAGTATTAGCAGAAAATACGTATCAGATATGCATTTAGTTGCTTTCACTAAGTTTAAGAACCTGTATGCTACATCTTTAATCCCAAAGTGTATAACAATTATTTGTGCAAAGTTTCTGACTAATTCTAGTGTGAAAGCAACTGTCTAAACAAGAGAATGCTTTAATGGTGCGAACAGAAAGTTGCTAATGACATATACATTGCCTTCAATCATCTATCTTCACGTCGCTTGCATTCATCGAGCCAAATCGGTTTAAGACTGGCTTCTCTTGGTTGTCTCTTACATCTTCTAAGCAAGATTTGATCCCTGTCACCGTGGAATTGTCTGTTTCTTGTTGCAATTTTCACGCCATGGCATTTGAACTGTTCGCAGTAGTGTCCTACCCATCTAACTAATCTTCTGGACCGAGAGTAGGTCATGGACCCACTGTTTTCGACCTAATGTCAATATCAACTAGTTTTCTATAACGGAATTGCTTTGCAAGTTTGAAAAGTTGTTTAGTTTCAGTTACTACTGCAGGTCTTTACTGAATAAGGGAGTTGATCATCTGAGTGTCCTTTGTAATGTTAATTACTCCTTAGCTCTTTTAACAATCTGTAGGTGTTAGCACTTAATAGTGACTAATCAGTGAACATTTCTGATACAGTATACTACTTTGAGTATTTAATGCTGACTCTATGTATAATATAATCTGTTAAATAAATCAGTCATTATCATTGTTTCTATTATTATTGTAGTATTGTTAGGTAGACTTATTTAAATTGTCACTCTTCTTTAGTATTTATTTTTCACCTGTGTTATACCCTCATACTTATCTTCACTTTCCGCTTAATTTCCTTTGTTAGCTTTTTGATATTCGTGTACTCAACAATGGCTGTCAAAGTGTATTTTCTGGACATTTGGATGGTATCACATATTTAGATTCGAAGGTATTATTAAATTTTCTATTCACGTTTATGCATTTCTGATATTAACTCCTCCAATAAAAGTGTGCATTAATAAAATTGACTGATACACTAGCAATCATAGAAAGGCTCGTTTTCCGAATTATCACCATGGACTGCATGTAAAATGAATTTTGATCTTTTTACATCTGAGAGTTTGGAGTTGATATAGGGCTTCGAGACGGACAACAGTGCTCAAGCCACTTAATGATTGAATAAAATTCAAACTACTGTTTATTAGTGAGTAGTATACTGAAAAATAAGCAATATGCGATTTATAGCTAAGCCTATTTCATATTAACTTACTGAAGTAAGACATGGGTATCAAGTATCACTGATTTCAGAGAAATAGGATGTGATGAATTTCAGGACCACTAGCGAGTTTCTGCTAATCACCCTCAACAGTTTTATAAATATTGGGAATGAGACAGCCATCCAGGTTCATTCGTTTTCAGTGGTATCCAGCCGCGATCAGTTGGTGACAAATATAGCTAACAAACTAGACACCACTCTATGCAAAGCTATTTCAATTCGAATTTCATGAATCATTATGTAATTTAGTACAATGTGGTGACCAAATGATAATATTGTGTCTTCCAAACTGGATTTTTTAGTTATTATGGGTAACATATTTAGCGAGTGGAAGTGAACACTGATTATCCCATATGTACATCTCCGACTAGTTGTCTTCACGGATCTTATTATCCTTCTTATTTCCTTTTTGTTCAGCTTAACTTTTACTATACGACCGATTGACTTTTCTCCTATGAATCGATAGATTTGGTCTATGTCGTAGTATCTAAATAATCTGTACGTCGTGCATCTAAAATTCCTTGACGTTCCTGTCTTTTTTTATCTCTTAATATGTATATTATCTTAGATTAAATGCTGCGATATTTTAGAGAGTTATTTTGTTTTATATTTAAAACAACTCTTCTCACATAATTTTCTGACCATTCTAGGGTGATGATATATACTTTTTGTCAAATTGTAAAGATCAGACAGTTAAATTATGGGATGCGAGAAAATGTCAGCAACCTGAAAAGGAAACTGTAAGTAACTTTACTATGCTTCTCTGCATTTCATTTGGTAGCGTTCATTTTATCGTTTTATTTTTTTTTAAAAAAGCCCTTTCCATATGCAGTATAAGCTGCTTAGGAAAATAAAACTTAGGAACGTTCTTACTGTTTTATTTTTTCATTTGGCCCGAAGTTATTTAGGTAAGTTGTATAATTAATGTGAAGAATTAATCGAGGTTAATAACACAGCCCCTCCAGTGTAAAAACTGCCGATATGATGACGTTTGTGTTATCATATCAAACAATTTCTTCATGGTTTATCGTTAATGTTAACCTTTATTAGTTTACTGGGTTGAAGTGATTAACATTTCATCTAAGTACTTTTCAGCTCAACTGGCCCTACTCGCATTTAGACGCTTAAATCCCTCGTTATTTTTACAGAACTTAATTTTTATGTTATCCAGTGTGTGGCCATTAGCAATTTTATATATATATATATATATATATATATATATATATATATATATATATATATATATGAAAATCAGACTAGTGCATTGACCATTGCAAACTAGTCCAGGAATGCATGATTTACTTTAGAGGTTACTTCTATAAATACATCTTTAAAGCCACAAGACTCTTCTTCCAAGTATTAAATTAAGCAAGAGCTAGTCGCCCTGATTACTGCACAATGGATATGTAATATCAAGTGAATGATCACACCCTGGTCTTGTTCTCAAGGTTCGGATAGTATGCAATATTTGAATGAGACTCTATAATCTTAACTTATGAGATCTGTTGTCCGATCTAATACAAGGTTTAAACATCGAAAACACCGACATGTGATTTTGAGCAACGTTTTAGAAATCAGAGATAACACTTGGTAAAATTGTTAGAACTGATTGGTCGCAATCGACATTCTTATTACAAGTGTTTAAGAAAAGTGGATTGTAATTTGTCGTTACATTAGTAGTTAAGGCCTATTTTTCTTTAACTGCGGACGTTTTGGTTCAGTTATTCTGTCTTCTCGTTTATATGTGTATTGTAGTACACATATTAGGCATGTAGTTCTATTTAATACTTGTATATTTCCAGAATGATCGTAAATAAAGCGAAAAAATTACAAAACTAGTGTATTATTCTTTTGTTTTGCGGTAAACTGTAAGTTTTTTTACAAATTCCCATTTATAAATAATGTGGTCAATAGATATTATTAGACATTTGAACAAATCAGGAAAAATTTTTGCAATATTTGGGTTACTAGAAAATAGAGTCCTTTTATCTTACACGTTGTTAAGTTACTCTGAGTGTTGTGTCGAGAGTGTCTGAATGTATTTCAAGTGAGTTCCAAGCATATTTAAATACCAGAACCAAGGCTAATGATGATGAATTAACACCGTTACAAGGCAGTCACAAACAAATGGGGAATCAACAATAGGCAATGTCCTCTTTTACAAATGATCTTTTCACTATTGCGTAGCTCAATATATTTGTCTGTTCTTGTTGAATATTCACAGTTTATTGAGGCCTATACTACAAATTCCTTAATCGAAATGTTGGCTACGGTTGCCATGCACGTTATCAGGTAGTTTAAACATTATTGCTGTTCTAGTTGAGTTAAGGTGGTTTTGTGGAAATTGGTATTTAATTTTGTGTTCTACATCGATTGGCTGATGGGGTTCACTCTTGTCAGTAGTGACACAGTTGATACCAGTAGTATTGACCGTCGGTCATACTATATCACATACTGATTAAAAAGGAATTTTGCCACCAGAGGCCAGCCTAATGGTACTGGTAGTTAGGCGTTCGTCTCTATTTTGTAGGGTTCTGGGTTCGATTATTTGGTGAGGAGTCGAGTGTGCACACAAGTAGTTCTATGCTAAGACGTAACAACCGTCCAGTGTTACTTCGTTTTCACTGGTACCCAGCCGAAGTGAATCTGTACCGACAATCTACCTGGTTATAGTCCATTTAATATCATGATCAGTGATTGAGAACACTCGGTGACATGGCTCCTAATTTGTCACAGTAGCCGTGATTCATTCACCTATCTTCTATATCTTCAGTCTCAGTATTTTTTCATACATATCTTGTTAAACCATACTCTCAATGTTTGGTCTTTGTCATTGCTATTACGGTTACACTATTTCGGATCCATTTGCTATTTGTCTTATGAATTCGGTTTCGTTCTACTTAACCCGATTCACCTTTGTGCTTGTCTTTGCGCTGAATATGAATATGTTTGGTAGTAAAGAGAAACTAAGTGTTTCTCTTACATCTTGTACATTACATTAGAAAAAATATATACACTACTATTCGTTTTCTCTTTGGACAATATCGGCGCGGTGACCAGTATTGATTAAAATCTGTTTTGGTTTGTAGTGAGCTTCAATAATGAGATGATAAGCGTTAGAATGAGTCGCTCTAAATTTCTTATGAGTATTTTTTCAGCATATATCTGCGACTGTATTCTTGGTTATCAACTGTCGTAGTGTCTACTTTTGTTTCAGCCAATTTTAGTTCTGATGGATATATTATATGTTTCTTTCGCCTATATCTCTGTTTTTTAAGCGAATGACTCCTCGTTCTACTTGGGACTATCGGCTTCATCCTATCCCACGTGGATGTAAGTTGAATTTTGTAGCTTATGCATATTTCTTTATCCGTATTGTGTTATAAGAGCAACTGTTTAAATAGATGAAATAGCTTATTTGATAAAGTTATTGTAAGTGGTAAATTATTTATACATTACCTTCAGTCACCTAATAGCTTATTGTTCTTTTTTTGCTCTTTATTGGTCTGAACTAGTTTTTCTTGTCTCCCATATACGCTAAATGCATTTTTTTCCTGTTATCTGTCAGCATATCTCGTCAGCTGTACACTTTTGCAACATTCACACAACATTTTGCTATATTTTACTTAATAGAATTCCTTTAAGTTGAATCTATTATCTAAATTAGTCACTAATGCGCACTTCATATCACCTGAATATGTCAACAGTTCGGCATGGATGGTGAAGTCTATATGCAAATCTTCATGGCCAAAAGATGAACAGATGTGTTTACAGCTCATGAGTATCTCCACCTTGGTTGAGTAATTCCTTTTTTTACTGCCAGTTATCAACTACTTTACCGTATGAACTTGTGATGACATATGATCTGTCTAGCCTTGCTCGGAATATAACTTTCTCAAATAAAGCTTACTAGATATCAATTGTGTTTTGACTACTTACTGAAATGCATCAACTCTTCAGTGTTACTTTTTGGCTTAATGAACAGACTAAAAATAGCAATAAAAATATGCATCTCTCTTACGACTATTGGACTTGAGATCTTCTAGAAATGAAATAACACACGTTGCCTCAGTAGCAGGGATACGAAAATCTTTACACATAAATTCATAGCCGTTACACAAGTTAGTTGCTATCTGGACCTAGCAGCTCAGTAAAGAATTCGTCGACATTTGAAATTTATGGTATTGGTTTCGAATCTCAGTGTGAACGCGATCCAGCTTCATAAGCTGAGGAGTTGTAGATTGGACTAAACAGGCTTTTTCGAGTCTACAGGTCATATATTTGTTGCAAAGTAGCTGTATCAAAGCAATCCGCTTAACCTGCACGTATTCCAACAAAGCCTGGTGAAAACTGGGTCTTTGTTATGGCGACGAGAGGATAGTGCACGAGGGACACAGTAATGATAGGATATAAAATGTTTACTTTATACACATCTAAAACAGCTAAAATAGTTTCTTAAAACATACTTCTAGAAGTTATTTATTCTTCGATAATCGCCCAACATAACAGTCTTAAGTATCGGCAACATGTAGATTCAATCCAGTATGAATAATAGTCTGTTTTTCCCTTATTTTAATGTTAATTAACTAAAAAGTCCATATGTTTTGCATTCTTTATGAGAAGAATTATACAGCTACTTCAATTTTCAGCAAGATGTTAGCAGTGAATGAAGGACTCAGTTTCATCTATTTTTTTAAATAGTTTTTTCATTGCTAGTTTATGTCCATAAAAGTTAAACTTAAGTGTATATTACAGCTCATTATAACTCATTCACTATGAACAAGTTTATTCGCTTGTTTTAGATTGTAAGAAAACACAAAATACAGTGTTATATTTTACGATTTTATTGATTGAAATGATAGTATTATTCTTTAAACACTGTACAGTTGATTGAGTGAGTTGCTACTTAGTGTAAGCTGTTATGTAACATCACTAACCCTCATACGTAAAGTATATCTCAAATCCAAGTGTTTAAATATGTACTTGGTCAGTTACGCTTGGGTGTTTCCTGAAATTTTAGCTATTTGGTTAAAATCTCACTGTTTATTATATTATGTAGTTTGGTATATCTTAGTTAAATCTGTTTTTAGTTTAGTAATATGATGGCAGTGATAATTTTTATCATTGTTATCTTCTGTAGGGAGATATCACTGTTTGTGAATGACAACAGTTGTGATCGTTGTTGATTTACCTAGGCGTTGAAAATATTTCCAAAATCACTAATCCTGTCATGATTTGTCTCGCACTCTTTGTTTCGAATTACGGAGCATGAAGTGCTTCTTAAATGCTCATAACTTGATGAATAAAGCACTTCAGTTCTAACCATTTATGCTCCACTTGTTTTTTATGAGTTCTAGTAATGGCCATCATCCAAAATAAGTAGCTAAAAAACGACAGCACAAACTGACTTTTTCTCTTGACTGTTCTAGTTCCTTACTTTAACATTACAGGCAGCAGAATGGATACAATAAGCTAAGATGTGATATTAAAGTACAGCATAAGTTGTCATACGTTGAAAAATCATATAGGAACTAAACAGAGTTTTCTAAAATGTTAGGATTTTATTTCCGTTAGTATTCATGAAGCACATGATGACTTTTATATTTCAGTTTGTAAATTTGATTTTATATATATATATATATATATATATATATATATATATATATATATATGCTAGTTCTATAGTCTAATCATTCGCATTACTGTTGTCTACCTAGACAAAACTAACGAAAGACAATGAAAATCGCCTTGACCACATTTACAGCGAAACTAGTTAGTGGAAGAAATGTAACCTTCGTGTACCATAAAGTCCTATAAATCCAAACCATGGCCATTTCCCTTATATATATATATATATATATATATATATACTGTTGAAACAATTGTTGTAGATCCTATTCCTGCGAAGCAAAATCCTGCCATACCTATTCGAGGTGATAACTCTGTACTTACACTTACTGGTCATAAAGTTCGCAATACTTTAATCCGAGCACGTTTTTCACCGTCGTTTAATACCGGGCAAAGATTTGCTTACTCTGGAAGTGCTTATGGTGATTGGTATATATGGGACTTATATTCTGGAAAAGCTGTAAGTCTTTGCATATTTTGTATGATGAATTTTCAACGTAGGCAACAACCTAATATAATATAAAGATTCGTTTCCTCGTTTACCGATTTACTACCTATGCTTACACTGCAACTTTAATATACACGCTGGTGATGTTTCGATGACACCTATTGTCAAATACTAGTCGTATACTAATGTCATTCGCTTTCAAGGGCTTCATTTTAAAGCCTTATCTGATTAAAGGGAAATGGTACGTAGTTTTACAATTAGTAATAAAGTATACAATCTGCTGTGTACATTACAATTCTACGTTACATTCATAGAAATTAGTACATTTTTATTTGTTACCTAAAACATTATGTGGCACACTAAGGAAATGAGATAGAATGCTAAGACGCCGTCTGTTTCGCCTAAACTGCATTTGAATTGTCGTCTTGGATCACACCATTATTTCTTTTCCAACTACAGTAAGGTCGGTTAGATATAATGCTTCGCTAAGTCTGTTTGCCACCCAAATAGGTCTTTATGAACTCTCTAAATACTTATTTTGTATGGATTTTTTGTAGCATATACTATTATGCCGTTGTAACATATTGTTAAACGAGTTAATATTGATGAGTATGCTTTAAAGTAGTACTGAACACTGGAGATAGTGCTACACATTTGTAGGGAAGTGTAAACGATCGCATTTACATCTGATGCCACTACGTTATACATAGGTGTGTATACATGTCTATCTAACAAATACGTCAGCCGTCGTCATAAAACTTTATCTTACAAAATGTTAAAGGTATTTCAATCAACATGTTAAGTTGTCCCCCCTATCAATTGACACTATCTTCCCAGTAATTTATTTTTTATATCAATATACCAATCGCTCATGTAAGGGCGACAATAAGCTAGTGTAAAACGATGAGGCAATTGGAATTTAGCTTTTGAGGAATTCCGGATGTCCTAAACAATTTTGATAAAATTGAGATAGGAGTATTACCACAAACATGGATATTATTTTAAAGGGAATAGAAGTATAAATTTTGCAAAAAAAGACAAGGTTTTATAAATTCAGGCTTCATGTTCATTGGACGTTGTAACGTATTTTAGAAAGAGTACTTTGTGTTACAAATTTTTACTCTTGCTACACATCGAATAATAGTGGAATGGTAAGCTCAGCACAACACACCTTAACCAAATTTGTAGTATGCCCCACTAACTCCTGACCTAGCCTTCAAACTAATAAAACATAAAAAAGGCATTGGAAGTTAACGCTGTGACTTAGCCGACGATGAAGCACAGAAATATGTTTTGTTTTGGTGACTTTGATAATCAGCCGTTCCGATTATGGGTTTTGTCTCTCCTAATTTGATAGTACGCGTGCAATCTAAACATTCAGTGTAACGATCTTTTAAAAAAAACCCAATTATCTATTTCACCTCTAGGTTTTGGAAAATAATAATGCATGTCCTAAAAAGAATAATATTAAAATTTGACAGATAATGTTTTTTTTTAAAATTACGAAATAACCTTGAGAATGACAGACAGACAGACAGTTGCAACGTAGAACTTGGTACATGCGTACGTCAGTTCAAGTTGCCATGCCTCAATTAGCAGATAGAGATTAAATTGTCGAATCAAATCCCAGAGTGGGGAAGGTAGTAACAGAGTTAGTCTTCATGGAAGGGAATAGAGACCGAGAAGATTTAAGAAAATATGATCCAGTAAAGAGAAAATTATGATAAGTTCAGAAACTTAGGATTTGGAGGAAGACAAGGAATGGATGCACCTGCGCCATTGCCAACGATTTTTAGCCATATCACCCAAAGTCTCTAACCATTTATTACGAGCGTCACGCGGACCCCAACCAGGTAGTCTGCACCTATTAACATGGCTCAGCCCAATTGTCAATGACTTCATGGACTGGTGCCATGTTTTGGTTTGGCCGCCCCTAGCTTTCTTCCAGCCTACTCCTATACCAGACAGCATTGCTCGTCGAGGTAGGCGGTGGTCAGGCATACGTAACACATGTCCTAACCACCTTAGCTGATGAAGATTTATTACTTCATCAATAGGCTTACCGTATCCACCTAGTACTCTATTCCTAACCCACGTATTGCTTACTCGATGGTCCCAGAAAACACGAGCAATGCTTCGAAGACATCTATGATCGAATACCAGGAGCCTACGAATATCCTCTATCCTTAATGGCCATGTTTCGCAACCATAAAGTAAGACAGACCGAACTACTGCGCAGTAAACGCGTCCTTTGGTCAGTAGTCGGATGTCTCGCCTATGCCACAGATGACGCAAATTCCAAAAAGCTAATCGAGCCTTATGTATACGCGCAGAGACTTCAGCAGACACCAGACCGTCAGGGCTGATGAGGCTGCCAAGATAAGTGAAGCGGTCAACACATTCAACTGCCTCACTCCCTATCACTAACTTCGGTGCCGAATCAATCCAATCCTGAAGTAACATTTTGCATTTGGGTGGAGAGAATCGCATCCCAAACATCCTTACATTCATGTTTAAGGTAGTCAAAAGATTCTGCATTTTATCAGCATCTTCGCCTAAGAGAACTATATCATCTGCATATTCTAAGTCAGCTAGTTTATCTCCTGGAAGGAGGTCAACCCCGCCGAAGTCAGACGATGAAAATGTCAACTCTAAAAGTATATCAATGATAAAATTAAATAAAAATAGGGAAAGCGGACAACTTTGACGAACACCACTTGTGGTAATCAGTTCTGATGACAATCTGCCATAAGCTCTCACTCGACATGTGGTGTTCGAGTAGAGAGCTTGTATAAGGTTAATGTACTTCTCTGGTACGCTTTTCATTGACAGACATTGCCACATAACCTTACGATCAATAGAGTCGAATGCCGCTTTAAGGTCAAGGAATACAACTATTGTTGGGCGTCTAAAAGTGTGTCTATGTTCTAGAACCTGCCGAAGTGTGAATAGGTGGTCTATGCAGCCACGTCCAGGTCTGAAACCACCTGGGTTCTCTCTAGTCTGCTCTTCACGAGCTTTAGTTAGGCGTCAAAGTATGATTGAAGCTAATATTTTGGACACTATATTAGTTAAGCTGATTCCTCGGTAATTGTCACAGGAGGAATTCTGTCCTTTCTTATAGATTGGAACAATTAGTGTTTGAGACCAGTCAGGTGGGATTACTCCCAATTCCCAGATTCTAGCCAGGATCCCGGTTAATCTCGCTGCTAAAACTGGACCACCATCCCTAAATATCTCAGGGGTCAACCCATCGGGTCCTGCTGCTCTACCTCGCTTTAGGTTCTCTATAGCCTTCTCAACCTCACTAAGACTTGGGGGACCAGTATTAACTTGCCATTCAGATTGCTTGGGAATGGTGGGCAACTGGGATGACGCCGGGGGCCAATTGAACTGTTCCCTAAAGTGTTCTACACATCGGTCCAACCTTCTGGATTGACAGTGAATAGTGCTCCCATCTTTTTCTGCGATAGTTTCACTTACAGTTGGATTTTTGATGCCCGTTTCCTTGATAAGTCTGAACAGTTGCCTACTGTTACCTATTGCCGCTGCCTTTTCCATCTCTTTAGCTTTCGCTACCCACCACTGCTCACGATCATTTCGTAAGCTTTTAACCAGTTTGCGTTTAAGTTGCCTTCGCTCCTCATCGTATTTAGGACTAGACGGGATGTGTTGCCGAGCATCTATCAGTTCAGTAGATGCAGCTGAAATCCACTGAGTTTTCCTAACTTTTTGGTTTAGTTTACTAGTAGATATCACTGCTGTTTCAACAGCTTTTTGGATATCATTCCAAGCTGACTCGGGGTGGGTATCGTTTATACAGTTCACTAATTGGTTTTTAAGTTGTTCCTGAAATATATTCTAGACTTTTTCATCACTAAGTTGGACTCTTATGAGGATCTTTGCCGTGGGTCTTTTACGTCCAGTGAGACACAGACCAATACGCGCTCGTATTAAAGCGTGGTCTGAGTCTAAACATGTGCTCCAAAACGAGCGGCAGTCTTCTATCGAGCCTCTCCAACGGTGGCTGATAGCAATGTGGTCTATTTGAGTCCAACGTTGAGTTGACTGTGGAGGCCGCCATGTCAACTTATGTCTTTCTTTGTGTTTAAAGTTAGTGCTTGCGAGAAATAGACGATTATCTGAGCACAGTTGTAATAAATGGTCGCCATTATCTGTTCGTTTTGCCTCGACACTATAGGATCCATCTAGGTGCCTTTCGGTTTCGTCTAATCTACCTACTTGGGCATTAAAGTCACCAGCCATAATCACTACATCAGTACGCTTAGCTTTACGAAGGAGGTCTGAAAGCTTTCTGTAAAATTCATCTTTTACTTCATCTGAGCTGCAATCAGTGGGAGCGTAGGCAGAGACAACAAAGAGGCAACGGCGTGTGTCCCTATCTTTCCGAGTTCTTACCGTCCCGTTTAGACGGACAGCGCATAACCGACTGTCTATGGGAATCCAGTCAAGGAGAGCCTGTTCAGCTTTTGAACTTAGTGCTATACCTACACCAGCAAGGCCTCGAGTGGTAGCGGTGGGGTCTCCGGAAACACGAAGGGTGAACCGGACCGGTTCTTTGTTTTCACAAGGTGAGGTCAGGTGAATGATTGTACTTGGATCCTGTATACGCGTTTCAGAGACACAGCAGACATCGATGGAACGAGAATTAAGGGTCATGGCTAGGGAGGCCTGTTGTCCTATTTGGCCTAAGGTTCGAACGTTAAAAGCTCCAATATGTAGTTTAGTGCGAGGTTTCAGGAGACCAGGAATAACGTTTTGTGAACTCAAACCATTAGCATTAGAGGCGTCAGGTGATAAGGTTAGGCTCGTCGGGTTAATCGTGGGAATAAGGGAGTTATTGAGGGTTGAGGGTGGGATTTGACCTCGAGCAAAATGATCTCGTGTGCTGTTAGAGGTATGAGGGCGGCTATCACTTCCCGGTTGCCCACACCGTGGAAGGGTCATTCTTGAGGAACCTGAAAGAGAAAGAGGATTAGAAGAGGTCGTGATGACCTGAGAGTGTGACCGCAGTGTCCAGGGGACAGCTGTTTGAGGTCGGTCGAGTACATTAATTGTTGCTCCGGTTGTCAGAAGGGGGGCATCGGCCTCATGGCTTCCGAGGGAACTCGGCTTTCACCATGAAGCGTCATATTGATCCTTCCAATTCCCAGGGCAGAGTTAGAATTATTATATGGGTTTTTACTTGTGAACTGTTTTTTAGCATGATAGTTGTTTTACGGGAAGGGGTTGCTAACCCCATGCCCAACCCTCCTCCTTTATCCGGGCTTGGGACCGGCAGCAACCCTGTGCGGGCTACAGGCGGAGAATTCAAAGGTTAACTCCATAATCTAATAATTTAATAGTTAGTATATCAGCGGGACCCAATGATATCGATATGGTACTACTGTTTGATCTACAGCAAATTAGCTTAAATTTGAAATGTCATCATTCGTTACCAACCTAGTAATATAAAGTTTAAGCGTTTGATGTGAAACCTATGGTCCTCTGTTCAATTTCTGGTAGTTTCCTGGGTGAGTTCCGTATTATAATGAAACAATTGTCCAATGCTTCTTGGTTTCAACGATTGACTAACTAGGATTAAATTGTAATTAGAAACTTCACATCAAACGGTTTTTATGACACTTAATAATTTTACATTTTTGTTTATATGATCTTTAATTTGTTAGATGTGTTATTGCCTGTGGTGCTTATAGGTTAAACAATATTCATGTGGCGGGCATACAGTACGCGATGTAAATTGGCATCCATATGATCAGCAAATAATAACATGTGGAACAACTGGTGATTTAAGTTGTTGGGTATATAATCAAAATAAAGTTCCACATAAAAGAAAATCTAGTAGAAGTAATAACAAATGTAAATTTGCAAACTCTATGCCAACAGTAGAAGCTAATGAAGAAACATTTTATGAACTACGGAAATTATCTAAAGCTGGTTTGAAGTATCGGGTAATTTTTCGTTTTGTTTGCAGTTAAGCTTATATAATTATTTTTTTGTTTGTATTTGTCACAGACTAATGTGACGTGAACCTCGACCAATAAGGATAACGGTTGACCGATTACTGATCCAACCTTATTCGAACTAATACAGTGAGGGATGACAGTAAGACTGCTACTCAATGCCTATATGTCTGTAACTTTGCATATCAGTCCCATTCCAGAATGTGTAAAACATAAAGTTGATAAGTCAACTAACCATCCACTTATATACATTCAAAACTAATTACAAAAATAACACCAATACAAAAGAATAGCAGCAATGATAGGAGCTAAGGAAACACATATACTGGTTACTTGGTTACAATTCATCAGTTGTAAATGATATTATCACATTTAATAGGCCGATGGGAGTCAGTGGAATAATCTATAAATTACTTTTAATTAGTCATTCACTTTGGCGGGCTTATTACACCACATTCATCTCGTTTTGGTACCACTGAGAAGCAGGGAGCACTAGGCACTTGTTTCGTCTTAGTGTAGGACTACTCAGAATTGTACAGCTACATCAAGGGCTGGTTTACTTTGTTCTCTCATTGTCTTAAGCTTTTATTCAAGCCATTTACCGTTTACAAAATACAGTTGGTTGTGTATCTATCACTCAGTCTCTTATCACTTATCCCCTAGTTCTTTGCTGATCGTTATTATCCATTCATGGTGCTTTAGATTGACACTTTCGACATTTACTATCGTCTTACCCAGAACTTCCGTCTATGTAATGTAGTTGCATGTGTAATTTTCATGAGATTTTACTCCAAGTGTATGGAGTTTTCTGTAATCAATTCCTGTAAACATATTTGAGCACTACAAACGTTTCTAGGTAACCTCAGTCGGATAGTGGGTGGTCTGGTAAGTTATGTCTATGTATACGAGTCTGCGTTGCGGATGTAGTATAATAATAAATGTTAGGTGTGCTGCTCTTATGTGCTGATTGGCAACAGAATGAATAAGTGCAAAGATATTCGGTCTTTTTAGAGATCATTGTTGCTTCGTCACATCTAGTACATTGTGGCATTGTCTAAGCAAAAGTTACGAAATTATTAGTCAGATACAATCATTTTCATTATCACTGGGTCACGGAAGAGTTTTATTGGACTTTACCACTAACCATTACTCACTCAGTCAGTGTCTACAAGCTAGTAGATTATTCTGTGACTGGACATATCTACCAGTATTAGTACGCCTAATCTTTAATTCCACTCAGATTTAAGATGTATCTAATCAACTGAATTGTCTTGATATTTTATGCCGCTGGGATCCTCCAGTTTTCTTGTTTATTCACTCATTCAATATAATAGATGCATGGTCTAAAAACACACTCAAATCGAAAATCTATTTACAGTCTATGTAGATCTTCCATAAAAAGATAAATCAGAAAGCAATTACATCCACTGACTAACTGTAACTTGTTGTAATCGCACGTAGGTTAACACTTTCTACTCATTTGAGATGAAATTTACAATAATAATCAGACAGTGAATTTCACTGCTAGACCTCTTGTAATCCTAGCTGTGTTAAGTGTGCTAAAAACTTGTCGATATTTTGTAGGTACGTGTTACAATACTAACCGCCCAGATCTTAAGTCTAAAATATGTGTAATTCAACCGATTTTTATTATTTATTCTTGTGATTCCAGGCACAAGGAATTTTCGAACATCACAAATCCTCAATCTTATCACGATTTATTGATGATAGTGATTCAGACACGGATTATGATACAGACGAAAGTTCCTTATTCCCATATGATGGTTCTTATTTTCTTGTAGACGGTACATTTGTTGATGAGTATTATGAAGACATGGATTCTGACTTTCATCCACCGTCTGATGATGAATATATGTTCGATATGCTAGGCTACATACCTCCATTAACACGAAGTCAACTAAGACAGTTTGGTCATGATGACGAAACTGAAATTATTGCTGCATCTGATAATAGTACATCCCGAAGTAGGAACTCTCGAAGGCCTAATACGAGATCAAACGCACCTAGAAAAACTCGACAGACAAGATCATCGTTTCACAGTCAACAAGACAATACAGCACAAAGTATTCGTCGTTCCTCTAGGAGATCTAAGCGAAGACCCAGGAATTAAAAACTTTGTGCCTACCTCTTCTCAACAGATTACTATATCAACTTTCTTCACTGTTTATTCGTTTCTATGAATTTATATATTTAAATACTTATTTTCCTTTTTCGTGATCATGAGTTTCAAATACACTAAGATAAATATAGAAGAGATTGCATTTTGTATAAATGATATGCCTTGCCGCCTACGTTATACTCGGAAGTACTAACTGCAACTCTAGCTCGCGAACAAAGCAGACACTCGAAATTAGTGACCAACAACTAGATTACTCGCTCAAAACCAAATCAAGAAGATTCGAACATAATACTTCGAAGATTCTATTCTATTTCGTCCCAACGCTGTATATAGTTACAATAACGGCCTTGTAACATTTAGAATAATTAGCACACTAAAAATCACAACCAGAGACAGTAAGATCTGTGCGGAGAGAATGAACAGTGGTACTGGTTGCCGCCATCTTTCAATTAATAATAAATAGCAAAAACAAGAATATTTACAAGTAACTAGTTCCGGCTCTTCTTAGCATAAAAAAACATTCCGATGGTCTAGGCAAGCTGATTCAACTGATATGAGTGGTAGTGACGTAAAGCATTTACGAATTATAGATCTGTGTATTTAACCAGTGGAACTACATGGAAGCCTATACCGAAGTTGAGAGACGTGAACATGGTTGGAAGTCGATCATAAGCATTAAGCCGTTGCTCCATATACGTAAGTCTGAATAATTATATCAACTATTATAAGTAGTATCGATTGAATATGTGATATTTAATTACTATTGTAGTCATTTGTGTACTGACAGTTGGTTAAACTAAATTAATCTATGAAAATAATTAAGCCAAACAATTAAATTCATCAATATATATCTATGGCAAAGTTGCACTTGAATGACGAAAAAGTGAACGCATTCAGAGAAATCATGAGTTCAGGTAACTACGTTTACAAAAATTCCATAACAATTGCTTCCACGTAGACCGATATATATATATATATATATATATATATATATATATATATATCGGTTTAAGCTACGACATCAGCACTGCGAGGTAAAATTAACAAAATAAATACCAAAATAGTAATCAGTAATGTTACAAAAGTTTGGGTATATGGTAAATGCTAAAAGAATGAAATCTCTGAATTAAAAATTATGAAGTAATTTTCAGATTCAAGATCCTGAGGAAGACAAAGAATTAATACTGTTGAGCCATTGCGACTGATCCCGATCTATGTCGCCTAGCGTATTCAACAAGTAGTCTTCACCTCCCAATATGGCTCAATAATTTCACGAGTTGATGCCACCTGTTGGTATGACCGCCCTCAGTTTTCTTCCAATTTAAATTGTATGCAGTTGTTGGTCATATGCAACAGGTATCCGTCAATCAACTGTTATCTTAATTCGATCATATTCATTTCGAAATACAAAGTTATTTCTTTGCATTAGTACGGTCACGTTTCATTTCCCTACTATCACATAATAAAGGTTTAATATGTACCTGTAATTCAGAACCTTTGCATAGAGTGATGAACTTGCTTGATACGACTTGTCACTGTTATTTTATAAACTTGGTTAACCGTTAAAAAAGAAAGACTTTATGGAATAGAAAAATGTGTATTTGCAATAAATGTAAAATTTATGTACACAGTTTCCACACACATTCATAGTAATGGATAGTTATAAAGTAATGATCAATGAGTTAATGTAAGAATAAAAGCGGTTGTGGCGTATAATGCATATAGGATACCATACATAAATTTGCATATAAAACGCTTATCACCTAGTAAGTTCTCGTCTTGATGAAATCGTCTGATACACAGAAATGACATGTATAGTGAATATACATAAAACGACTATATCATCTAAAATGCCTAAGAAACCGGCAACTACATCTGGTATGAAGTCGAATGGTGTAATCAAATAAAATAAAACACATAAACCCAATAGAGCTAGTCGGATTTGCATTAAAGCAAATGTTCCTTCACCACTAAGCAATAACTGTATAAATCCATAAACGAATAGTGGGATGTCTCTAATACGATCAATTATCTGAAATTGAGAAAAAGACAACAAGATAAGTGAACAACCACTTAAACTGATTACATATTTGTCTAGTCTTTTTTAATACTGGTTGTATTCATAGATCAATTCGCAGTGTCGTCGTTACCAATTTGAATAACTCAACGTTGCATATATTATGTTTAGATACTAGATGGTTGGATGTAGTCAGCGAGAGACCGTACCAGATCTAAATTTATTGTTAGTTGCTACTCGACGGCAAGGTCTATCTGAAATCTTGGGATGTGTTCTCCGTTCTGTTTGTACCTGTGCCACCTTCCGAACGAGTGCTAGTCTAAGTCGAGCAGGGTTTCCTCCCAATTAACTTCAACTACTTAAACGATAATGTTAAAAATAAGTTTCATAGTCACAAATATTGTCTTGTATATCTGTACTGTCTCCATTTTGCGATAATGTCTCAGCCCAGCTACCTTTAACCTGTGTACCGGCATTCAGTACTTCTAGCTGAAGCACTGAACTATTTAGTGAAAAAAAAATTGAGACAGTACCAAAGCTTAAGGTTCAGCTGGAGATAATTTTCTTGTGAATACTAATTGTTATTGCTAAACTAACTAATAAATACACACATGTCATATGTAGTAATTTCTTAATCTATTCACAATGTCAACAGAAAATTCTGTTGAACATAAAGTTCGACTATAAGGAGTAGTGTTACTTTTTCCTCGAAGACATTTCTTGTTTTGTTATATTATAAGTCCGGAAAAGTACTAAGTACTCGAGGTGTTCTAACTAACTTTACGGTATGCACAGTTGGCATATCTAGACCGAATTATTTATATCTGATGACTATGGAGGTTATTTGTCTTCGTATACCGTGCTCAGGTTGATACCTTGTAAACTATAACTAGGCTGTCGTATCCTGCTCGTCAATTTTAAAAAACCTCATCACTAATCAAATAATAGCTACTTCGACTCAATTTATCAGGAAAAAAGAATAAGTAACTTCAAGATTGCAGGACAGTGAAGATAATCCAAATAACGATGCAAACAACAGGAATAAGATTGCAAAGACAAGTGCTAATCAAATTCCAAGTTGCCATAACAAGCTGTTAGTCAATTATGAAAGGATTCTAAGGACTCGTTTTTTGTTCTAAAAAGGCAATCGAAGCTTCATGGCTAAACCATTCAACTCTGAGAACACGTCTTCAAAATAAAAAAAACTTACAGTTGATTAAGAAAAAGACATTAAAGTTACTTCGTGACAATAACTAAAAAATGTATTGGTGATAAAGTAAATACCAAGTAATGAGAAGGATATCTAAAAGCAGCCACAATATTTGTGAGGAAACCCTTCTACAGCTCCCCCCCCCAACAACTAACGAAGCTGATACTCGAAAACTAGTAAAAAGTTGCTTGCCTTAAGAACTATTATGTGTATGATCAATAATTATTGCTTACACAAGGAGCTTTGTTTTAAGCCATTTTTATTGAAGTTTAAACTAAAATTACTGTAAATGAAATTATGTATTAAGTAATTTAACGACTAAGAATAGAATTGTTCATTCACTATTACATCTTAATTAGCGTTTGACGTGTTAACCCCGTAATCCTAAAGGTCTTACTGATGGCAACGGAAATCCGTAGGGTAAAGTGAAATGTGTTGCTTTTTGCGACTTTCTCCTTTCGCTGTGAGAAAGGAGATAAGCTGGTTGCCTGAGAGGAACATTTTTCGCTGTCACATCCCTATACGACTTCACTCTCGAACCTAAGGTTTTCGGCTTTTAGTTTTACAGCATTCCAACCGACTCTATTTGTATGGAAAGGCCTAAAAGAAGTGTTTCAGTGAGTGCAGCTAGAATGGTTCATTATAACAAGCAAACTAGACCACCACGTCAAGGTAAAAACTACAATCGGGTGGTAAATGAGTTAAGAATATCAACTAGCTTGGTTGCTTCCTGCTTCTTACTGATCATACAAAACCCTGATAAAGCCAAATAAATAATTCGGAAATTAATGTACAAATAACCTACAAAAAAACTGAGTTCAATAAATGTATTCTAAAATGGAATACCTATCAAGGAATGAAAATAAAGTTAATAATTTAGTATTTTTTTTAATGAACTTACTGAAATCGGTCCTCCTGAATGCCAACGATTAAATAATCTTATATCTGCTTCAATTTTTGATCGTCTGTTGCTTGTATCACGTAACTCTTCTGCAGTAAATAGTTCGGTCAATGTTGAAACCTGAACATTATGAACGCAAAGAATAAAATACTAACAGTTTTACTGAATTGTTAGTCATATAATGAGTGGGGCCTGGAAAATAATACGTTAGTTGGAGTTGCCATATTAAAACGACGACTTCAAATTAACGAAAGAAATGCCAATGAAGGGATGACAAGGAGACTGATAAAACTTTGAAGACATGGTTCGAGAAAAAGCAATGTAAAAGTATGTATGAAGGAAGACTGGAAATTCACACCCATAAGATAAAGACAACTCTTGTGACACTGATCAATTTTAATTCATGTCACTCCGAGTCACCAGACAATGGTACCGCGTGAACCTTAACCAGGTAGTCTGTATCTACCATCTGCAAACGTCCTACATTTTCCAACCACTTCAATTGATCAAGATTCATAGCAATATCTACTAACTTACCATCTTTCTATAATACCCCGCATTTAACCTCATCATTACTTACTCGGCGGTCTCAACAAACGTAAGTGGTGTTTTGAAGACATATGTGATCGAATACTAACAACTTTAGGATATCATCTACTCTTAACGGCAAGGTATCACACTCATAGAGTAAGACATAGAGGACTGCTGCGCCTTATATAAAAAATATTATCTATAGAAAAAATCTACAATCGAATCAAACTTAAACGAGGAACAAAGGACAGACTTGATGGACTGCATTTAGAATTGCAAGTTCAGATGACATTTCGCCATAAACATTGACTAAATCACTAGTATCCGAATATAAGGCTTTCACAAGGTCTATGAATTTATGAGGTACACCTTTTAATGATAAACAGCGGCATGTAACCTCTCAGTATACAAGGTCGAATACTTACAAGTAAATAAGAACCAATTTTGTCTGGCGCCGACAAGTATATCTATTTAATATAACCTGATGAATAGTGAACATTTGGTCGATATAGCTACGACCACTTTCACGAGTTTGCAGTTTACAAGTCACACAATTACCGAAGATTATATTTTAGGCATTATATTAGTCAAATACTTCTCTAAGGTTATCCTAAGAGGAATTTATTCCTTATTCTAAACTAAGACTCTTACCTTCCAAACTAGCCAAAATATCAAAACTGAACCACCATCCGTAAAGACCTGCAGTAGTAGTCAAAATCAAACAACTGTTCCGACTTACCAAGGAATCCCGTCATAGAAATCTGGGTGGTACCGACACTGTCGGAAATGATGGGTCCATGACTCACTCAGTTCAGAAGATTAGATCGATGGGTAGGATACTTCTACGAACAGTTCAAATGGCCTCCAGGTACACTAGTTACTGACTATCCCCAATCTACGTGAGTTGAAAACTGACACATCCTCTACATCCAATAGTGAAGATAAAAAGGCTCTAAGTGATTCAAAGTAACGGAAAGCATCAGAACCTGAGAGGTTGATTTCGGATAACTTAAAGGATAGTGGTCCACTTTTGGTACGTCGTCTCTGAACTGGACTTACTTCCATCCAACTGATCTCTGCCACTGACCGTCACAGTTTATAACAAAGACAGGAACTTTCTTGTGACAACCACACAAGAATCTATCTGATTAACAGTGTATCTAAGATATTAGCTTCTAAAACCATCGGATGCAGGAGAATGACGAATTAAAAAAAACCAGATCAGTTTAAGACCTGCACAATGATGCGTTGACTGGACATTCATTTAGATTTTAAGACATACCAATGTCCGACAAACAATTGTCCTCTTTGATTTGAAAGCAGATTTATAAACCGTAGATCGACAGGTTCTATGGCAGAGTTTCTAATTAAAAGGCTTAGCTCTAAAGTGCATGTACCTTATGAGAGCTCTCAACTCGAACACTATTAATCGAATTACAGCTTATGGTCAACCGTTATCAGAATTATCAAGTTCAGAGTGTTCGACAGGGCTGTCCCTTACCTTTCCCCGTTTTTGTTTAATTTTGTCATAGATGTCCTCCAAGAAGTTACACTTTCTTCACCTAAATCTTCAAGAAGTGACCTCCTATCAGGAGGCCTACTTATTGATTTACAATATGCAGACAATATAGTTCTTTTCGGTGAACACATTGACAATATGCAATCTTCTGAATACCTTGAGTATCAATTCAAGCACATATGAAATGAGTTCCTCTCCCTCAAAAATGCAAAATGTTACTCCGGGATTGATCTGCATCACCACCTAGATTAGTCATAGGGAGTTAAATATTTTGACTACTTCATTTATCACACAAGACTCATTAGCCCTGGTGCGTCGACGTCCCACGAAATCTCTGCCCGCAATCAAGAAGGTCCCTAGGCTTTTGGCAATTTACGTTACTGGTGGCGTAGGCATGGTATACATTCCTCAATGAAAGATAGAGTATGTTGCTCACCAGTCTGCTGATTAAACCCTCTGAATGTGAACCGTGGGCTATGGAAATAGGAGATATGTGTAGGGTTCAGGTCACAGTCCACGATAAGTACGTAACACAACCACTAATACGTGCGAACTAGATTACAAAATAAGTTAATCGATTAAGTTAAACATTTACTGCATAGACATGAATATGAGAAAACTTGAAGCACAATGCGTGTCGAAAAACTCAGCAACGTAGTCGTAAGCCTTATCGATTTACGTAAGAACACGCATCAAGCAAAATTAAAATTGTATTAAGAACTTGCAAATTTTCGATGTCAATATTCAGAACTTCTGTTGATCAGCTTTCACCCTAAGCTCTTTGCCTTGGTACAGTGTATAGTCGCGAGTTTTAGTATATTTGGTATATGCTCATGAACGGGAACCGGGAAGCGTGTTTTGTTTAATTTCATAACTATCAGATGGATACGCCTGCATCACAGTGTTGATGTTTGCACTAAAAATCGAACACACTTTTCACTCTAAATGTTAATACGTTATCTACTGAGCTTAGATAGCTAGTAAGATGTTAAGTGGGTTTACATTTACTAGCAAAACTATGAGCTCCTTTTAATACAAACTCAACCGCTGAATACTTTCATAGTCATCTCAACTCAGTAGCTAAGTAGACAACGCATAACTGTTTGCAGCAGTAGGCAGTAGGTTCTAGCATCAGTGTAAATATCAATATTGGGATGCAGGGACTTTGAGTTGATGATAATTAGGCGTGTCCTGAATCCTACTTCAAGACATAACTACAATCAAAAGTTATTTGTTTATATCTAGAAAACATTACTACTGAGAATGTCCACGAAGATAAAATGCATATCTACCACTAATACACACCCTTTCATTTTTACCGTAAAAAATACAGAATAACATTCGTATTGAAAAAAATTTCACACACAATTCCACACTAGAACGAAACAGCTGTCCAGTGCTCCCTGGTTTTCAATGGTACTCTGCCAACATCAATCTGTGATATATTCAATCAAATTTCACATATGTTATAAGTAAACAAGGAATGGTGTGGCTTTAGGAAAGTGGAAATGATTCACTTTTTATTTAATTGACAAATATATTTACTAATACATTTGATCTGAAACTATGAACTAAGTGGATAACAGTTAATATAAACTTAATGATTCATATTTAGATAATCAACTGATTGAGTATAGTTATCTGCAGCATATTAAATGATCAATGCTGTATCTGGTACTTTCGTTTAGTTGATAAGTGAGTGCTACATATTAGCAATACCACTAAAAATTCCATTCCGAGCCCTAGTATTTTTCATCGGACATCTCAAGATGCTCTACGCTGACATATTCATAACAGACAGTTGAGGATAACTTCAGACAGACGAAATGGCGTATTTGACGAAAATTACACAATTGTTCGACATTTATAAATTATCTAAATAACAAATTGAACACATCACATTCACTAAGCATAAACAATTGTGTGGATGACCCTAAACATACCTTTCTACCAAACAATTAATTAATACTTTGAAAAAAAAGTGTGACAAGAAAAGAAAACTAGATGAAATAATTAGGTACAATCTAATAATGACAGAAGAGTACGAATATCTTTTTACATACAGAACACATTAGAGACTTAAATAAGTGATATTCCAAAGTAATCCTTACATCACCTTACATCTATATTTTCAAACACAACGTTTATTATTGCTTTAAAGTTTCATAGCTCAAAAAACAAATGTGCGTAACTGAGAAAAAAGTTTAGGAATCCCTACTACTATAAGAATGTGAATACACCTGAGTGTAATACTATGAAACAATCTAACCTAAGGAATGTTTTGACAATAGGTAAAAGAAAGTAGTCGACATAATCTTAGACTTAGTGACTGTCTCCAACCACCTACCATCATCAAAGTGCACGTGACCAGTAACAACATTGCAAACTGATCAACAGATTCCAGACAGTACTAAGGACTACACAAAATTTTAACGGTAACTACTCAGTGATTGACCAATATAAATATCTCAGTCCTGCAGGAAGTAAGTCACTCTGCTAAACTATATGACTTGGGTTTAAATCCACTGGGAATTATCAGTTTCCTAAAGGCTGCAGGTACTCCTTACTGGTTGACTAGTAGCTCTTAACAGGTTGTCCATAAACTGTACAGAAATTACTCTAAAAGCCTACTTCTACCTGAAGTTTATGTTGGTAATGTTATCTGAAAAGACAATTTAGGACTCATAATTAAATCACTTAGCTCAGAAAATACAATTCTGACATTTCTATGTTTAGTCTTGGATATATTCACTTGTGCAAGACTTTATCTGATCTCGCTTATCACCTCATTAAGAGAAATAATACTTGTTTTAACTTGTTTTGGTATAACACATACAGAATATCTAAAAATAACGTGATTACTAATATAAGTTTTCGCAAACTACAAATGTTTTCACTCAACTGCGTTAAGCGACTGTAAAAACAAATTAGTAAAGAAAGTCAAATAATTTATTAAAAGAATAGATATCCTACCGATTTATTTTCATCTAAAACGTAAGGTTACTGAGCACCAATTCATCTGCTCTTGCGGGGAAAGGTACATAGGTCATAGCTAGTATTCGCTTTCAACATACATATAAGAACATATTCCAAGACGGTTCTACACAGGCAAAAGGAAAGTAGTTTGAACTTTAATCTTTGAATAGTTAATTGACTGTAATCACTCATCCCCAGACGTGTTGTCTCTAATTTTGCTCATAGAAATTATTCTAACCAATATTTATTTTCAGATTTGACTCTGTAAAACAGCAGAGGCTCAGTTCATTGATTAAATGGTGAGAAATCATGTGTACAAAAAAGTGCATCATATCTTTATTCTATACCCCATTTTTATTCACATAATTACATTGAAAGTTATCCAACTTTATCTTGTAGTATTATCATATAGGTTATATATAGCCAAGTTTGTCTTTTTAATGTTTCTATTAAGTCAATATGTTTATTAGTTGTTGATCCCGACCGTGCTGCTACCTTGACGTGGTGCTCGGGCTTGCCTATCGTGACGACTCAATCGGGATATACTGGCTGGAACAATCGTTCCTCTAGGTGCTACCATGCCAGGCAGGTCGGTTGAAGAGCGGTGAGACCAAAAGCAGCAAATATAAGGTCCGAGGACGAAGTCGTACTGCCGGCTGTATAGAGGTGTGACAGCAGTAAGGTGTTTTCTTCGGACAACCAGCATAGCAGCAATGCTGCTTTCCCATAAAAGAAAAGTGAGATTAGAAAAGGTCGACCCTAAAAATGCACACCTCACCTTACTCCACGGATTTCCGTCTCCGGCAGTAAGGCCTCAACAAGTACGGAGCTACAACAACAACGAGAACCTCTCTCAAAAAGGCTGTGTATGACCAGCCTCAACCAGTTGTTCCTTGGGCACTGCGGTCACGCTCCCAGGTCTTTCAGGCCAACCCTGACCCATTTTGCTTTTTAGGTACATTAAGAAGAACCCTTCCACAGCAGGGGCAACTGGGAAGAGATAACCGCCCTCATACCGCTAACAACACGCTAGATCACTGCCATTTTAATCAAACTCCTTCTTCTATTCCTAATGTTTATCCTGCCCCCACCTTCAAGCCTAAATCCTTATCTTCAACTTCCTCCTGTGTCATTAGTGTTAACGATTCTGGCCCACAAAATAACGTCCCAAGCATACTAAGACCACGCTCCAAACTTCACATTGGTGCATTCAATGTACGAACCCTGTGCCAAATAGGGCAACAAGCCTCCCTAGCTAGGACATTAGAATCCCGTGCCATTGATGTGTGTTGTGTCTCCGAAACACGCATACAGGATCCTAGCGTGGTCATTCACTTGACCTCACCTAGTCAGAATGAACAACCTTCGCGATACACTCTTCGTTTATCTGGCGATTCAACAGCAACTTCTCGTGGGCTCGCCGGTGTAGGTATTGCGTTAAGTATGAAAGCAGAACAGGCGCTTCTTGAATGGATTCCTGTCGACAGTCGCCTATGTGCCGTCCGACTAAATGGTTCAGTAAGAACTCGGAAAGATAGGGACACACGCCATTGTCTTTACGTTGTTTCTGCCTACGCTCCCACTGACTGCAACCTGGATGAAGTGAAAGATGAATTTTACAGAAAACCTTATGAACTTCTTCATACGGCCAAACACTCGGATTTGGTACTCATGGCTGGTGATTTTAACGCCCAAATAGGTAGCTTGAACCAATCTGAAAGACATTTAGGTGGATGCTTCAGTGTTCCAGCTCACAGAACGGATAACAGCAACCGTCTGCTGCAACTTTGCTCAGATAATCGGTTATTTCTAGCCAACACGAACTTTAAGCATAAGGAGCGACATCGTTTAACATGGAGACCTCCTGGCCCTACTCAACGGTGGACTCAAATAGACCATATTGCGATTAGTTACCGTTGGAGAGGCTCGATAGAAGATTGCGTTCTTTCTGGAGTACATGTTTGGATTCCGACCACGCTCTCTAGTACGAGCACGCGTTTGCTTGCATCTCACTGGGCGAAGAAAAACTACCACAGGGAAACCCACTAGAATTCAGTTTAGCAATGAAAAAGCCAAGATAAAATTCCAGGAACAACTGAGGAATCACTTAGGCAATTACAAAGATGCGTCCCAAATAGATACTGCTTGGCAAGATGTTCAAGCAGCTGTGGCATCTACAATGATATCTATCAAGGACTTAAATCAACATGTCAAGAAAAATCAATGGATCTCAATGGCTTCTGTTGATTTAATAGACTTCCGAAGACTTATCCCATCAGGCTCCGAACACGATTATGAGCGACGAGTAATCAGGCATAAACTGACGAAAAGTCTGCGAAACGACCGTGAGCAGTGGTGGGTAACGAAAGCAAAGGAAATGGAAAAGGCAGCGGCGATAGGTAACACTAGACAACTTTTCAAGTTGATAAAAGAAACTAGGGTTAAAAAATTCAGCGTTAGTGAGACGATTTCCGAAAAAGATGGAACGCTTATTAGCTCTCAGTCTAGACGTTTAGAACGATGGGCTGAACACTTCAAGGAACAGTTTAGTTGGCCTTCCGCTACTCTAAAACTTCCCACTATTTTAAGACAGCCAGAATGGAAAGTCGACTCAGGTCCCCCTGACTCTTGTTGAAGTCGAAAAGCTATAGCCAATCTAAGGCACGGCAAAGCAGCGGGTCCAGATGGATTATCCCTCTCAGGTCTTTAAGGATGGTGGTCCCACATTGACATCTAGGCTGACTGATATTTTGACTAAAGTTTTGGAACTTGACATAATTCCATCTGACTGGTGTCGATCGTTAATCATCCCAGTACATAAAAAAGTATCAAAATCGTCCTGCGATAACCATAGAGGAATTAGTTTGACTAATATAGTGTCTAAAATACTAGCTTTTATAATTATCAGACGCTTAACAACAACTCGTGATCTCCAAATACGAGAAAATCAGGCTGGTTTCAGACCTGGTCGCGGTTTTATAGACCAGATATTCACCGTTCGTCAGATCTTAGAACACAGACATACTTTTCGGCGCCCGACAATAGTGGTTTTCCTTGACTTGAAAGCAGCATTTGACTCCGTAGACCGTGAAGTTCTATGGCAGCGTCTTTCATTGAAAGGCGTGCCCCAAAAGTGCATAAAACTTGTTAAGGCTCTTTACTCAAGCACTATTAGTCGTGTCAGAGCATATGGCGAACTGTCATCTGAACTTGTAACCTCAAGTGGTGTCCGTCAAGGCTGCCCACTCTCCCCATTTTTTTTTAATTTCATAGTTGACATACTGTTAGAAATTACACTCTCATCGTCCGACTTTTCAGGAATCGATCTCCTACCAGGAGATCCACTTATTGACTTAGAATACGCTGACGATATAGTCCTGTTCGGCGAAGACGCTGATACGATGCAGAAACTTTTAATAGCAATAAGCTCCAATGCAAGCGTGTTCGGAATGCGTTTGTCCCCCCTCTAAATGCAAACTATTGCTCCAGGACTGGTTTTCGTCAACACCTGAACTAAAGATAGGGAGTGAAGTAGTTGAGCACGTCGACCACTTCACTTATCTTGGAAGTCTGGTTAGCCCTAACGGGCTGGCCTCTGATGAAATCTTAGTACGAATTCAGAAGCTCGTTTGACTTTTGCCAACTTACGTCACTCATGACGTAAACGAGATATTCGTCTCTCAACGAAGGGAAGGATGCACTGTGCAAGAGATCCCTCTGTCTTACTTTATAGGTGTGAGACGTGGCCATTAAGGGTAGATGACACTCGAAGATTATTAGTTTTTGACCATCGATGTCTACGAAACATCGCTCGCGTTAAGCTGGGATCACCGAGTAAGTAACGAGGTTAGATGACGGGTGTTAGGCAAAAGTGGTAAATCAGTCGATGAGGTTGTGAATCTTCATCGACTGAGGTGGTTGGGACATGTGTTGCGTATGCCCAACCACCGTCTTCCTCGACGCGCAATGCTGGCTGATATAGGAATAGGATGGAAGAGAGTTAGGGGTGGCCAAACTAAAACATAGCATCAGTCCATGAAGTCACTGACTGCCAGTTTAAGTCGTGTCGGTAGCTGCAGACTACCTGGATGGGGTCCTCGCGATTACCGTAACCAGTGGCTAGAAACACTGAGTGACATGGCCCAGAATCGGTCACAATGGCGCAGATGTATTCACTCATTGTCCTCCCTTAAATCATGAGCTGTAAATTATTTCATTACTTTCTTTCAGCGCCTCCTGAACCATATTCTATATGTTCACATTCCTTGTTACTATTATTTTATTTTATAGAAGTGATTTCTACCAGTGGTGGTGGTGGTGTTAATCTTGCGGTGCCATGGTGGTATGGCAACTTGAACCGATGCACACATGTGCCAGGTTCTATGTTGATTGTACATACATACATACATTAGTTGTTAATATGTTCCTTACGGAATTATTGTACAGCGTAGTAATGAATCCTTTGAAAACAGAAACCTCGAATGAACTGTATATTTTTAATACTTTAGTGGAAACGACAAATATACTTATCTTTATATCACTGATGTTACATAAGCCTAAATAAATCATCGTCAAACCGAAGTCTAAATGAAGTCGAGACAAAATCAAATAACTGTTTCCCGAATCTACCTTGGATGATACTTTGATTTCACTTTTGATGATAAATATGATTACACTCGTGCACAATGACGAAAACTTCCACAACAAGATCGTAACACGAACATGTAGTTGCAAAGATTGTTATGAATCAAGATATGATAAGAAAACGAGTTTAAATTATCAAAATGAATACAATGTTGGCCGAAAGGAAACACACAATAATACTTTGTGGCCGAGCGATAGCTGCTTATGAGAATAAATTATTGACATTAAACGTCCGAACTAAACAGATATCAGAAGAGGTGCCTGTATTCATTAAAATAAGAAGCCTACAAAATATGGCCACGAAATGTGATTACATGTTTTAAACAGTTGGAAGATATCAAACTTGTAGGTCGTTACTATTTAGTGAATCAAGACTCAAAGTCTTTAAACAAGGTAACTAATAACAAACACTAAGCCCAAAAAACTTTACACAATGTGGTCAGCGTCTGCGCTAAAACGAAAGCGACTGTCATAGCATATAAACAAAGATTTGTAGGATGATGTCCACAAATAATTCCCTAATATTTAAAGTTACACTGGGTTTATTCATCTACTGTAAAACCCTATATGTATTAATCCTATCATGAAACATATACATGGAGAAATAGACATATATGAAAATACAAAGCACCGTATTCAAAAACACATCTCGTTTACGATTTACAGACTTATGTACTTCGCTGTAACTCATACTGTAAGCTTGGGGGATAGTGACACTATCCAGTTGACCAAACTGAACATTGAGCAGGACGTAGCGACTGATAGTCGATCGCCTTAATCGCTACTACAAGAGATTATTCTCAGAAAATGAGTTTCTACTATGTTCAAAATATGTAGAAGGACAACAATAAGTATTTGAGTACTTCAACCGAAAGAATCATAAATGCATACAATTTCTTCCTGTAACCTTACACAGTCCATATGTATATTAAAACACAAATAGCAATACTAAACAGTCTAGATCCAATTTTCCCCTAAATGATCAACAAACAACTGACTATAGCTGGTTCATTTTATTGGTATTTACTAAAGGTAAGAACAACTATAACACTACGATCACATAAAAAGTACTTGGACACATGAACTCTAATTATACTGAGACTTTACATGATATAAGAATATAATGATATTATCATCATAATAGAACTGTGTGAAATGAACAGTGCTTCATGTCAGGTAGTTGGCAAATTACCTGGTTTTGGCTCAGATTGCATGCAACTTAGAATCGGTCACCAACGAGAATCCTTAACAATCAGGGAATATCAAAAAATAGTTCACGAGATGCCAGGTCACTTAGATTAGTGAGCACATTTTAATCTCATCGACAAAATCCAATCAGTATCAAAGAATATATAAACATGACACTGGTCACTAATTAATATCCGATCATGGCAAATAGCTGTTCACTAAACAGATGAAATCAGTAACTGTATGTCGTTGTTAAATATCTTCAAAAGTATATACAGATAAGTTTTGTAATTGATTCCGAAGACAGTTTGCCATAAGCTCTGACCCGACTAGTAGCGTTTCGGTAGAGAGCGTGTGTAGGGTTATTGTACTTCTCTGGTGCGCCTTACAATGACAGACATGACCACATAACCATACGATCGATAGAGTAAAAAGCTGTCGAAAGATCAAGGAATACAACAGTTATCGGCTGATACAACCACGTCCAGGTCTGAAACCACCTTGATTTTCTCGAGTTTGCTCTTCACGAGCCTTAGTTAAACGTCGAAGTATTATTGAAGCTAATATTTTAGACACTATATTCGCTAAACTGATTCCTCGGTAATTATCACAAGAGGACTTCTGTCCTTTCTTATAGATTGGGACGATTAGTGTTCCAGACCAGTCAGATGGGATTACGTCCAGTTCCCAGATTCTAGCCAAGATCCCGATTAATCTCGCTGCTAAAACTGGACCACCAACCTTAACTATCTTAGGGGTTAACCCATCAGGTCCTGCTGCTCTCCCTCGCTTTAAATTCCCTATAGCCTTCTCAACCTCACTAAGACTTGAATGACCAATATTAATTTGCCATTCACATTGCTTGGGAATGGTGGGCAACTGGGATGAGGTTGATGGCCAGTTAAACGGTTCCCTAAAGTGTTCTACACATCGGTATAACCTTCTAAATTGACAAAGAATAATGGTCCCATCTTTTTCAGAGATAGTTACACTTACAGTCGGATTTCTGATACCCGTATCTTTGATAAGTCTGAACAGTTGCCTACTGTTACTTATTGCTGCTTTTCCATCTCTTTAGCTTTCACCACCCACCACTGCGCACGATCATTGTCTAGGCTATTAACCAACTTATGTTTAAGTTACCTTCGGTGTTCATCGTGTTCAGAACCAGACGGGATGTGTTGCCGAGCATCTATCAGTTTAGTAGATGCAGCTGAAATCCACTTAGTTTTCTTAACCTTTTGGATTAGTTTACTAGTAGATATTATTGCTGTTTCAACAGCTTTCTGGATATCATTCCAAGCTGACTCGGGGTGGATATAGCTTGTATAGTTGATTAGCTTGTTTTCTAGTTGTTCCTGAAATGTATTATTGACTTTTTCATCATTAAGTTGAACTCTGAGGGGGATCCTTGCCGTGGATCTTTTACGTCCAGTGAGACGCAGACTAATAGGCGCTCGTACTAAAGCATGGTCTGAGTTTAAAAATGTACTTCAGAATGAGCGACAGTCTTCTATATGGTTATACAAACCTAAATATGTAGGACAGAGTTTGAACCTGGAAACAGTCGCTGAGAATCGACTTATACACTGATTAAACGGGGGTCTCACTGATATAGAGTAGTAAAGATGCATGGATAGAAACAGTCAACTGTTAGGGATTCGAAATCCCTGAAAACACAATTGTTCATTTTATCAGGTTGTATTGATTTTTGTAAACTTGATTTATAAACTTTCGTCACATTAATGTGAGTCAATGTAAGTTAGATTCACAGAGTATATTTGACAATATTTCATTGTATTAATAAAAATGTTTATGATTTCAATTTGATGAATAGTCACTATAAATATACGAATATTTTGTACACGACTTCGCTTCCCAATTTACCAAAATAAAGTTTCCTGTTTTTCTCGTCTTCGGTCTTCTGATTTTGCGACTGACTGACAGACAGACAGTTACAACTGTCTGCGACTAGGAGGGTTCAAGGCGTTCAAGTGCTAAGATTGTTTTGCGGCTAGTCAAGTTATCAAGTACGAGATATAACACCAACTAACTGTAATTTTTTAATGAAACATTTGCAAATCATACTGTAGAAAAGAATTAGTTTTAATAAGGTGGAGAATTATCACGAATCTGCCTAGCAAGCACTAAAAGTTAAAAACGGATTTTAAAATATAATCAGCTTAATCTGTTGTTGATATTCATCATAGATTGATCTCTATTGGGTAGAAATGAAAACCAGAGGACACTGGGCAACTGGGTTAGTTCCCTAGTGAGGTTGAAGGTGTGCACCACTGAGTCCCACACTATGGAGAAGTAGTTGCCTATTGTTCCCTAGTTTTCAATGATACTCAACCGAGTTCAAGCTACGACGTATACAAACACCAAAGTAAACCAATCTCCACAAAACCAACTCAATAAAATTAGCTTAATATTACAAACTTACTTGTCCGCGGCACATTGGGCAGGATATATCACGTGAATATACTGTTCGTTTCCAATGCAGAATAAAGCATTCAGCTAAAAAGTATAAGCGATACATTTTTATAGATGCTTACAACATAAATTGGAAGTAAATATGTTAGGTAAAACAACTATCATATCGACATAATCAAATGATTAGACACAAAATAATCTTTAACTGTATTGCTTCACCTACGAGCTCACTCTACTTATCTCTGCAATCAACTTAAAACCCCTTAGAAAATGACTGTTCCTTTCATCTTTATATTCAGCTGTCAAGTAATGGTGAAGAGCTAACCGAATGGAAATATTCTGCTCTAGCTTTTGGTTACCTAATTTACAAAGATAATTATAATGTCCCGGTGATACACAAAACATAGAAATTATATTAGTCAGTCTGAATCGAGTGTAATTAGCACATGAAGTTTCCTGTCAGTCTTCATAAAGTAGAATAACCAGCAATAGAGGTTATCAACATCGTATTACGCCCAACATTCAAATGTCAGCAAATATTTCAATTAATTCAATTACTAAGTCTAAAATAATATTTTCGAAAACATTTGAAAGTAAAGCATATGAACTACTATTTTTCTTTTTTGCATTAAGATATGAATTTTAAACGCAGTTAAGATCTGGCGGTCTGATGTCATCCCAATTTTCGGTGGTAATAGGTGACTGGAAAATAGATGGTAAATAAAAATATCGATTAAAGTATCCCACATAGCCTCACCCATCAGAGTTGGGAGAAGACTAATGGTCTTTAAGCTTATTACCATCAAAACCCGTTAATTTAGTTAGTTTCTTTTCCTAAACGAGTTCAGCCATTTATTTTTTGCCAACCATAACCACCCCCTTTTCATCTCCTCCATTTTGATTGTCAATTACTGCATATAACATTCGTTTCGTTTCCTAGTTTACACTAAATCTTTCTTATTATTAAACTCAGTCTCTCAGTATATACCCAGGAATCCGACAATTTGGAAACTAGTAAACGCTACTATCAACTTAATATTTCAGAAAAATTTCGACTAATGACACTATTATTTGCAACGTTAGTACAAGTGCTATATCTCACGTAATGGTTAGAGTTAGTATACACAGTTTAGTGGGATTTAAGCATTCATCACTGTTTGTTGTTTGGGTTTGAGTAGCAAAGATCACATTTAAGTGTCGCAGTTTGGTTAATTAGCGAAATAAATCGCCCAATATTAACAGAAAACCCAAGCGTAAAGCTCTTATGAAGCCAGAACAACAACATTCATCTTAATCCTTAGAAATTTCTAGAGTAATATTTGACTGAAGAGCATAGACGACGATGGCCTAGTAATTAGTATAAAAATATTACTTAGAAGAAAATATTGCTACCTGATATCTAAGAAACAAAAGGGACTATTTTTGTGATGTTTATAGTCAAAAGGACTTTTTCAGTCACCATTTTGAATTAAACTGCATTAATAAAATTGACTGAATGAAATGTGAGCTCTCTAACAAACACAAACAAGATGGTAGGGGCTGATAAAAATTATTAATGAACAATCAAGAGTTGGGTTATTGTGGCTCAGAATTGGAGACTAGTAGTTTTAAAATGTTCGTTTCCTTTGGTCTTGACAGTAATACGGTAAATCAGTCATTAACGACGTAGAACCCGGCATATATGCCCATAGGTTCAAGTTGGCATACCACATTAGCACGACGAGAAATAATTTACAAGAATAATAGAACAACAGGATACAAAAGAGCAGGATAAAATAAAGGTATGTATGAAAGAATAGTAGAACTTGAGATTTAGATGAGGATAAAGAGTTAATACACTTGCACCACTGCGATTGATTTCGAGCTATGTCACCTAGTGTCTTCAGCCACCGATAACGATTATCTTGTGGACCCCAACCAGGTAGTTTGCATCTACCAGTATGGCTCAGACCAACAGTCAAAAATTCCGTAGACTGACAGCATGTTTCGGTTTGGCCGTTCCTACCCTTCTTCCATCCGACTTCTACCCTAGTCAACATCGCTCGATGGGGTAAGTCGTGGTCTGGCATATGTAAGACAAGTCCCAACCATCTCAATCGATGAAGGCTTACAATCTCTTTGACTGATTTCCTATGCTTTCATAGTACAATGTGCCTGACATTAATATTACGTGTTCGCTCATTCCATGATATACAGGCAATATTACGAAGATTTCTATGATCAAAGAACCGGAGCCTATGCATATATTCCATTTTCATGGCCCATGTTCAGCACCAATAAGTTTGAACGGAGCGGACTGCTGTTCAGTACATTCAGTCTTTCGTCTACACCACAAGTGACGTAAGTTGGCAAAAGCAAAGCCAGTATCCCGAATCCGCGCTGAGATTTCGTAAGACACCGACCTACTAGGGGTGGTCAGGCTTCCAAAATAAGGGAAGTGATCAATGCGCTCGGTTGCTTCGCCTCCCTATGACTAATCTAGGTAATGATGTAGATTGGGCATGGAGTAACACTCTGCATTCCGATGGAGAGAAGCGGTTTTCGAATATGTTTGTATTGTTACTCGAGGTGTTCAGAAGACTGCATATTGTCAACGTCTTCACTGAATAGAACTATATCGTTTGCGTATTCTAAGTCGACAAGTGGGTCTCCTGGAAGGAGATCAATTCCTGAAAAGTTAGTCGAAGGAAGTGCAGTTCCTAAAAGGACATCTATGACAAAGTCAGGTAGAAAAAGATAAAGAGCAACCCTTACGAACCCCATTTGAAGCTGAAAATTCTCATGAAAGCTTGTTACAAGCTCTAACTCAACCAGTCATATTCGAGTAGAGAGGCTTTATAAGGTTTATGTACTTGTGAGGTTCACCTTTTAACGACCAACGCTACCACAGAAATTCTCAATCTACAGAGTCGGAAACTTCCTTCAAGTCAAAAAATACCACTATTACCGGACGTTGGTAAGAATGCTTTTATTCTAGAAGCTGATGCAGAGTGGATATTTAGTCAACGCATCCTCACCAGGGTATGAAACCGGATTTGTTTTACCGAGTTTGTACTTCCCTGGCGTCAGATAAACGTCGGATGATTTCAGAGGCTATCAGTTTAGACATTAGTTTAGTTAAACTGATTCTTCTATGATTATCACAAAAAGTATGGCCCTTTTGTAAGTTGGAACGATCAGTAATCGAGACCAGTCAGATGGGATGATGCTCAGTTCCCAGACATTGACTAACATATTAATCAACCCACCTACTAAAAGTGGACCACCATCCCTAAAGATATCTGGGGTTATACTATCAGGTCCGGCTGCTATACGCAGCTCCAGATTACTTTCACAACCCCCCGAAGAGTTGGGGGGGGGGGAGTTTGTCAATTTTCAACTCAGGTAGTTTGGGGATAATCGGTAAGTGAAAAAGTGCTCCGCCCATCTGTCCGATCTCCTAGACTAAGAGTGGGTCATATGGCCATCTTTTTTGGAAATAGTCGTACTAACAGCCAATTTTCTAATACCTGTGCCCTTGGTGAGTCCAAACAGGTGTTTAGTATTGCCTACTATGGCCTCCGCTTTCGTTTTTCTTGTCCGCCACTGTCGTCACACAGACTCTTCGTTATTTTAAGTTACCGTTTTCATTGTACTTCATCATTCTCAGTCTGCTAGCATGAGTTTTCGAGCTACCATCAGTTAACTAGAAGTTTCAGTGATCCAGTGATATTTCATAACCGATGGGTGTAGACTGAATGAAGATATCACTGCTGTATTTACAGCTGCTTAAAAATCATTTCAATTTTTTCGTGATGAATCTGCTATTCATGAATTAAATACTTAGCTGAACCTCCTCTGATTACATTCATGACCTTTACAGTCTTGAAATAATATCGCAGTTTTCCTGCTGTGACCTTACTATATTCAACAAAACATGTAAACACGTGCCCTCACTAGAGCGTCGCCAGAATCTAAACGCGTTCCCCAGAATGATCCACTACGGAGCCTCTCCAACGATGGCCGACGTTGGTGTGGTCTGTTTGTATCCATCGTACTATGCCTACACTAGCAAGGCGGTGAGAACTTGTTGTCGGGTCCCTAGAAAAACGAAGAGTTGATCGCGCTGGATCTCCGTAATTATTAGGTGAAGTCAAGTGAATGATCACACAAGAGTCTTCCATGGGAAACACAGTCGGAGTCACAGTCAGTCAGTAGCAACGTAGAACTTGGTACATGCGTACATCAGTTCAAGTTGCCATGCCCCAATTAGCAGATAGATATTAAATTGTAGGATCAAATCCCAGAGTAGGGGAGGTAGTAACAGAGTTAGTATTAATGAAAAGGAATAGAGGTTGGAGATAAGATTTAAGAAAATATGATTCAGTTAAAAGAAAGTTATGATAAGTTCAGAAACTTAAAATTTGGAGGAATACAAGGAGTGGATGCACCTGCGCCATTGCCAACAATTTTGAGCCATATCACCCAAAGTCTCTAACCATTTATTACGAGCGTCACGCGGACCCCAACCAGGTAGTCTGCACCTATTAACATGGCTCAGCCCAGCTGTCGATGACCTCATGAACTGATGCCATGTTTTGGTTTGGCCGCCCTTAGCTTTCTTCCAGCCTACTCCTATACCAGACAGCATTGCTCGTCGAGGTAGGCGGTGGTCAGGCATACGTAACACATGTCCTAACCACCTTAGTTGATGGAGATTTACTACTTCATCAATAGACTTACCGTATTCACCTAGTACTCTATTCGTAACCCACTTGTTGCTTACTCGATGGTCCCAGCAAACACGAGCAATGCTTCGAAGACATCTATGATCGGATACTAGGAGCCGACGAATATCCTCTATCCTTAATGGCCATGTTTCACATCTATAAAGTAAAACGGATCGAACTGCCATGCAGTAAACGCGTCCTTTGGTCAGTTGTCGGATGTCGCAAGTAATGTAAATTCCAAAAAGCTAATCAGGCCTTATGTATACGAGCTGAGATTTCAGCAGACACCAGACCGTCAGGACTGATGAGGTTCCCAAGATAAGTGAAGCGGTCAAAACATTCAACTGCTTCACTCCCTATCACTAACTATTTGAGTCTATTTGAGTGCAGCCTTAAGTTGATTGTGGAGGTCGCCATGTCAACTGATATCTTTCCTTATGTTTAAAGTTGGTGCTTGCGAGAAATAAACGGTTATCTGAACATTGTTGTAGTAAATGATCGCCATTATCTGTTCGTTCAACCTCGACACCATAGCACCTAGGTGTCTTTCGGTTTCGCTTGATCTACCTACTAGGGGATTAAAATCACCAGCTACTATCACTACATCAGTGCGCTTAGATTTTCGAAGGAGGTCGGAAAGCTTTCTGTAAAATTCATCTTTTACTTCATCTGAGCTGCAATCAGTAGGAGCGTAGGCAGAGACAACAAAGAGGCAACGGCGTGTGTCCCTATCTTTCCGGGTTCTTACCGTCCTGTCTAGATGGACAGCACATACACGACTGTCTATGGGAATACAGTCAAGGAGAACTTGTTCAGCATTCGAGCTTGGTGATATACCTACACCAGCAAGGCCTCGAGTGGTAGCGGTTGGGTCACCGGGAACACGAAGGGTGAACTGGGCCGATCATTTATTTCGGAAAGGTGAGATTAAGCGAATGATTGCACTTGGATCCTGTATAGGCGTTTCGGAGACGCAGCAGACATCGACGGAGCGAGAATCTAGGGTTATAGCTGAGGCTTGTTGTCCTATTTGGCATAAGGTTTGAACGTTAAAAGCTTCGGTATATAGTTTGGTGCTAGGTTTCAGGAGACCAGGATTAACGTTTTGTGAACTCAAGCCATTAGCATTAGAGACATGAGGTGATAAAGTTATGCTAGAAGGAATAGTCGTAGGGATGAGATTAGACTTTGGACAAGTTGATCTCGTGTGCCGTTAAAGGTATGAGGGCCGTTGTCACTTCCTGGCTGTTCACACTTCTCGAGGTACCTGAAAAGTAAACTGGGTTAGTATTGGTCATAGTGACCCGGGAGCGTGATCGCAGAGCCCTAGGGGCAATCACTTCAGGCCGATCACGAAGAAACGTGTTATGGGAAGCTTCCGAAGTGTTAGCCCCGTTCTTCAGAAGGCCTTACTGCCGGAGACAGAAATCCGTAGAATAAGGTGAGGCGTGACCGTTTTAGGGTCGACCTCTTCTAACCCCTTCCTTCCTTAGTGAGAAGGCAGCATCGCTGCAGATGCTGGTTATCCGAGGGAAACACCTTACTGCTGTCACACCACACAGCTATATGACCAAGCCCTCGGACTATAGGTTTGCGGCTCCTATTCTGATTGCTCCTCAGTCGACCTGCTTGGCATGGTGGGACCTGAAGAGACGATTGTTTCAGTCAACATAGCTGCACTAGTTCATCACGGTAGACAAGCCCCACCACCACGTTAAGGTACTAGCAACGGTAGGGTGACAATAATACATCCAGAATGTTTGAACAGTTTGAATAAACACCGTGACTAGTAAGTAATTTAGCTACTAATACTGTTCATTCTCTTTATAATTGAAACCACCATGGTGTAGTACTATTGTTATTCAGATTTAATGAACAAACGACATTTGCATATCATGAGCAACACTCATAGTTTGATAGATTAAACAAATTCGAATCTTATTTTAGATTCACTTTTCTAACTGAAAAGTGGTAGTAGTAAATAATATGTAGGAAAAAAATCGTAACTTTCAAGTTAGCGAACAGTTGCATGATCTCATCAACATATTAAACATCATTCTAACACGTTATACAAAAGTGCGAGGAAAAATATTACGACTAAAAGCCTACGAAGAAAGTTACATGATTCAATATATAAATATATATTATACATATGTATAAATATATATAATCACGTTAGCAATAACGATTGGACTATGAATTGAAAGTTTGTGACCTTACCATCTTGGAGAACTGAAACCAATAAATAAGTATTTCAATGTGTTCTAGATAGGATAGAGAGCAATCTGTCAATACTATGGTATAAAGATAGCTTAACATATTATTAGTAATTAACTGGTTTAGCGTTCACGAATTACTAATGTAGCCCTACAAACTATTTAATGACATGTAACTAAAGCAACTAACATTGTGAACCATTTTAAGACTGAGATCAAGCAATTAAAACTGTGCAACACAAGAAACTCAGAGAAAGTAGTACAGGTTTCAAAATGCTACTACAAGGCACATTAACGGTCGGTAAAATTGAAAACCTAACGAATAAAAGCAACGATGAAAAACAAGATCCACAAATCTACAATAGAGAAACCAAATACCGGAATCTGAAACTTACCACAAAACCTATGACTACAGTTCGTCTCAATCATAAGCGAAGGGAACTCCATACATATTGGGCAATCGTAATCCGAATTACTCCTATCTCTAGTTCTCTCCAACAACTGATTACTATGTATACGACGTGAGCATGACTGAAAGTATCCCCTATGACCGCGGAATAAATAGAAGTTCTATTAGAACTTGCATACCAAACTATACGGACACCAACCAAAAAAAGAACAATAGCAGGAAGCGACATAAAGAGAACTACATGATCGTCCATTGATTCAAACAGTACACCCATGGTATGTAACCCGCTGATCTACAGCATACCTCACCAAGTACGCTTAGTCCGAATGCCCGCGTTTATATGGCCTTGAGTGGCAATATCAGCAGTTATTGTGCATTAAAAGATATAGTGACAATGCGCTATTCGTTAGCTCTCATAGATTTTGACTATACTCACACTTATGTACTCTAATTCTTGGCAATATAATATGTTTTTTCCTAACTTTTTCTTCCATTTCTACAGTGTATTCAGTTACCTTAAATGTAGAGCTTCAATTTTTGTTACTTAGAGTCTCTCTCAGGTCCCATGAGTAAGGTATAGATAAATTACTGGGAAATGTAGGCGTCAGCAGTATAAGCGCTTACTGACTCTTATTATTATGCCATCAACCATGACTGGTTTCAAATGACATTGTGAGCATTTTAACTTACATAGCTTTTATATTGTTATCATTCACTCAGTCTCTTTCTGATTTGTTACACTTGTGACAGGATACGATGGCCTTTATGTGCCAAAACACGATTTGCAATATAATCCATATCAGTGGATTTGTAGCAACGTAGGTTGAATAGTTAAAAGTCGACCTCAAACCTTAAGCAAACGCCAAAACAATAAGGCCCAAGTATCCATTTACTTCCTTATTATGCTTAGCGCTTGTATTTCCTATTATCTTATACTGAATAATCAAAGGCTTTGTATGATTGAGCGATTAATATGGAGCTCCATTGTCTTTTGTCCCATAATTAAAAAATAAGACTTACTCCTAAAAATTTGATTTCTTCTGTCAATAGAACCGGACGTACCATGGCCTTAAACTGATGAGCCTTGTGTTGAACACAATATTTTATTTGTGTGGCGAGTATAACTATTTCTTTAGCATTTATTCGTAAAAATATGCTTTCTGTTTAGCAGTGATTAAGTTTATATATGTATTTGTTATGCATAGTATTTTATTTTCATTGCTAGGTACCACTAATAGACGTATTCTTTTTTGCTCTTATTACATTATTATATTGTTCATATTACATGTCAGACAACTCAAAAAAAAGCCTACAGGACGTGTCTTCAGTTTACATAGACACCGTTATGACTACGAAAATCCGACTCCCAGAATTTGATCGTAGTTTCCCCGAGTAGTTGCTTGCTCAACTAGAGCATTATTTTACGCTACAAAATATGAAATCTGAAGGAGTTCGCTATCGAGACTTATGTTCAGTTCTACTCCCTTCAGTAGCCAAAGACGCTCGCGACTTAATTTTAAGTCCACTAGCACCACAACCATACACCATTCTGAGACGAGAAATAATGAATTGCCTGTCATTATTAGACGAGGAAAGAATCCAAAGGCTTTTCCAAGGAGAAGCATTAGGGGATAGGTCACCGTCACAGCTTTCGCATCATCTCCAAGTTCTAGTGGGTGACAACACAGTGAGTGAAGCAGTCCTAAAACAAGGACAGATACGAGCTCTCGCATGCTACGTCCAACACTATTTGGATGCACAAGGTCCTGACACCTCTTCATCTCATTTAGCACGCATTGCAGATAGAATAATCAAAAGAGGTCTCCCAACTTCATCACGTATGATACACCATGCTTGAAAAAAGAATTAGCAAATGACACGGTCATAGTACAAGTCACTGCGAGTGCTAAAAGTCTCTCGGATGCTGTCAGCAAAATGCGAATTGGTCATAAAGACCGAAACAGGTAACCACAACGACCGAGATCCAAGTCACAGAACCGGTAACAATAGTTCAGACGATCTGGACAATTTCGTTGGTATTACTGGAAATTTGATGTTCAATCAATCAAGTGTAGTCAACCATGCACCTAGCCTAAACTGACCCCGGAGAATATGGGAAACTTATAACCTCTCTGGGTCCCGACGACTGGGGAGAGGTGTCTAAATAGTCGCTTGTTTTACGTTGGAGACAAGGATTCAGGCTTGAACTTTTTGGTGGATACTCGTGCTGCGCTTGGCATCATTCCTCAGCACACAACCGAGCTGGGTCGCGAAACTTCCACAGTTACACTTCAAGCTGCCAATAAAACTAAAATCGTGATTTTTGGGCGGAGGAATGTGACGTTAGATTTAGGGTTTGGTAGGCGATTTCCCTGGGTTTTCACTGTGGCCGATCTAGATCTGGTATTGTTAGGAATGGACTTCTTAGGGAGATATGAATTTCTAGTTGACACTAAAAAACGAAGTTTGGCATTAAAAGAAACTTCAAAATATATAAAAGGCAAAGAACGGTATATCACATCCCTAAATTTAATACAAACTCCGCCAGCAACAACTGCAAAGTTCCAGGATGTATTCACGGAATTTCCGAACCTAACAAAACCGGACTCTCAACCTTCTAAAGGTAAGTTACGAGGAAGTCATACAATCAAAACGGAAGGGGCACCTGTTTTCTCTAAACACAGGAGACTAGCACCTGATAAGCTTGAAATAGCTAGAGCCGAATTCGACTACATGCTACAGCTGGGCATAATACGTCTATCTGATTGCCGATGGGCACTTCCTTTGTATATAGTCCCAAAGAAAAATAAAGGCGATTGGAGACTATGTGAGGAGAATAGAGCCTTCAACCGTCAAACAGTATCAGACAGGTACTCGAGATCGCATATCCAAGACTTTACGAATAGCTTTAAGGATATGAAGGTATTTACTAAAATCGACATAGTCAGGGCATATCACAATATTCCTGTAGCTGAGAAAGATATTCCGAAAACAGCTATCACAACACCTGGACTATTCTTATACCCATGCCATTCGTCCTACAGAACGCGCAACAAACATTCCGAAGGTTTATGGATTATCTACTTACAGATATGCCATTTACACAGGCGAAATAGATGACTTAATAATTGTCAGCCCGGACTTAAAACTACATGGACAACGTGTGAGGGCAGTTTTGAAACGACTTGACGGAATTGGCAGGAACATACATCAAATTAAATGTGTTTTCGGCATGGAAACACTGGAATTCCTTGGACATACCATAAGCCCTGAAAGAATTACACCAATCAAACAGGTGGTGGACACTGTTAAACAACACCCATACCAAGCTCGCGAACACAACTTAAAATGTTTCTCGGTTTAATAAACTTTTATCGCATATTTATATCCCGTTGTTCACAACTATAGCAACGATTGACGGATTCACTTATTAGAAAACCGAAAGAATTTAAGCTGACCTCTGAGACCGTCGGCGCTATTAACCAATTAAAGGATAAACTTGCTCAAGCATCTACATTAAAGAATTTAAATTCTCACTACCCACTTACCTTGGTAGTAGATGCTTCGGATTAAGCCGTAAGCAGCACCCTAAATTAACTAGTTCTATACGCCGGAAAACCGACTGCATTCTTCTCAAAAAAAACTCGCTCCAGCAAAGACGCGATATTCTACATTCGATCGAGAACTCCTTGCAATATACCTAACCATCAAGCATTTACGACACATGCTCAGAGGCGGTGAATTCATAGTCTATATGGATCATAAACCGTTAATCAATGCATTAAAAGCGAAAGCCGATAAATACTGACATCGAGAAGTTCGATACTTTGAATACATATCACAGTTCACACTCATTATTTCGACTAGAAATGAGTATAATACAACAGTCTACAGTAAATTTCTATACTTTGAGAGGCAGCCAGGAAAAGAATCAATAATTACGAAATCTACTGCCTGATAAAAGCTCTAATCTCAAACTGCCATTACCTATGTAAAGTGTTCTGATTTACTGTGACACGACAAGCTGCTGCCTCGGCCTTTCGTCCCTAAAAATATGCGACGGTTAATATTTGATAACTTTCATTCATTGTCTCACTCTGGCGTGAAGTCTTCGACCAAACATATCAATGCCAGATACATATGGCCAAATCTTCAGGAGGATGTACATAAATGGGTTAGAGAATATTCGGCGTGTAAACAATCAAAAGTTATTCGACACAAATTCACCCATCTGAGATTTCCCTCCCCTCACCCGGATGCGCATTTTGAACATGTACATATCAACTTAATAGGCTGTTTACAACGTTCGAATAGTTTTACGTATCCATTTCATGCATAGATATGCTCACTAGGTTTCCTATAGACGTAGTAATCATGAACATCACAGCCAAAACAGTTGCCAAAGTCTCCATACAGAACTGGGTGACCATTTTTGATATACCTATTACAATAACGACAGACAGAGGAGATCAGTTCGAATTTGAACTATTCAACAGCTTGGATAAAATTCCAGACTCAAACAAAATACTCTGCACTACATATCATCCTCAAGAGAATAGGATGGTAGAACGGTTCCATCTTCAACGAAAAGGTTCTCTTATATCTCATCTCGGTGGACAGAATTCCTGTCATTAGTTATGTTGGGAATACGAACACCTGTCAAGACTGACTCACAATGTCTAGCAGTAGAAATAGTCTTTTGAACCACTCTGCAACTACCAGGTGAGTTTATTAGTCCTCATACCGACAGTAAAAACCTGGATTTAGGAACTTACGTAGACCATCTACGGGATCAAATATCTAAACTTAAGCCAATTGATACTCGTAAACAATCACGAGCGACATTTTTAATAACATGGCGATGTTAAAAATTTCTCACACATCTGGATAAAAAGTAACAAAATAAAAGCATCGCTTAGCCTTCCTTTCGAGTGTCCATTCAAAGTTACTTCAAGAAAACTTCAACATTTTGCGATGCAAAAACAAGGAAACATCAACTCAGTATGTATTGATAGTTTAAAACTGGTTTAACTAGATAATGTTGGATCGTTTGCCTGGCCAAGCGACCACGTAATCGGTAAGTAAAAATGTGAAGGCTGGAAAACTGGCTAAGAGCGTCAGATTGGCACAATCGATTATTCGGTCAGGGATGTCCAAAGTTTTAGTTTCAGCCTAAAATGTAATCACGCAGCTTCTAGAATTTCAAGTAAGTAGATTAAAAAAATCAAAAAACAAGGTAAAAAAGACAATATTTTTCTTTTTGACCTATGTCGATAAAACGTTATCAAAATAGTAAAAGTGATAAGTAGCATTCTACCCACGTCTCCTCGGACCTTGACTTTTGATTTATGAATGCTATAATGATTTTTTAATACGGACTACTTGTGCGTATATATATAATGCATATACATAATGTATCCTTAAACAATCCGTCAAGCAATATAAGTCACAAACCTGTCAGCTGTGGTGAGTCACTAAAGAACAAAGAAACTTCGATTTAGGTGACTGTTGTGAGCAAGCTTCGTCTAACGAACCAATCATTTTTCTAGATTTTTCTACTATCAGTAGTCAGTTAGAAAGTCGGATGGAAGCATGGAACATAAACCTTATAGATACTTATCATAAATCATACAATGAACCACAGCAATAACTATGAATTCCGAAAACGACCCGGGAGAGTTTCACTGTTTTGCCAGTTGATTTACTGAACACTACCTAGACTAGTCATGCATATTTCATATAAACCACTACTAAAATCGTTTTCCTCTTAAGATATGCATTCTTAACAACTTTATACAACAACATACTACTGCAAAAAAAGTGTGTTGTTTTCAGGCGACATATTAAATTCCACATTTATTCGACTTTCCTTTGTTCTAATTACTTTTGCAACAGTATATAAATACGCTAAGCTAACTACAGTAACTTACTAAACGTCCTAATTATCTCTGCCATTTTTCCATTTGCAGTGGCATGAGTCATGTCTAAGATTTTAAATTCCGTCGTTAGATTTTCCGATTTTTAATATCTAATACGAATTTACACGACAAACCAACTTACATATACGTTATATTGTCTCCGTGCTATTTGAATTTAACAATTTTTCTGACCCGACATTAAATCTGTCAGTAGACTCACCTTTGTAGTTACTGCTGGACGTATTTGTTCCTATAAATTGAACGACCATATTAGTCGTCTTAAAAGACGTTCCACATAGTGCAGGTAATAAAATTACCACAGTTAGGTACTAACTCGCTTCAGTGATGAGATGATTGGTCTATCGTGTATTTATTCGTCAAACAAACATTCAAATAAACTCCGGAGCCTAACATTAGAAGCAATCCTAAATAAACGAATAAATCTGGACTTCAAATTGTAATATAATCAGGCAGCCTGGATCCATTAACGGTTATAAGTATCTAATAACTCTGGATCACTAAAAGAAACCAACGTATTTTCCACTAGCTTATTCCATATCAACACTACCACTAGTTGCTCATAATAGTTTCTGGATAACATCATAAAGCACTGTCATGACTTGGTAATTATGCAATATGATGGATAAAATTAATGGAACTATAAACAAACAGGGTCGGTAAACTGACTCAAAATAATCATTAAGTAGCGTAGCTTTCCCGCAGTTAGCTTTATACAAATAATTATTATAAGTCCAAACTATGATTATAGACCTGGATTAGGAGTAGTACTACCCTTAGCTAAAACTTATGCCCTCTAGGATGATTAAATGGTCTGCACTCACTTTATCGACATTTGAACAGTTAATTAACTGAAGATTTTGTCCAGTACTTTATCTGTAAGCTTACTATATTGGCCATATGGTTTTCATTAATCTATAGCTTTTGTTTGACTTAATGCTCACAACTCGTTTACGTGCATATCTATTCCTAACTATCCATCTTTAACCATATTAAGCCTAAGAACTCTCATGTTCTTGGCAATTCACTTTCTTTCCTAAGCATATGTCATAAATTTCCGTTCTGAGAGGCACCATCAGTACCCACTGTTATGAATCCAGCCATGAAAGGCTGTCTTCATATGTTCAAGGTCGCTTACTTGATGTAAAATTGATTTTTTTAATGCCTTTGTGCGCACAAAATATCTACAACATGTCTATTTACTTCCAGATTGCCAAGCTGATCTTGAAACCAAACACTTACGCAGAAACGAACAAATCAATTATAATTGAATATTTTCTTATTTGTACTTTAATCGTATATGCAATCTGTTACGGAAACCAAACGTTCAGACGAAGGGTGCTGAAGATACAACTAGACAGGTTCCCAAAAGGTCCAAATTAAACCAAAACCAAAAGGAATAAAGTCCGAACAAAGTATTTATTGACCTGTCAAACAAAAGGTTGTTCTGGGAAGTAAATTATACATGTACCATTACAAACCTTCAATATTGTAGGCACCCAGTCTAGAACAAATAATCAAGCAATCCAAAGCAATGGCGCAACAAATGGCGGAGGTCAAGATGAACAAAACAAACACAATTGGACATAACAAATAGGTTAGTTAAGTTAGATTTCAGTAGAAAGAATTCACAAATTACGTAACTCTCCGGTTTACAGCAACACTCCTCACCAAAAGAACGTTGGTTCTTTTCACATGCGACAAATCACTTACACCAATAAACAAACACAAACAACAATCAGCCAGCCTACATTCATACAAACAATTAAACCTAGCGAACCTCGGGTCTTACAACAGTACGCTTAAGACCGCGCTTAACTTGATGATCCCTAGGTCTTAGAGCAGTACGCCTAGGGACCATCACATCTATCTACAGCCTCTAGGAGACACACCTTCCTAATGTCCCTTACAAGAATTCCATTACCGGTCCTTAACTTCACTTGCCTCACCAATCCATCCCTATCTGGTATTGCACACTGTACCAAACCCAATGGCCATTTATTTTTCTCACTAAACTTTGTCCACTTATGTCGTTGTTGTAATAGGGAAACGTATTCTCGAGACCAACGCTTCCAGAAGACCTTCGCTAAGTAGCTAGCTTGCTGCCATCGTTTGGAGTACTTGTCACATAGAGATGGGTCGTTGAAGCTGGTGATGTTTTCTCTCAACAGTAAAAACCTTGCAGGAGTTAACACGTCGAGATCCTCCGAGTCGGCGGTGACAGGTACTAGGGGTCGATTATTGACAATGCGCTCAGCTTCAATCATAAAAGTCATAAGACACTCGTCTTTCAATGTCTGTTCTTGTGCAAGGGCGCTTAACACTCTACGGACCGACCGAATCATACGTTCCCAAACTCCACCCCAATGACTGGCGCAGAGGGCCTAAAGTGCCAATCGAAGCCTTTTACAAGCAGTTTCTCATGAATGCGATCTTGTTTACAATTTTCGAGGCAGTTTTCTAGTTCATGCTTGGTGTAGAATCCAAACTAAGTCAGTTTGGATTGAAGAATAACTGTCGAGGTTGGTTTAGATACGCGTACTCTTGCCCAGTAGAAATTCAGAACAAATGGTTGGGTGAGAAACGGTTCTATGTAAAATTATTTATACAAAGTACATTATTACCTAAACAAATGTCACCACCAGTTATTCAACCCAAATTTATCCCAAAGATTGGAATAATCAATTCAGTTTTAAGAAATAAACAAGAAGGTTATTCTATCCTTACGGGATAGATCAAGTATTGCTTGTCCAGAGAGTAAGGTCTAAATCTATAGAAATATCAATAACAAAGTATCAAAGGTTACTTGTTACAACAAAATAATACAAGTTCTGGAAGTGTGCGTCAATCCACAATCAAAAAATGCACAAACCCAGTCAATTCAAGCAATACAGTCCAGAGGAAGAACGAACCAATATGGCAGCCGCCAATCCGAAGTCCAGTAAAACAAAATATATAGAATCAATGAGAGTAATAGAAATCCGGTAGAAACTCAAGGGAAAAACAACCATTACAATGAAAATAGATAGCAACTAACTCGAAAAAGTCATTAAAATGCATAGCCAAGTGGAATAAGAGGAATAAATGTACTTTTAAACAAAACAACGAAATACAATGGGGAAAATGCTACTTGGAGGGATTTTCACACAGAATCATCAAAAAGGATCTTACACTTGGCTCCAACCAGATTAGTTCCATTGTCGCTGAATATCTCTTGCCCCTTAGGATTAATGACAGGATGATGAGGAATATACCAGCAAACTCCTTCTGAGTTTAAACTTCACTTGTCAACTCCAACAATATAACCTTTACTTAAATGTCTATTCATAACAAGCCTGTATTTTTCTAAAAGATGGCAATCTCTGGCAAACCGTCTACGTAAACATTTTAATCTGCGGCTAGCCATTTCATACTTATTCGGCAATTCGGGTCTCCCACGTTTCCAAGGTAACACAACCTGGAAGTGACCATCCACTAAACTGGTTGAACTCTCAACGATACTTAGAGCCTTCTTATCTTCGACAGAATGCTGCTTGTGCAGATCGTCCATCAGAGCACGTGCGACCAAGTGTCTTTGACCAAATAAATCATACAGGATCTGCTTAGCCCTATCGTATCCAAGTTCAGACGGGAATAAGACGCAAGCTTCAATAGCTGACCTCGCTCGTCCCTTACAATAGTATATAAAATAAGATAACATCTGATCTTTATTAGTTAACTTGGTCTCTATTACGTTTTGAAACTGATTAATAAAACTGTGGTACTGACTTGGTTGCCCATCGAAACACATAATGTCAATCCTGGGCAAACCAATACTATTGATGGCAAGGCTTAAAGCCTCGTTTATATCACGAATTGGACCATTATCCAAGTGACCAGGCTTTCTAACGGAACACTCCGTGTAAGTATTAGCCTCCAAATAATCTTCGACCTTAGGTTTCACTTCAAGCTCTTTAATAGGAAGCGGTCCTTCTGATTCACAAGCCATACATTCTAATTTCGCAAGTTCTATTTCTTCTTGCACATCTAGTAACTTCAGTTCTCTTTCTAAGTCTAATCTTTTTTCTATCAGTCTTTTCTTAATTAAAGCTTTATTGAACTTAGACTGAGCAACACTAAGATTACTAAAACATGAATTGTTAACACTAACATCATCAACTTTATCAACACTACTCACATCAAACACACCACAACCAATGTTATCAACATCATTTTCTGTAACAGGTGGTGTCAAATCAGCCGACTGAATTGCTACGATTGAGCGCTTATCGAAGTTCAGAACACTACTGTCTTGCTTTTACTGATCAAGATTTTCTAATTAATCGAGTATCGACCTTGTTTATTATCCCCAAAACCCAAAGGAATAACAAGAAGTCGTCGGAAGACGATTAATTACTGTGTACAATAGCAGCGATGGCAACAACAATGCCAACAGCAATAATAATAGCAATAACAATAGTCTAAATATACAAAGTAATTAGAAGTGTACTTCTGAATAGTATTGACTCCAACAGTAACCCGAACGTTCGCTCAATCGTTCCAGAACAAATGGCTGATAATAAAGGGACTCGATGCAGCCAAACAACATTCAATGGTTCCAATGTTCAACTTCCTTGACACTCCCCGGCAAGAAAAGGACGTAGACCTTTTTTGTTTACACGGCCTGGGCTTCTCAGGGTGGGCCTACAACAAAAAAACTAAACACACAAACATACCCAGCCAACAGCACGAGTTCCAGTCACCAACTATGAACCCAATCATCACTCAGTTCTCCCCGGCGTATAAGCTGTCAGTCATACATATCTCTAGCTCACTAATAAAATAACCTAGCTCCACAGATGCAGCAACAGGAACGATGGCAAACGGGTTACTTATAGGATGAGTCATGCTTAGAATCATTAAATGAAACAATATAGAAAGATGCGTATATACAATAAATTAACACCCACTACTTTGAGTAAGCTGCGTAGATAGTTATCTTCCAGGACTTACAGCAGTACGCCTAAAAGACACTTATCATGCGCCCTTACCTCTTTATGTGGGGAAATCGTCTATCTCATAGTTCTGTAGATGTCTCTCATCACAGCCTTCTAGTAAACGCAGCCTTCTCACATCTCTTGTCAACAATCCATTTCTAGTTTTCACCTCTACGGTTCGTACAAGACTGTCCTCGCCTGTATGGACGTTATCCACTATGCCGAGTGGCCATCGATCTGACGTTGCCCTTTCAGCTACTAGTACGACATCACCGACCCGCAGATTTCTTCTTGGCGTCTTCCATTTATCTCTTGTTTGCAGTGCCATAATGTACTCCTTTAACCATCTCTGCCAAAACGAACTCGCTAAGTGTATTGCTTGTTTCCATCTCCGGGCAAGTGGATTCTTCTGACAATCGTCTACGCAGAAACCATCGTTGCATCTGAGCAAGAGCAACTTATTAGGCGTCAAAACATCAAAATCTCTAACGTCATCGGTAACTGGTTGCAACAATCTATTATTCAAAATTCTCTCTGCTTCACTTAGAAAGGTTTCCAGTGTTTTATCAGTTAAGTTCTGACCTTTAATCATTGCACTTAAGACCCGTTTTATGATTCCTATAAGCCTTTCCCAGAGACCACCTCGATAGCTAGCATAAGGGGGATTGAATCTCCACTCGATGTCTCTCTTCATCAACTCCTCGTGAAATTTTTCTTTAGAGTCCTTTAAGCATTTCTGTATCTCCATGTGGCCGCCTACCATATTGTTCCCTCTGTCGCTAAGCATTATCTTTGGCAACCCCCTGAGGTTTATAAACCACAAAAGTACTAAGAGGAAAGCATCACTCGACAAGGTATGAACCATTTCTATGTGTACAGCCCTCATTTTGAGGCACGTGAACAAACAACCGTACCTCTTGAATGTTCCTCTTCCTCTTTTACTACGAATGGTCTAAATAAATCTATTCCGACATACTCGAAGGGGTAGTTACCAACCTCCATTCTCCAACTTGGAAGTGGGCCCATCAGTTGTTGACATAGACGAACATTCCTCCTTCTACACTCCATACACCCACTTATTACTCTTCTCGTCGTTGCTCCACCCTTGAGGATCCAGTACTTGGCTTGGACACTTGCTAGTACTTGAGTGGTTCCTAAATGGCCCTCGATACTGTGGTAATGGCGAATAATCAAATGTGGGGTTGGGTGGTCACTTGGCAAAATGATCGGGTGCGTAGTTCTAGCGTGACATGCTATGGTCTAAACGTCCACCTACACAGACTACTTCATTTAGTTTCGCCGAACAATCGAACACAACTCGAACTTTACCCGGTTTTAAACGCGGTTTAAAGCCGGATGATGAGGGAAATACCATTTTCCCGGTGGCTCCATGCTGTCAATCACAACAAAAAATGCACAAACCCAGGTCAATTTCAAGCAATCCAGTCCAGAGGAAGAAACGAACCAATATGGCAGCCGCCAATCCGAAGTCCAGTAAAACAAAATATATAGAATCAATGAGAGTAATAGAAATCCGGTAGAAACTCAAGGGAAAAACAACCATTACAATGAAAATAGATAGCAACTAACTCGAAAAAGTCATTAAAATGCATAGCCAAGTGGAATAAGAGGAATAAATGTACTTTTAAACAAAACAACGAAATACAATGGGGAAAATGCTACTTGGAGGGATTTTCACACAGAATCATCAAAAAGGATCTTACACTTGGCTCCAACCAGATTAGTTCCATTGTCGCTGAATATCTCTTGCCCCTTAGGATTAATGACAGGATGATGAGGAATATACCAGCAAACTCCTTCTGAGTTTAAACTTCACTTGTCAACTCCAACAATATAACCTTTACTTAAATGTCTATTCATAACAAGCCTGTATTTTTCTAAAAGATGGCAATCTCTGGCAAACCGTCTACGTAAACATTTTAATCTGCGGCTAGCCATTTCATACTTATTCGGCAATTCGGGTCTCCCACGTTTCCAAGGTAACACAACCTGGAAGTGACCATCCACTAAACTGGTTGAACTCTCAACGATACTTAGAGCCTTCTTATCTTCGACAGAATGCTGCTTGTGCAGATCGTCCATCAGAGCACGTGCGACCAAGTGTCTTTGACCAAATAAATCATACAGGATCTGCTTAGCCCTATCGTATCCAAGTTCAGACGGGAATAAGACGCAAGCTTCAATAGCTGACCTCGCTCGTCCCTTACAATAGTATATAAAATAAGATAACATCTGATCTTATTAGTTAACTTGGTCTCTATTACGTTTTGAAACTGATTAATAAAACTGTGGTACTGACTTGGTTGCCCATCGAAACACATAATGTCAATCCTGGGCAAACCAATACTATTGATGGCAAGGCTTAAAGCCTCGTTTATATCACGAATTGGACCATTATCCAAGTGACCAGGCTTTCTAACGGAACACTCCGTGTAAGTATTAGCCTCCAAATAATCTTCGACCTTAGGTTTCACTTCAAGCTCTTTAATAGGAAGCGGTCCTTCTGATTCACAAGCCATACATTCTAATTTCGCAAGTTCTATTTCTTCTTGCACATCTAGTAACTTCAGTTCTCTTTCTAAGTCTAATCTTTTTTCTATCAGTCTTTTCTTAATTAAAGCTTTATTGAACTTAGACTGAGCAACACTAAGATTACTAAAACATGAATTGTTAACACTAACATCATCAACTTTATCAACACTACTCACATCAAACACACCACAACCAATGTTATCAACATCATTTTCTGTAACAGGTGGTGTCAAATCAGCCGACTGAATTGCTACGATTGAGCGCTTATCGAAGTTCAGAACACTACTGTCTTGCTTTTACTGATCAAGATTTTCTAATTAATCGAGTATCGACCTTGTTTATTATCCCCAAAACCCAAAGGAATAACAAGAAGTCGTCGGAAGACGATTAATTACTGTGTACAATAGCAGCGATGGCAACAACAATGCCAACAGCAATAATAATAGCAATAACAATAGTCTAAATATACAAAGTAATTAGAAGTGTACTTCTGAATAGTATTGACTCCAACAGTAACCCGAACGTTCGCTCAATCGTTCCAGAACAAATGGCTGATAATAAAGGGACTCGATGCAGCCAAACAACATTCAATGGTTCCAATGTTCAACTTCCTTGACACTCCCCGGCAAGAAAAGGACGTAGACCTTTTTTGTTTACACGGCCTGGGCTTCTCAGGGTGGGCCTACAACAAAAAACTAAACACACAAACATACCCAGCCAACAGCACGAGTTCCAGTCACCAACTATGAACCCAATCATCACTCAGTTCTCCCCGGCGTATAAGCTGTCAGTCATACATATCTCTAGCTCACTAATAAATAACCTAGCTCCACAGATGCAGCAACAGGAACGATGGCAAACGGGTTACTTATAGGATGAGTCATGCTTAGAATCATTAAATGAAACAATATAGAAAGATGCGTATATACAATAAATTAACACCCACTACTTTGAGTAAGCTGCGTAGATAGTTATCTTCCAGGACTTACAGCAGTACGCCTAAAAGACACTTATCATGCGCCCTTACCTCTTTATGTGGGGAAATCGTCTATCTCATAGTTCTGTAGATGTCTCTCATCACAGCCTTCTAGTAAACGCAGCCTTCTCACATCTCTTGTCAACAATCCATTTCTAGTTTTCACCTCTACGGTTCGTACAAGACTGTCCTCGCCTGTATGGACGTTATCCACTATGCCGAGTGGCCATCGATCTGACGTTGCCCTTTCAGCTACTAGTACGACATCACCGACCCGCAGATTTCTTCTTGGCGTCTTCCATTTATCTCTTGTTTGCAGTGCCATAATGTACTCCTTTAACCATCTCTGCCAAAACGAACTCGCTAAGTGTATTGCTTGTTTCCATCTCCGGGCAAGTGGATTCTTCTGACAATCGTCTACGCAGAAACCATCGTTGCATCTGAGCAAGAGCAACTTATTAGGGCGTCAAAACATCAAAATCTCTAACGTCATCGGTAACTGGTTGCAACAATCTATTATTCAAAATTCTCTCTGCTTCACTTAGAAAGGTTTCCAGTGTTTTATCAGTTAAGTTCTGACCTTTAATCATTGCACTTAAGACCCGTTTTATGATTCCTATAAGCCTTTCCCAGAGACCACCTCGATAGCTAGCATAAGGGGGATTGAATCTCCACTCGATGTCTCTCTTCATCAACTCCTCGTGAAATTTTTCTTTAGAGTCCTTTAAGCATTTCTGTATCTCCATGTGGCCGCCTACCATATTGTTCCCTCTGTCGCTAAGCATTATCTTTGGCAACCCCCTGAGGTTTATAAACCACAAAAGTACTAAGAGGAAAGCATCACTCGACAAGGTATGAACCATTTCTATGTGTACAGCCCTCATTTTGAGGCACGTGAACAAACAACCGTACCTCTTGAATGTTCCTCTTCCTCTTTTTACTACGAATGGTCTAAATAAATCTATTCCGACATACTCGAAGGGGTAGTTACCAACCTCCATTCTCCAACTTGGAAGTGGGCCCATCAGTTGTTGACATAGACGAACATTCCTCCTTCTACACTCCATACACCCACTTATTACTCTTCTCGTCGTTGCTCCACCCTTGAGGATCCAGTACTTGGCTTGGACACTTGCTAGTACTTGAGTGGTTCCTAAATGGCCCTCGATACTGTGGTAATGGCGAATAATCAAATGTGGGGTTGGGTGGTCACTTGGCAAAATGATCGGGTGCGTAGTTCTACGTGACATGCTATGGTCTAAACGTCCACCTACACAGACTACTTCATTTAGTTTCGCCGAACAATCGAACACAACTCGAACTTTACCCGGTTTACGCGGGTTAACAGCCGGATGATGAGGGAAATACCATTTTCCCGGTGGCTCCATGCTGACTCTCTCCACATACCTTTTCGTGACGTGAGCCTGCATTACTTCCCTATACTTTACCCATAATTCAGGATATACCTTAAAACGTGTCTCCAGTTCTTGTAATCGTTTAAACGCTAGGTCTCTATTACATGCCAATACATTCCTTCTCAAACTTCCAAGGGAGACCTATCGAGAAGTGGCCATTTTCATATTTACATGATTGCTCCACTAGTCTAACAGCCGTGACATCATCCGCTGACCATTCCTTTCCTAACTGGGCATTGTCCTTGAATTCTTCATTATACATATCTTTTATCATTGTCTCGATTTCATGGTTAGCTTTCAACCTCGTACATTTGCGTTGTTTTGGATAATGTGGTCCATGTATCGACCAACCTAACGGCGTTCTCGTCGCATAGAGTTCGGTCCCACTCCGGAACCTTTGTTCCATAACCTTGTGGGCCTCCGGTACATTACAACCAATCAGTACATTTACCTTCATATCTGATAGCTTAGAGATATGCAGATCCATCAGGTGGGGTATATGTTGAAGCACGTCATTGTCCGGTACTACTGCATTACCCAACTTCAAATGCGATGTAGTATATGTATCAGGAACATTTACCTTTACAATATCGGTTACTGATTCAATTGTAAAGGATACTCTCTCGCACAACCACCTTTCTGAGGAACTTACTGTGTCAGTTGACAAGTTATCTCTCGTACCCTTTGTAAGATCCTTTTTGATGATTCTGTGTGAAAATCCCTCCAAGTAGCATTTTCCCCATTGTATTTCGTTGTTTTGTTTAAAAGTACATTTATTCCTCTTATTCCACTTGGCTATGCATTTTAATGACTTTTTCGAGTTAGTTGCTATCTATTTTCATTGTAATGGTTGTTTTTCCCTTGAGTTTCTACCGGATTTCTATTACTCTCATTGATTCTATATATTTTGTTTTACTGGACTTCGGATTGGCGGCTGCCATATTGGTTCGTTCTTCCTCTGGACTGTATTGCTTGAATTGACTGGGTTTGTGCATTTTTTGATTGTGGATTGACGCACACTTCCAGAACTTGTATTATTTTGTTGTAACAAGTAACCTTTGATACTTTGTTATTGATATTTCTATAGATTTAGACCTTACTCTCTGGACAAGCAATACTTGATCTATCCCGTAAGGATAGAATAACCTTCTTGTTTATTTCTTAAAACTGAATTGATTATTCCAATCTTTGGGATAAATTTGGGTTGAATAACTGGTGGTGACATTTGTTTAGGTAATAATGTACTTTGTATAATAATTTTACATAGAACCGTTTCTCACCCAACCATTTGTTCTGAATTTCTACTGGGCAAGAGTACGCGTATCTAAACCAACCTCGACAGTTATTCTTCAATCCAAACTGACTTAGTTTGGATTCTACAGTTCTAAACAAATCTCAGAATATTGGAAGTACTTTCCCTGCAGTGAATTGGTGTCGCTCTCGGAATACAAAGAATATTTGGCTCGTAATGACAACGAAGCGTCAAAGGAAGTCAAATTTGAAGTCGGTGGATAGCAGTGAAACCAAACTGTACGATGAACCCTCCTGTATAAAGCAAGTGCCTTTGCATACCTCTATGTGTCATGGTTTAGACTTTAATAAGGGTAATACTGATGATAGAGCGACTGTTTGTGATTCTATAGTAGATGAAATGAAAGATCTTAACTTAGAGGGAAGGTTTAAACCTGAAACACTAGAGAGGAATGAGACTCGAACACGTAAGGTAGAGTTAGGCGATTCAAATGTTTCTTACCGGAATTACTTATTACCTGCTATGGTAGGCTTAGAGCTACCTAAGGTCGAGCTTAATTACTTCGATGGGCAGCCAACGGCGTACTGGATGTTTATACGGCAATTCGAGACTTACGTCGCGTCAAGAGTTATTGATGACAGTCAACGCCTGTTATATTTGATACACTACTGCAAAAAAGGCAAGGCAAAGGCCGCGATTGAGGGATGTGTCATAATGGATCCTACTGCTGGCTACAACAAAGCCAAGGAGATTTTGAAGCGGTTATTTGGTCAGCCGCATATTATTGCTCGAGAAATGTTGGAAGGCTTATTCAGTGATGTGAACGATTATAGCGATGCTGAAAGGTTAGCAAACCTTGCTATAAAAATGGAAAATTGTGAGATGGTTTAGAAACAGATGAATTATGATGCCGATTTGAGTTCCTTAGCGACTTTGGAACGTATCGTTAAATTGTTACCCTGTTCGCTACAAGTACAGTGGGCGGACCAAGTCGACACATTAACAGAGAACGATAGGGAACCCACGTTTTCTGAGCTTACTAAATTTATAGCATCTCGTGCCAGAGTCGCTGGTAGTAGATTTGGACAGTTGGCAGCACATGTAAAGAAGAGATACGATGCAAAGATGAATTGTTATTTGCAGTCGGAACAATACAATAGTTTAGCTGTTAAACGCAAATGCAGTGTTTGCTCTAAGGATCACGATCTCTATCGGTGCCCAAGTTTTCTGTCGATGACGATTGAAGATCGATGGTCTCATGCTAGGGCCAAGGGTGTTTGTTTTGTCTGTCTAAAGCAGGGTCATCGTGCTAGTGAATGCAAGTCGAATAAACGTAATGTTAAAGAGTGTTCGAAACGATATCATTATTTACTACATAGTAATCAACATCTCGACCGTCCGGAAAGCAGTTCCAGCATAGCTAGTCATTGTAGATACACTAAGTCTCTAGATAATCATGTGTGCCTAGGGATGATACCCATACGGTTGAGGTCAGAACATGCGGAAGTAGTAGGCTATGCCCTGTTAGATAATGGCTCTGATGCGACATTAATACGTTCAGACTGCTTGGATTCACTTGGACTAAAGAAGGAGAAAGCGTCAATAGTGCTCCAAACGGTGGGTGGTAACAAGATAGCTAAGGTCACGAACGCTTCGTTCAAAGTGTACTCATTGGACCAAGCAGAGCACGTTGAAATAGAAGGAGCTTTGGTTGTGGAAAAGATTCCAGGACGAAAACCTGCCAGGTACGTGATGGATGATGTGCAGAAGTGGCCCCACTTAGTTGACGTACCATTAGGTAGTGTTGACTCTGATGAAGTTTTGTTATTAATTGGTTGTGATGTACCTGAAGCCCACTGGGTTTTAGATCAACGGTTGGGCGGCAAGAAGCGACCATATGCTATAAAAACATTACTGGGGTGGGTCGTTTTCGGTCCCACGTCATATCGTGAATTGCGAAAACGAGTCGTAAACCATGTTTGTATTGGGCAATCATCGGAAGACCATCTTCGTAGGATCTATGACATGGAGTTTTCCGATGTATATTCAGGTGATAAGACTGTTTTAATAGATGACCTGAAGGCCATGAAGATAGTGGAAGATGGGACGTATTTTTCAGATGGTCATTTTTTTGTTCCCATTCCATGGAAAAATAATATAGATAGATATAGAACCGATAACTATGAGATGGTCAAACGCAGATTACAGAGTTTGAGACGCAGATTAGTTGGAGATTGTTGTTTTCATGATAAGTATACTAGGAGTGTTGAAAATAATTTTACCAAAGGTTATGCGGAAAAAGTCTCCGAAATACAGCGTAAAGTCGGATATTGTCCTCGATGGTATTTACCTCATCATGCAGTCATAAACCCAAGAAAACCGGAAAAACTAAGAGTGGTTTTTGATTGTGCTGCTAAGTTTGCAGGAGTATCCTTAAACGACATGACTTACCAAGGGCCAGACACTACTGCGGAGTTAGTGTGCATATTGTTACGGTTTCGCAAGGAAGCTATAGCTATTTCTGCAGACGTGGAAGAAATGTTCATGCAAGTGAAGGTACCGGAGTCTGACCGAGGAGCCTTGAGATTTCTATGGTGGCCGAACGGTGACACGTCAAGAGAACCTGTGGAGTTTCAGATGACCTCACATCCATTCGGAGCAACGTCATCGCCGTTTTGTGCAAACTTTGCTATGAATAAGACCGCACAAAGATTCTCGGCTGGTTATGATGATTTCGTCGTGGACGCCGTGAAGAATAATTTCTACGTAGATGACTGTTTAGTATCTTTTCCCACCTGTGAACAAGCGAAAAAATTTGTTGTGCAAATGAATGAATTACTATGTAAAGGAGGTTTCAAATTAAAGAAATGGATAACTAACTCCGAGGCAGTGAAGTTGGTTTTTCCTTTTGTATGTGATGAAGAACCCTCAGTTGACCTACCTATACTTCAGAATGTCACCCATCGAACTCTAGGTTTGGAATGGGATCCAAGACAAGACGTATTTAAATTTTGTTTTGATGCACCAAAGAAGCCTATGACTAGACGAGGGGTATTGTCAGTCGTTTCCTCACTGTTCGACCCCTTGGGTCTAATCGCTCCTACATGTCTCACCGCTAAACTTCTACTGCAAAGACTGTGCAAGACTCAGATAGGTTGGGATCGACAGCTCAGTGAGCCGGACGTTTCTGCCTGGCTAAAGTGGGTAAATTTCATGCTGCAGGTAGGTCACGTCACTGTGCCACGGGGAATCAAAAGAATAATTGACGAGCCAGATGCGAAGGTAGAGTTGCATTTATTCAGTGATGCATCGGAGTTAGGATATGGAGCAGTTGCGTACGCCCGGGTCAAGTATTCACAGCAATCACCATACTGTGTTTTATTATGTAGCAAATCTAGAGTTGCACCGATTAAACGAATCACCATACCGAGATTAGAGATGGCAGCAGCAGTGTTAAGCGTGAGAATGAGTGAAGTCTTGAAGAAAAGTTTCCCCAGATTTTTCAGTGAAGTGAATTTTTATACAGATTCAATGGTAGTATTGTATTACATTAAGAATACAGAGAGTCGGTACAGTACCTTTATAGCGAATCGCCTCGCCGTCATACATCAATTTACGAATGTCGAACAATGGCGTTATATAAGATCGTCACAGAACCCGGGTGACTGGACGTCGAGAGGTATTCAGAAGGTTAGCGATCTTAAGTCTTGGTTTGATTGTCCTGTATTGTTGGACACTAATGTTTCCAGAATGGCAACGAGATGTCCAGAACCTACCCTTGAAAATATTGAGTTTAGAAAACCGTTGGTTAATGTTGGCCTAAGTAGTGTGGAACGACGCAGTTCTCCAATTCTGTTCTATTTTTCTGAGTGGATGAAATTGGTAAGAGCTGTAGCATGGCTTAGAAGGTTCATCGAATTTGTTGAGGTTCTATGTTCATCGAACGTCGAAAGATCCGTCCATCTAGGTCATCTTAAAGTTAATGAACTTGAAATGGCTAAGCGTAAGGTGTTGATGATGGTTCAGGAAGAAGTATATGGAGAGTTGATAAGTGAAATTAAAAATAGCGGTAAGTTAATGAAACATAACGACCTGGAAAAATTGTCCCCGATAATGTTGAATGGACTGCTCTGTGTTGGAGGTCGCTTAAATTACTCAGATTTCCCAAGTACCTTTAAACATCCGATAATTCTTCCTAACCGACATTTTGTGACTGAATTAATTATTAGACACTATCATAGAGAGGAAGGACATACAGGAACGTCTCAAGTATTGGCTACGATCCGCAGAAATTATTGGGTAGTAAAGGGGACGAGCGCGGTTAAAAGAGTAATAGGCCAGTGTGTGACCTGTCGACGGTTTATGAAGAGTCCAGGACAACAGCTGATGGCACCCCTCCCAGTATGTAGAATTCGGCAAGGTTGGTATACCTTTTCATCCGTAGGAGTTGATTACTTTGGACCGTTCATAGTGAAGAGAGGAAGATCATTCCAGAAAAGATATGGATGTATTTTTACTTGTTTACAAACAAGAGCTGTGCACATTGAAATGGCACATAGTCTGAATACTGATTCATTTGTAATGTCTTTACTGCGTTTCATGGGGAGGAGAGGGAGGCCCACAGGAATATACAGCGACAATGGGTCGAATTTTATAGGTACGGTTTCTGAACTAAAAGGGTTCATACGACAGTGGGATCAGCGAAGGATAAGTAATGAACTAGCAACGAAGCAGATTCAGTGGCACTTCAATCTACCATTGTCCAGCCACAGAGGGGGAGTATGGGAAAGAATGATTCGATCAGTACGGCGGTTGTTGTTGTTGATCACAAAGGAGCAGACCTTGACTGATGAATCCCTAGCCACTTATTTGGTTGAAGCTGAGAAGATATTAAATAATCGACCCTTAACCCCAGTGACCCAAGACGCAGAGGATAAACTAGCTTTGTCCCCAAATGATTTGTTGTTACTGAGAGAGTGCGATGGAGTGGTTGAGGAGGGCACCATTACTGATAAGTACAGCAAACGTTGGAGACAGGTTAATTACCTTGCCAATGTGTTTTGGAAAAGGTGGCTAAAAGAGTACTTACCGTCTCTACAGTCACGTCAGAAATGGTTGGTTGAACATCGCAATTTCAAGGAAGGCGATGTAGTAATCGTGACTTCGGATATTTCAGCTCGCGGAACATGGCCGCTAGGAGTTGTAGAAAGTTGTGAAATAGATAACGACGGAAAGGTTAGGACAGTAACGATTCGCACTGGAAATGGAATAGTTAGGCGGGACATACTCAAGGTGTGTCTCCTTGAGGGGTCTGAATAGTCTTATGGTGTATTAGAAAAGCTAGGACAGGTAGGCGTACTGCTGTAAGTCCTACCCGTTCTTTTACTTTGATGATAGAGTAGACAGAACCATGACAGAAGGTATCAAGTGGCCTTGCAGTACATGGAGGGATTTTGTGGGCCGGTGTAAGATCCTTTTTGATGATTCTGTGTGAAAATCCCTCCAAGTAGCATTTTCCCCATTGTATTTCGTTGTTTTGTTTAAAAGTACATTTATTCCTCTTATTCCACTTGGCTATGCATTTTAATGACTTTTTCGAGTTAGTTGCTATCTATTTTCATTGTAATGGTTGTTTTTCCCTTGAGTTTCTACCGGATTTCTATTATTCTCATTGATTCTATATATTTTGTTTTACTGGACTTCGGATTGGCGGCTGCCATATTGGTTCGTTCTTCCTCTGGACCGTATTGCTTGAATTGACTGGGTTTGTGCATTTTTTGATTGTGGATTGACGCACACTTCCAGAACTTGTATTATTTTGTTGTAACAAGTAACCTTTGATACTTTGTTATTGATATTTCTATAGATTTAGACCTTACTCTCTGGACAAGCAATACTTGATCTATCCCGTAAGGATAGAATAACCTTCTTGTTTATTTCTTAAAACTGAATTGATTATTCCAATTTTTGGGATAAATTTGGGTTGAATAACTGGTGGTGACATTTGTTTAGGTAATAATGTACTTTGTATAAATAATTTTACATAGAACCGTTTCTCACCCAACCATTTGTTCTGAATTTCTACTGGGCAAGAGTACGCGTATCTAAACCAACCTCGACAGTTATTCTTCAATCCAAACTGACTTAGTTTGGATTCTACAGTTCTAAACAAATCTCAGAATATTGGAAGTACTTTCCCTGCAGTGAATTGGTGTCGCTCTCGGAATACAAAGAATATTTGGCTCGTAATGACAACGAAGCGTCAAAGGAAGTCAAATTTGAAGTCGGTGGATAGCAGTGAAACCAAACTGTACGATGAACCCTCCTGTATAAAGCAAGTGCCTTTGCATACCTCTATGTGTCATGGTTTAGACTTTAATAAGGGTAATACTGATGATAGAGCGACTGTTTGTGATTCTATAGTAGATGAAATGAAAGATCTTAACTTAGAGGGAAGGTTTAAACCTGAAACACTAGAGAGGAATGAGACTCGAACACGTAAGGTAGAGTTAGGCGATTCAAATGTTTCTTACCGGAATTACTTATTACCTGCTATGGTAGGCTTAGAGCTACCTAAGGTCGAGCTTAATTACTTCGATGGGCAGCCAACGGCGTACTGGATGTTTATACGGCAATTCGAGACTTACGTCGCGTCAAGAGTTATTGATGACAGTCAACGCCTGTTATATTTGATACACTACTGCAAAAAAGGCAAGGCAAAGGCCGCGATTGAGGGATGTGTCATAATGGATCCTACTGCTGGCTACAACAAAGCCAAGGAGATTTTGAAGCGGTTATTTGGTCAGCCGCATATTATTGCTCGAGAAATGTTGGAAGGCTTATTCAGTGATGTGAACGATTATAGCGATGCTGAAAGGTTAGCAAACCTTGCTATAAAAATGGAAAATTGTGAGATGGTTTTGAAACAGATGAATTATGATGCCGATTTGAGTTCCTTAGCGACTTTGGAACGTATCGTTAAATTGTTACCCTGTTCGCTACAAGTACAGTGGGCGGACCAAGTCGACACATTAACAGAGAACGATAGGGAACCCACGTTTTCTGAGCTTACTAAATTTATAGCATCTCGTGCCAGAGTCGCTGGTAGTAGATTTGGACAGTTGGCAGCACATGTAAAGAAGAGATACGATGCAAAGATGAATTGTTATTTGCAGTCGGAACAATACAATAGTTTAGCTGTTAAACGCAAATGCAGTGTTTGCTCTAAGGATCACGATCTCTATCGGTGCCCAAGTTTTCTGTCGATGACGATTGAAGATCGATGGTCTCATGCTAGGGCCAAGGGTGTTTGTTTTGTCTGTCTAAAGCAGGGTCATCGTGCTAGTGAATGCAAGTCGAATAAACGTAATGTTAAAGAGTGTTCGAAACGATATCATTATTTACTACATAGTAATCAACATCTCGACCGTCCGGAAAGCAGTTCCAGCATAGCTAGTCATTGTAGATACACTAAGTCTCTAGATAATCATGTGTGCCTAGGGATGATACCCATACGGTTGAGGTCAGAACATGCGGAAGTAGTAGGCTATGCCCTGTTAGATAATGGCTCTGATGCGACATTAATACGTTCAGACTGCTTGGATTCACTTGGACTAAAGAAGGAGAAAGCGTCAATAGTGCTCCAAACGGTGGGTGGTAACAAGATAGCTAAGGTCACGAACGCTTCGTTCAAAGTGTACTCATTGGACCAAGCAGAGCACGTTGAAATAGAAGGAGCTTTGGTTGTGGAAAAGATTCCAGGACGAAAACCTGCCAGGTACGTGATGGATGATGTGCAGAAGTGGCCCCACTTAGTTGACGTACCATTAGGTAGTGTTGACTCTGATGAAGTTTTGTTATTAATTGGTTGTGATGTACCTGAAGCCCACTGGGTTTTAGATCAACGGTTGGGCGGCAAGAAGCGACCATATGCTATAAAAACATTACTGGGGTGGGTCGTTTTCGGTCCCACGTCATATCGTGAATTGCGAAAACGAGTCGTAAACCATGTTTGTATTGGGCAATCATCGGAAGACCATCTTCGTAGGATCTATGACATGGAGTTTTCCGATGTATATTCAGGTGATAAGACTGTTTTAATAGATGACCTGAAGGCCATGAAGATAGTGGAAGATGGGACGTATTTTTCAGATGGTCATTTTTTTGTTCCCATTCCATGGAAAAATAATATAGATAGATATAGAACCGATAACTATGAGATGGTCAAACGCAGATTACAGAGTTTGAGACGCAGATTAGTTGGAGATTGTTGTTTTCATGATAAGTATACTAGGAGTGTTGAAAATAATTTTACCAAAGGTTATGCGGAAAAAGTCTCCGAAATACAGCGTAAAGTCGGATATTGTCCTCGATGGTATTTACCTCATCATGCAGTCATAAACCCAAGAAAACCGGAAAAACTAAGAGTGGTTTTTGATTGTGCTGCTAAGTTTGCAGGAGTATCCTTAAACGACATGACTTACCAAGGGCCAGACACTACTGCGGAGTTAGTGTGCATATTGTTACGGTTTCGCAAGGAAGCTATAGCTATTTCTGCAGACGTGGAAGAAATGTTCATGCAAGTGAAGGTACCGGAGTCTGACCGAGGAGCCTTGAGATTTCTATGGTGGCCGAACGGTGACACGTCAAGAGAACCTGTGGAGTTTCAGATGACCTCACATCCATTCGGAGCAACGTCATCGCCGTTTTGTGCAAACTTTGCTATGAATAAGACCGCACAAAGATTCTCGGCTGGTTATGATGATTTCGTCGTGGACGCCGTGAAGAATAATTTCTACGTAGATGACTGTTTAGTATCTTTTCCCACCTGTGAACAAGCGAAAAAATTTGTTGTGCAAATGAATGAATTACTATGTAAAGGAGGTTTCAAATTAAAGAAATGGATAACTAACTCCGAGGCAGTGAAGTTGGTTTTTCCTTTTGTATGTGATGAAGAACCCTCAGTTGACCTACCTATACTTCAGAATGTCACCCATCGAACTCTAGGTTTGGAATGGGATCCAAGACAAGACGTATTTAAATTTTGTTTTGATGCACCAAAGAAGCCTATGACTAGACGAGGGGTATTGTCAGTCGTTTCCTCACTGTTCGACCCCTTGGGTCTAATCGCTCCTACATGTCTCACCGCTAAACTTCTACTGCAAAGACTGTGCAAGACTCAGATAGGTTGGGATCGACAGCTCAGTGAGCCGGACGTTTCTGCCTGGCTAAAGTGGGTAAATTTCATGCTGCAGGTAGGTCACGTCACTGTGCCACGGGGAATCAAAAGAATAATTGACGAGCCAGATGCGAAGGTAGAGTTGCATTTATTCAGTGATGCATCGGAGTTAGGATATGGAGCAGTTGCGTACGCCCGGGTCAAGTATTCACAGCAATCACCATACTGTGTTTTATTATGTAGCAAATCTAGAGTTGCACCGATTAAACGAATCACCATACCGAGATTAGAGATGGCAGCAGCAGTGTTAAGCGTGAGAATGAGTGAAGTCTTGAAGAAAAGTTTCCCCAGATTTTTCAGTGAAGTGAATTTTTATACAGATTCAATGGTAGTATTGTATTACATTAAGAATACAGAGAGTCGGTACAGTACCTTTATAGCGAATCGCCTCGCCGTCATACATCAATTTACGAATGTCGAACAATGGCGTTATATAAGATCGTCACAGAACCCGGGTGACTGGACGTCGAGAGGTATTCAGAAGGTTAGCGATCTTAAGTCTTGGTTTGATTGTCCTGTATTGTTGGACACTAATGTTTCCAGAATGGCAACGAGATGTCCAGAACCTACCCTTGAAAATATTGAGTTTAGAAAACCGTTGGTTAATGTTGGCCTAAGTAGTGTGGAACGACGCAGTTCTCCAATTCTGTTCTATTTTTCTGAGTGGATGAAATTGGTAAGAGCTGTAGCATGGCTTAGAAGGTTCATCGAATTTGTTGAGGTTCTATGTTCATCGAACGTCGAAAGATCCGTCCATCTAGGTCATCTTAAAGTTAATGAACTTGAAATGGCTAAGCGTAAGGTGTTGATGATGGTTCAGGAAGAAGTATATGGAGAGTTGATAAGTGAAATTAAAAATAGCGGTAAGTTAATGAAACATAACGACCTGGAAAAATTGTCCCCGATAATGTTGAATGGACTGCTCTGTGTTGGAGGTCGCTTAAATTACTCAGATTTCCCAAGTACCTTTAAACATCCGATAATTCTTCCTAACCGACATTTTGTGACTGAATTAATTATTAGACACTATCATAGAGAGGAAGGACATACAGGAACGTCTCAAGTATTGGCTACGATCCGCAGAAATTATTGGGTAGTAAAGGGGACGAGCGCGGTTAAAAGAGTAATAGGCCAGTGTGTGACCTGTCGACGGTTTATGAAGAGTCCAGGACAACAGCTGATGGCACCCCTCCCAGTATGTAGAATTCGGCAAGGTTGGTATACCTTTTCATCCGTAGGAGTTGATTACTTTGGACCGTTCATAGTGAAGAGAGGAAGATCATTCCAGAAAAGATATGGATGTATTTTTACTTGTTTACAAACAAGAGCTGTGCACATTGAAATGGCACATAGTCTGAATACTGATTCATTTGTAAAGTCTTTACTGCGTTTCATGGGGAGGAGAGGGAGGCCCACAGGAATATACAGCGACAATGGGTCGAATTTTATAGGTACGGTTTCTGAACTAAAAGGGTTCATACGACAGTGGGATCAGCGAAGGATAAGTAATGAACTAGCAACGAAGCAGATTCAGTGGCACTTCAATCTACCATTGTCCAGCCACAGAGGGGGAGTATGGGAAAGAATGATTCGATCAGTACGGCGGTTGTTGTTGTTGATCACAAAGGAGCAGACCTTGACTGATGAATCCCTAGCCACTTATTTGGTTGAAGCTGAGAAGATATTAAATAATCGACCCTTAACCCCAGTGACCCAAGACGCAGAGGATAAACTAGCTTTGTCCCCAAATGATTTGTTGTTACTGAGAGTGTGCGATGGAGTGGTTGAGGAGGGCACCATTACTGATAAGTACAGCAAACGTTGGAGACAGGTTAATTACCTTGCCAATGTGTTTTGGAAAAGGTGGCTAAAAGAGTACTTACCGTCTCTACAGTCACGTCAGAAATGGTTGGTTGAACATCGCAATTTCAAGGAAGGCGATGTAGTAATCGTGACTTCGGATATTTCAGCTCGCGGAACATGGCCGCTAGGAGTTGTAGAAAGTTGTGAAATAGATAACGACGGAAAGGTTAGGACAGTAACGATTCGCACTGGAAATGGAATAGTTAGGCGGGACATACTCAAGGTGTGTCTCCTTGAGGGGTCTGAATAGTCTTATGGTGTATTAGAAAAGCTAGGACAGGTAGGCGTACTGCTGTAAGTCCTACCCGTTCTTTTTACTTTGATGATAGAGTAGACAGAACCATGACAGAAGGTATCAAGTGGCCTTGCAGTACATGGAGGGATTTTGTGGGCCGGTGTAAGATCCTTTTTGATGATTCTGTGTGAAAATCCCTCCAAGTAGCATTTTCCCCATTGTATTTCGTTGTTTTGTTTAAAAGTACATTTATTCCTCTTATTCCACTTGGCTATGCATTTTAATGACTTTTTCGAGTTAGTTGCTATCTATTTTCATTGTAATGGTTGTTTTTCCCTTGAGTTTCTACCGGATTTCTATTACTCTCATTGATTCTATATATTTTGTTTTACTGGACTTCGGATTGGCGGCTGCCATATTGGTTCGTTCTTCCTCTGGTACTGACTTGGTTGCCCATCGAAACACACAATGTCAATCCTGGGCAAACCAATACTATTGATGCCAAGGCTTAAAGCCTCGTTTATATCACGAATTGGACCATTATCCAAGTGACCAGGCTTTCTAACGGAACACTCCGTGTAAGTATTAGCCTCCAAATAATCTTCGACCTTAGGTTTCACTTCAAGCTCTTTAATAGGAAGCGGTCCTTCTGATTCACAAGCCATACATTCTAATTTCGCAAGTTCTATTTCTTCTTGCACATCTAGTAACTTCAGTTCTCTTTCTAAGTCTAATCTTTTTTCTATCAGTCTTTTCTTAATTAAAGCTTTATTGAACTTAGACTGAGCAACACTAAGATTACTAAAACATGAATTGTTAACACTAACATCATCAACTTTATCAACACTACTCACATCAAACACACCACAACCAATGTTATCAACATCATTTTCTGTAACAGGTGGTGTCAAATCAGCCGACTGAATTGCTACGATTGAGCGCTTATCGAAGTTCAGAACACTACTGTCTTGCTTTTACTGATCAAGATTTTCTAATTAATCGAGTATCGACCTTGTTTATTATCCCCAAAACCCAAAGGAATAACAAGAAGTCGTCGGAAGACGATTAATTACTGTGTACAATAGCAGCGATGGCAACAACAATGCCAACAGCAATAATAATAGCAATAACAATAGTCTAAATATACAAAGTAATTAGAAGTGCACTTCTGAATAGTATTGACTCCAACAGTAACCCGAACGTTCGCTCAATCGTTCCAGAACAAATGGCTGATAATAAAGGGACTCGATGCAGCCAAACAACATTCAATGGTTCCAATGTTCAACTTCCTTGACACTCCCCGGCAAGAAAAGGACGTAGACCTTTTTTGTTTACACGGCCTGGGCTTCTCAGGGTGGGCCTACAACAAAAAAACTAAACACACAAACATACCCAGCCAACAGCACGAGTTCCAGTCACCAACTATGAACCCAATCATCACTCAGTTCTCCCCGGCGTATAAGCTGTCAGTCATACATATCTCTAGCTCACTAATAAAATAACCTAGCTCCACAGATGCAGCAACAGGAACGATGGCAAACGGGTTACTTATAGGATGAGTCATGCTTAGAATCATTAAATGAAACAATATAGAAAGATGCGTATATACAATAAATTAACACCCACTACTTTGAGTAAGCTGCGTAGATAGTTATCTTCCAGGACTTACAGCAGTACGCCTAAAAGACACTTATCATGCGCCCTTACCTCTTTATGTGGGGAAATCGTCTATCTCATAGTTCTGTAGATGTCTCTCATCACAGCCTTCTAGTAAACGCAGCCTTCTCACATCTCTTGTCAACAATCCATTTCTAGTTTTCACCTCTACGGTTCGTACAAGACTGTCCTCGCCTGTATGGACGTTATCCACTATGCCGAGTGGCCATCGATCTGACGTTGCCCTTTCAGCTACTAGTACGACATCACCGACCCGCAGATTTCTTCTTGGCGTCTTCCATTTATCTCTTGTTTGCAGTGCCATAATGTACTCCTTTAACCATCTCTGCCAAAACGAACTCGCTAAGTGTATTGCTTGTTTCCATCTCCGGGCAAGTGGATTCTTCTGACAATCGTCTACGCAGAAACCATCGTTGCATCTGAGCAAGAGCAACTTATTAGGCGTCAAAACATCAAAATCTCTAACGTCATCGGTAACTGGTTGCAACAATCTATTATTCAAAATTCTCTCTGCTTCACTTAGAAAGGTTTCCAGTGTTTTATCAGTTAAGTTCTGACCTTTAATCATTGCACTTAAGACCCGTTTTATGATTCCTATAAGCCTTTCCCAGAGACCACCTCGATAGCTAGCATAAGGGGGATTGAATCTCCACTCGATGTCTCTCTTCATCAACTCCTCGTGAAATTTTTCTTTAGAGTCCTTTAAGCATTTCTGTATCTCCATGTGGCCGCCTACCATATTGTTCCCTCTGTCGCTAAGCTTTATCTTTGGCAACCCCCTGAGGTTTATAAACCACAAAAGTACTAAGAGGAAAGCATCACTCGACAAGGTATGAACCATTTCTATGTGTACAGCCCTCATTTTGAGGCACGTGAACAAACAACCGTACCTCTTGAATGTTCCTCTTCCTCTTTTTACTACGAATGGTCTAAATAAATCTATTCCGACATACTCGAAGGGGTAGTTACCAACCTCCATTCTCCAACTTGGAAGTGGGCCCATCAGTTGTTGACATAGACGAACATTCCTCCTTCTACACTCCATACACCCACTTATTACTCTTCTCGTCGTTGCTCCACCCTTGAGGATCCAGTACTTGGCTTGGACACTTGCTAGTACTTGAGTGGTTCCTAAATGGCCCTCGATACTGTGGTAATGGCGAATAATCAAATGTGGGGTTGGGTGGTCACTTGGCAAAATGATCGGGTGCGTAGTTCTACGTGACATGCTATGGTCTAAACGTCCACCTACACAGACTACTTCATTTAGTTTCGCCGAACAATCGAACACAACTCGAACTTTACCCGGTTTACGCGGGTTAACAGCCGGATGATGAGGGAAATACCATTTTCCCGGTGGCTCCATGCTGACTCTCTCCACATACCTTTTCGTGACGTGAGCCTGCATTACTTCCCTATACTTTACCCATAATTCAGGATATACCTTAAAACGTGTCTCCAGTTCTTGTAATCGTTTAAACGCTAGGTCTCTATTACATGCCAATACATTCCTTCTCAAACTTCCAAGGGAGACCTATCGAGAAGTGGCCATTTTCATATTTACATGATTGCTCCACTAGTCTAACAGCCGTGACATCATCCGCTGACCATTCCTTTCCTAACTGGGCATTATCCTTGAATTCTTCATTATACATATCTTTTATCATTGTCTCGATTTCATGGTTAGCTTTCAACCTCGTACATTTGCGTTGTTTTGGATAATGTGGTCCATGTATCGACCAACCTAACGGCGTTCTCGTCGCATAGAGTTCGGTCCCACTCCGGAACCTTTGTTCCATAACCTTGTGGGCCTCCGGTACATTACAACCAATCAGTACATTTACCTTCATATCTGATAGCTTAGAGATATGCAGATCCATCAGGTGGGGTATATGTTGAAGCACGTCATTGTCCGGTACTACTGCATTACCCAACTTCAAATGCGATGTAGTATATGTATCAGGAACATTTACCTTTACAATATCGGTTACTGATTCAATTGTAAAGGATACTCTCTCGCACAACCACCTTTCTGAGGAACTTACTGTGTCAGTTGACAAGTTATCTCTCGTACCCTTTGTAAGATCCTTTTTGATGATTCTGTGTGAAAATCCCTCCAAGTAGCATTTTCCCCATTGTATTTCGTTGTTTTGTTTAAAAGTACATTTATTCCTCTTATTCCACTTGGCTATGCATTTTAATGACTTTTTCGAGTTAGTTGCTATCTATTTTCATTGTAATGGTTGTTTTTCCCTTGAGTTTCTACCGGATTTCTATTACTCTCATTGATTCTATATATTTTGTTTTACTGGACTTCGGATTGGCGGCTGCCATATTGGTTCGTTCTTCCTCTGGACTGTATTGCTTGAATTGACTGGGTTTGTGCATTTTTTGATTGTGGATTGACGCACACTTCCAGAACTTGTATTATTTTGTTGTAACAAGTAACCTTTGATACTTTGTTATTGATATTTCTATAGATTTAGACCTTACTCTCTGGACAAGGAATACTTGATCTATCCCGTAAGGATAGAATAACCTTCTTGTTTATTTCTTAAAACTGAATTGATTATTCCAATCTTTGGGATAAATTTGGGTTGAATAACTGGTGGTGACATTTGTTTAGGTAATAATGTACTTTGTATAAATAATTTTACATAGAACCGTTTCTCACCCAACCATTTGTTCTGAATTTCTACTGGGCAAGAGTACACGTATCTAAACCAACCTCGACAGTTATTCTTCAATCCAAACTGACTTAGTTTGGATTCTACACCCTTAATGTTTAGACGATCAGCTAAACCTGTGTCAATTAGCGTAACGTCAGACCCATCGTCTAACAAGGCGTATGTATCCTCAGAGAAAAATGGACCATGAACCTTAATTGGGACAACTCCCAAGTACACCCTTTTCTTTGGTTCCGTGGTCAAGTGGTTAACATTACTCTGGGTTTGATCGAATCCTTCAATAAGTGGGTGTCTAAACGTCCTCTCGTCCTCGTCCATAAGCTTATGATTCTGACATTTCTTGCCGATGTGACCTTTACTCAAACACCGGAAACATAAACATAGCTTTCTCACCAAGTCCAGTCGCTGTGGTAAACTTAAAGAGATGAACTGATCACATTTCTCTAACCCGTGTCTACCTTTGCAAAAAGGACACTCATCAACTATTCGTACATGACTGTTGCTTGTAATTGCAAACGAGCAGCGACAAACTAGCTTATCACATTCGGATGGAGAATACACTAACTTGGCAAACCTGCTCAAGGATTGACTCACGCTATTTTCCACTAATCTCAGGACATCGGAAAATTTGGGTTCAGTTCCTTGTTCTTCCATGGGTGTACTTAACTCCACTCACTTCTCTTGCAATCTCGTAGAAAGACGTCTGACTATCGTCTCGATTACGGAAATGGAGTCCAACTCATGCGTCCTTCCCAAAGAAATCAAAGTGTTCTTATATACCAACAAATTATCTAGAAATGACGCCAGTTCTTGTGAATTATCTCTTAGTTGTCGACCGTTATCTTTCACTCCTTCAAACACCTTGTTCACCATAACTGACGATCGACCGAATCTTTGCTTAAGTATACGTCGGGTCTCCTCATAGCCCCCGACGGTAAAAGCTGGCAACATTGGATGGCAATAGCAGCTGCTCCGGTGCACTGCCCAGTCAGGAACATTAACTTCATATCCTCTGAAATGCTTGAGTCACTTAGAATAACATCAAGTTCCTTTGTAAAAATCGGGTAGTCAACTGGGTTACCATCGAAAATTCTGGGTGAGAACTTCGGAAACTTAAACGGTAATATCCCCTTATCAGTTATAGAGTTCTGTGACAAATCAGTATCAGTCTTATTAATCGCATCAATACATGAATTAACATCAACATAATTAATGTCACCGTTACTCACCGTGCCAGCAACCATTCGCCCACACCCCTTAGAAGACCCAGGCATGTCTGTCGTAATCAGCGCGAGAGTTGAGATCTATCGTCCACGGTTCTTTCACGCAATCAGCGACCGATCCGAAGGAAAGTAATTACGAGCCAATATATATTTATTTATTTTATTTATTACAGAAATCACGCCAGTTTACAGGCATGGTCATTATGATACAGAAAATTTAACTCTTTTACAATAGAACACAAAGTTTTTGCGAAATGAATGCTTAACTAATAATACCATTTACAAGACAAGCTGAAGATACATTTCATTCTTGAGTTTTCAGGAATGTATTAGTAGAGAACACTTATTAATATATGTAATCAATTCAAAAAAGGAGTGTCAAAGACGCGACACAGGGAAGATTTAGATACCACACAGTTGTTTGAAATAGTCTATTGTGGCGTCAAGTACGAACATGTCCTTGTGTGGGACGGCACCTTGTAGGTGGACGATGGAGATTGGAGGTAACACATTAAAGCATCATGAGTAGATCACAAAGATGCCATTTCCTTTCCAGCGTGGACTTTGGGTTATATTTTCAGCGTGACACGATAGTTGGGAACTGAAAAGATAAAGAAAAGGAACAAGCGAAAGCGCGAGAGGGCACAGAATCAGTTAAGTACATCTGATTATAGTGAGACCTAAAGTGTACATATTGGATTAACTAAATCTCATTTGTTATTCGACTTTTTTATTCTGGGAAACGTCAACTGATACTAGAGATAACTATGGTAAATTTCAGATCTACTTTATCCTATAAGATAAAGTATGGGGGAATAAAGACATACTACATCACCTCTAAGAAGTGCATAGACATTACGAGTTTCCAAAGCACTCTCTTCTAGGTAGAAAAACGTTCTATTGCCTGTAATTGAATAATTAAAAAGCTTTTAAAGTCTACAAGTGCCTTTTATTGTTTAGTCGAGTTATAAGTAGAATTAAATGCCAGGAGGTCCATTGATAAATGTACCATAGTCTATATAAGTTGTGTTAAGCAAGTTACAGATGCCGGCATTGCCCAAGTGTAGGTTTATTGCCAATCTAAACTGTGACAATGAGTTAGATTGTCGTATGCTTTCTGGTAACCGGTTCCAAAGGTTAGCATAACGTGCAACAAAGAAGGAGGATTTTAGCTTACTAGTGGCTCTCTGCACTGTCACCAGAGAGTTTTGGTTCCGCAAGTCATACTTATGTTTTCCAGCAAATGTCAAGGCAGTACAATCTGTTATAATTTCTTTATGAAGAATTTTATAGAGTATAGTAAGATTAAGTTTAATCCTTCTGACCCATAAAGGGTCTAACTTCCAAGTACAGCATCTAGCATCATAGGGTCGGCCAGGGGTTAATAGTATAGTAAGGTGCCGTTGAACTTTCTCTATTTTTTGCCGATCTAGTGAACGCATGCAACTATATATAATTGGGCAGTACACAAGTAGAGGTCTAACACAAGTTTTATAAAGAATAACTTTAGATTCGCTAAGACGATAGTTACGATGAATAAAACCAATAAGTCTACGAGCTTTAGAGACCTGTGATGAAGCATGCTCGGTAAAGGATAGACTTTTTGAGTATCTTACTCCTATATCACAGACGCCATTTAGATGACGAAATTCATGTTCGTTAAGGTGTAGGTTAATCTCGGGGTTAGATTCTCCGAAACATAGGTACCCTGACTTTTGTGTGTTAAGGGGAAGAAACCATTTATCACACCATTTGCTTAGTTTATTGAGATCTCTCTGTATTATGTCGTTAATATTTCGACCTTCATCTGGGTTGAATGTATAGACAACTTTGAGGTCGTCCGCAAACATAAAGGTCTTACCCTCTTGAAAACAGTGGCATATGTCATTAACATACATAATAAATAACAATCGACCAATGACTGTCAAATCAGCCGACTGAATTGCTACTGTGGTGGATACTACTTATAAGGTCATCAATAAATAGTAGGTAGCAGAGCGTCAAGGGAATTAGGAAGAATCAGTAAACAGCATACAAGGCGAGTTGCGAGGTTGCAGCAAAGTAAAGCATGATTAAAAATACGGAGAAGAACCGAGAACAACCAAGAGAAGCAAGATAATAAACGACACAGTCCAGACAACACGGAGGATGTGCAAATTGATGCTTGGAAGTAAGATATGTAATATTGATTGACATACTCTGTTTTCACCAAATAAATCATTACTTGCCCAATTGGTCTTTTCACAATTGGTGTCGCTGCCCCTGAACGAGATGAAGGTGCCGTGGGAACAACCGTTCGAGGATGGAGACGTCAGAGCATTCCTGCAGCAGTTCGAAGCTATCGCGGAGCTGGTTGGTGTGCGAGGACCGAAGACGAAGGTGACAGTCCTCGGGACCCTGCTGCGGGGACGGGCGAAAGCGGCGTTCGATGGTGTGGATCTCGCCGGCTGTGGGGCCGCGTGGGAAGATGTAGTGGCAAGGTTGGTGTCTGAGTTCGACAGTCTTGCGGACAGGGAGTTGGCGTTGCAGCAGTTCAGGGCCGTGCGTCTGGCCCCAGACGGTGATCCATCGGTGTTAGCTGCCACTCTAACAGGTCTGCTGCGTCGTGCTTTGCCATCGCTAGATGACACCTCGAGGGAGCAGCTGCTGACGTCCCAGTTCCTGGAATGTGTCCCGGATGACGTAGCCAGACAACTCCGACTGGCGCATGTGGTGCAGCCATTGGATGTCTTGGAGATGGAGCGATTATGCAGACAGTTGGCTAGCAAGACAGTCTCCTCGATAACCGAAGACAGCAGGTCAGCGTCTATGGAGAAGCGAATAGCCGAGCTGGAGGAGCAAGTCGCGGCGGTCCGAATCCATACGGAGAAGGGGAGTAGGTGCTTTGAGTGTGGAGAACTCGGACATTACAGGAGGGACTGCCCGAGGAAACGACGACCAAGAAATTTTAAACGTTACACACAGCCTTCTTTCTTTGAAACATCTTTTCGGGTTGTGGGATTGGTTAATAAGGGTGCATTGTATACAAGAGTGCGTATAAACGGGAGAGTACTAGCTTGTTTAGTTGATACGGGTGCTGCTATATCCTTAATAGATGTAGGATTGTGTCGGCAGATCAGGGCGTGTTCACTAGCGGTGCAAACAGTGAGCGGGCATGCACTGGAAATCTTAGGAGTCTCAGACTGTTGTGTCGAAGTTGGAGATTGTGTCGTACGATATCCATTTGTAGTAACTAAAGGAATACAGCAAACAATACTAGGAGCGGACTTCCTTAGAGAGGTGGAGGCGGTAGTTGACACAAAGAACAAGACGGTAAACACTAAGTATGGACATTTTAGCATACATGAAAACAGCGAGATAACTAAGATACAAGCAACGATCTTACCTCAAGAAAACAGAGAAAATATCAACAAGGTAGTAGCAAAATACGGAGGCCTTTTCACCGACGACGGAGAGGCCTATGGGTATTGTGATAAGGTGACGCATGAAATCCCTATAAACAGTCGTAAAAAGACGACGTACCACATACGCCGGATACCAGTTCATCTCGAGACGGAAGTAAATCGTCGAGTGGAAGAAATGTTGCGGGACGGAATAATTGAAGAGGCCGATAGCCGTTACAACTCACCTGTGCTTCTAGTAAAGAAATCCAATGGGAAATATAGATTCTGCGTCGACTTCAGAGAACTAAACAGCATAACTGAGTTGAAGCCATGTGCAATGCCAACTGTAGCCGAAACCCTGGATCGCTTACAACAAGCAAAGTTGTTTACTGTACTGGACCTAAGGTCAGGGTATTGGCAGCTACCGATAAAAGCAGATGACAGGTACAAGACAGCCTTCACTGTGGGTCACAAACAGTACCAGTTTAGAAGAATGCCATTTGGGCTGGCAGGAGCACCGTTCACATTTAGAAGATTAATGAACTTATTGTTACGAAATCTTGAGAACGTGGAGGTGTACGGGGACGATTTGGTGGTTTACAGTAAAACAGAGACAGACCACATAAGACATCTAGAAGCAGTACTCAAACGAATCGAGGAGTTTGGGTTGCGCATAAATAAGAAAAAGTCGCAGATAGCCAAATGTAACGTCACACTACTGGGGTATAAAGTGGGAGATGGTGAAATGAAGCCGTTACCCGAGAAGATTTTGACTATCAAGAACATAACGGCACCCACTTCGAAAAGGAAACTCAGGCAGTTTATAGGAAGAGCAGCATTCTACAGCCGCTTTATAAAGAACTTTAATGAGATCGCTGCACCACTGTATAAACTATTAAGCAATGAAAAATTTATATGGACCGAGGAGGCGCAGAAAACCTTTGATCAGATCAAGCAGCTATTAAACGCAAAGCAGATGACATTGAGACTACCGGTCCGTGGAAAACAGTTCACAGTGGCCACAGATGCCAGTGATTTTGGCATTGGTGCAGTACTTCGGCAGGATGACGGGGTAGTGGAATATGCCAGCCGCGTTTTAACGCCAACGGAACAGAAGTACTCGACCATCGAGAAAGAATGTCTAGCGATCGTTTGGGCAGTAGATAAGTGGAGACCGTATTTGCTAGGCCAGCCATTTCACATTGAGACCGACCACAAGCCGCTACAGTGGTTGAAGACGGCAAGAGACCCCCGAGGAAAATTGTCACGATGGACACTACGCTTGCAAGAATATGATTTCACGATTGGCCACGTACCAGGAAGTGGAAACGTAATAGCTGACTACCTGTCACGACCGTGTGAGGACGCTTGCTTACCGGAAATCGCCTGTGGAGTCAACAGAGTACGAACAGACCTTGAAAGACTAGTTCGTTGCCAGAAAGCCGATCCAACGCTTAGGACGGTGAGACGAGCGCTAACTGAAGTAGTGGATGACGAATCAATGCACTTTAGCAGAGAGGTAAAGACGTTTTTAAGCCAAATAGACAGATTAAGAATAGATGCAGCTGGAGTGTTAACATGGAAAGACAACGATGGCAGCTGGATAGCTGTAATTCCAAAGCCATTACGACATGAACTAATCAGTGAATGCCACCAACTAGCACACACAGGCGTCGCAAAAACCACTGACCTCCTGAGACAGAGTGCTTACTGGCCAGGAATGCAAGAAGACGTGATGAGATACGTCCTCGCCTGCCCCCAATGTCAGTTAATGAAGGGTGATAAATGCATACGCACTTCGTTACAACCCATACCCGTAACGACAGTAGGCGATCTGTGGTCAGTGGACGTAATGGGTCCATTTCCTCAGACATCGAGCGGTAACCAATACGTGTTGGTGATGACCGAGCATGCTACGCGCTGGGTAGAGGCTGTGGCGATTCCTAATCAACGAGGAAAGACGGTGACCGAAGCAGTGATGCGGCACATCGTGGCCGACCACGGCATCCCGAGGATGATATTGACCGACCAGGGTCCATGTTCCGAGAGCGAAGAATTCACATCTCGCCTTGAGCAGTTAGGTATCAAACGAGTCAGGACAACACCGTATCATCCACAGACCAACGGACTAACGGAGCGAAATAATCACACTCTAAAAGAATGGTTGGCAGCAAAGGGGGGTAACTGGGAGACGGAATTACCGATGATATTATTAGCACATTGAGCTTCGAATTAAGGAACAACAAAGAAGTCATCATTTCAGTTGATGTACGGAAGGAGACCACGACTGCCAGGCAACATCATCGCCTGGCCTCAGTCACAAAAGTGGAATGATAGGAAATGAAAGGAACAGCGGAAACAAGCGGTGGAAAACATACAACGGAAACAGGAAATGGACGTTAAACGATCAGAACAGCATCGAGGGAATCAGCTGAGACACTTTTCAGTGGGATTTCTGGTGAAGTGTAGAGGACGGAGGAGCATAACGGGCGACGGACTAGGTTCGAAGAAAGTACTCCCCAAATGGGAGGGCCCGTATAAGTCATCGCTAGGCGTGGACCGGTATACACCATCAGGAAGGACAACAAAGAGAAGCGTGTAAACATAAGTCAATTGCAAAGATGGATGTGTTGGAATGATGAGGCAAATGCGCAGAAGCAACCGGTGATCACAGAGGCAAGAAGGTCGGCGCGCATACGAGCACAACAGTTAAATGGAGGGGCGAGTGTGGTGGATACTACTTATAAGGTCATCAATAAATAGTAGGTAGCAGAGCGTCAAGGGAATTAGGAAGAATCAGTAAACAGCATACAAGGCGAGTTGCGAGGTTGCAGCAAAGTAAAGCATGATTAAAATACGGAGAAGAACCGAGAACAACCAAGAGAAGCAAGATAATAAACGACACAGTCCAGACAACACGGAGGATGTGCAAATTGATGCTTGGAAGTAAGATATGTAATATTGATTGACATACTCTGTTTTCACCAAATAAATCATTACTTGCCCAATTGGTCTTTTCACACTACGATTGAGCGCTTATCGGAGTTCAGAACACTACTGTCTTGCTTTTACTGATCAAGATTTTCTAATTAATTGAGTATCGAACTTGTTTATTATCCCCAAAACCCAAATTGCACTGTATGACCTCTCCATTAATATAACTCTCTATGTATTTTATATGGTAAACAGTGTATATTTCCATTCTGTTCCAATTCAATTTATTATTATTATTATTGCTATAAGTGTTACTACTATTATTATCTGTCATCACTTATAAACTAATTCACTATTTCGATTACAATTTGACCTTTTAATTATGTTGGGTTCATTAGTTGTCTAATAATCCTATTCACATTGATTTCATACTGTAATTATCGATTGATTTTCAACACCATATACCTATTCATGTGCACACACACACAAGCACACTTCTTTATTCAGAAATTTCACCCCTTTAATATCACTTGAGTGAAAATTCACAATTTCATCACACTCTAAATTGCACTGTATGACCTCTCCATTAATATAACTCTCTATGTATTTTATATGGTTAATAGTGCATACTTTCACTGTGTCCCAATCTACTTTATTATTAGTATTATAATTATTATCTGTCTACTTTATTATTATCATTGTTAATAACATTATTATTATCTGTCTACTTTATTATTACTATTATTATTATTATTCACCCTTCCAATATCACCTGAGTGACAATACACAATTTCACCACACTGTTAATTGCACTGTTTGATCTCTCCATTACTATAATTCTCTATATATTTTACATGGTTATTAGTGCATATTTTCGCTCTGTTCCAATGTACTTTATTATTATTACTATTATCTGTCTTCTGTCATCACTTATAAAACGATTCTAAATTTTTATTACAACTTGACCTTGTAATTATATTGGGTTTATTAGTTGGCTAACAAACCTATTTATGCAAAGTCTAAGCTACGACTACGCATTGAACTCTTTAGAATTATTCTTTATTTTTTTCTTTTTCTTCTTTTTTCATTTTCGTTTTTTTCTTTTTTTATTTACACGTCCTACATTACATTAGCGTTTATACTCTTAATACTACTTCGCTAATTTGATTTATTGAATTATTATACTCAACTGATGAAACCCAAAATGGTTTCTTCACAACGCTTATTGTAAATGAGTAGTATGTGATTAAAATAAATAAATAAATAAATAAATAAATAAAAGGAATAACAAGAAGTCGTCGGAAAATGATTAATTACTGTGTACAATAGCAGCGATGGCAACAACAATGCCAACAGCAATAATAATAGCAATAACAATAGCCTAAAATAGAGCAATAAATATACAAAGTAATTAGAAGTGCACTTCTGAATAGTATTGACTCCGACAGTAACCCGAACGTTCGCTCAATCGTTCCAGAACAAATGGCTGATAATAAAGGAACTCGATGCAGCCAAACAACATTCAGTGGTTCCAATGTTCAACTTTCTTGACAGGTGGTATTCTCTTCTTGCTTCGAGTTTCCATTGAATATTTTGACTCCATAAAGTCGTAAGCCAAGATATGTTTCACGATAGATGAGCGAGAATGACCAATAAGTAGCCAAATAAAACGAAATCAGAACAGCCCTCAACAATTTCCGAACGTTGAACACCAATCCAAGTACAACAGGGTCCTTATTGAAGAACTGTTACGGAAGCCAAACGTTCAGACGAAGGGTGCTGAAGATACAACTAGACAGGTTCCCAAAAGGTCCAAATTAAACCAAAACCAAAAGGAATAAAGTCCGAACAAAGTATTTATTGACCTGTCAAACAAAAGGTTGTTCTGGGAAGTAAATTATAAATGTACCATTACAAACCTTCAATATTGTAGGCACCCAGTCTAGAACAAATAATCAAGCAATCCAAAGCAATGGCGCAACAAATGGCGGAGGTCATGATGAACAAAACAAACATAACAAATAGGTTAGCTAAGTTAGATTTCAGTAGAAAGAATTCACAAATTACGTAACTCTCCGGTTTACCGCAACACAATAAGTGGGGCAATTCTTTAGGTGTGATTGAGTTTCATCATTTTTTGAGGTAGATTCTTCTTTAATTTTGACTTAAGGGTGGCCCAAGAAGCAGGTGAATAAACACCCAACAGCCGGACAGAGCATGAGAAAATCCTACCTCATCAACATGGTGTTGGGTAGCTTGCTCGAGGTACCCCCTTTAGATATTTTTGCTCCATTTTCCTGTCCTTTGTTATTTTCCAAGCTCTAGTTACCACTAGGACGTCAAGTTCACCAAGTATTCAACAAACACTTGTGGAAGAATGTAAATGTTACAAGATTAGATGACAAGTTCAAAATGCAAATATCATCCACGGAGTATCGTCCGATAATGACAGGCTGTTCACTATTGATTGAATGTCAGGCGGTGGACAAGCTAGTAACTTTCCATTGAGCAACAATGACAGAACTGAGATGACGTTGTTTGATAGGTTGATCGGACCAACGTCCCTACGGAAGTCGAATCTAGGAGGAAGCTAATGTAGCAACGTAGGTTGAATAGTTAAAAGTCGACCTCAAACCTTAAGCAAACGCCAAAACAATAAGGCCCAAGTATCCATTTACTTCCTTATTATGCTTAGCGCTTGTATTTCCTATTATCTTATACTGAATAATCAAAGGCTTTGTATGATTGAGCGATTAATATGGAGCTCCATTGTCTTTTGTCCCATAATTAAAAAATAAGACTTACTCCTAAAAATTTGATTTCTTCTGTCAATAGAACGGGACATACAAAGGTGCTGAAGAATAATGCTACCGATGATGACTCTTTTGTAGTAGGAAATTTAAACCAACAGGCCATCATCACATTTTCCTCCCTTGGTTCGTCGTGATTTTTCTTGCATCCAAACAATACAAAAACGACAGCACTTACTGAGTAATTTGAATTCAATGCATTTCGTCGCACTCTGCTCAGCTACGTACATGGTATTGATTTTAGATCATTCAAAATATCAATATATTTTGATTTTATTAATTAAAATTGTTAACAGATAATTGTAGATAGTTTTGGTGGTGAAATTGTAAAATGGAGGAGTTTAGAAATCGCTCGATAAGAAGATGGAACTTACGAAATGTTTATTTCCCGAAAAGATACTTGAAATAGAGAATACCTCCATTTTCATAGCTGTAGTCCAATTAGCTTTAAACGTGGTTTTGTGAAGTCACTCTACTGTAGAGCTAGGCAACTGTGCACTGCTGATAAACTCCAAGAAGAAATCGCAGTCGTAAAGGAATATCCTTGACGAAAAATATACTCGGAAACATTTAGTGAAAAATATAGCTACAGCTGTACTAAAAGATTCGAAGCCGAAAAAACAGAAAAGAACGGAGTGTACATTCAATTAGCATTTAAAAGAGACCAAACAGCCGAACAATTCAGTCATAGACTTCAAACGACCGTTAGACAGACATTCTTTGCCGTAAAACTGCAGACACTGCAAAATACGAAGCTTAGTAATTCAAACAAAAGTTGACAAATATTAGTTTTATGTCACTTTCAATTGAACTTACCAGTTTACACGCACTTGAAAAACAGGTACGTTGGAAGGACAAAAAGACGTGCTTTCTAACGATTTATTGAACATATCCCGAAAGATCTGTGCTTGGTAAAAGCAAGAACTTTTAAAAGTTCAACTACGCATCTTTTGCAGGATCAGGACATGAGGTAAGCATATCAAATGTTTTTAAATTTGTCAATCAACAAAATAAATCGATTTTACTAAAATGGGCTGAGACAATTGCAATTACAAGATTAAAACTTGACTTTTGTATTCAAAGGGAAGCAGTAGTTAATCTTCAACTGCCGCGGTAGCATTATAGTGATGACCCAGTTTCCTCTCCTAACTATAGATAACAGGTAGCTTTTGACATGGTTGACCACAGGCTTCTTATAGGCAAACTCCCCTCTTATTACTTTCTCTGTTAAACTCTATCCTAAGTTATAGACATCAAATTGTTAAAATTGACTCCACTCTTTCAAAGGCCGAACCGGTTACAAGTGGCGTCATACTGGGAAGTGTCTTAGGCTCGCTGCTCTTTATAGCTTACATAAATGATATATACAAGTGTTTCAGCATGTTACACCCTTTCTTTGCGCAGATGACCCTAAAATAGTGTACTCATTCCCTCCTCACGAATTTGCACACACTTTCAATGGCGTCTCTGCCGAATAAAGTCTCAGTATGGAGCTAGAAATGGAAGTTAGATCTTAATGTTTCTAAGTGTGGATGGATATGTCTTGGGGATAAGCGACTGAATTCTAATCTCCCCATAAATGGCAATACGTTATCTAGACTTCAATGAGTAGTTGACTTGGGACTAAGGTACTCTTATGATCTGTCTTTTACAGAACAAGTTACTATCAGGACATCTAGGATGCATCGACTTCTGAGTTGCATGCTACGTAACTTTTATGAGAATGGTTCTCGTATTCTGCTATATAAGGTTTGTGTCCGATGTTTACTACAATAGTGCACCTTTGTTCTCAGTAATGTTTCCATTAAGGATAAAGGCAAACTGAAATCTACCCAACGTCGCTTCACTCTTCGTATTCTCTGGACTAGTTGTACATTTAACTGTAAAACTAGGTGCGCTAAGTTAGGACAAGATACTTCATGGTGGCACCTACTCATGATAAACCTAATATTTTTTTACATGATTCTAAATAAGTTATCATTTTCATCGTTTAATACAATTAAGCTTAAGCCCGCGCAATTCAACTTTGAAAATGAAAAATATCACATAAATCTACTCTTTACGGGAATTATTTTATAAACGAATTCTCGAAAAACTAGAACAATTAGTCACAAGCCATTCGGGAAACAGATTCACTATTCTTATTTGTACGACATGCCAGCGAAATAATAGGAACTCTGAACGTGTGAGGACCATCCACTTGTCTTAGTCATATGCTAGTGCTCTTCCTTTTTAATCCATTTATAAGTATAAGTAGTGTGTCGTGTCTTTCAATCCCCGTATAAACACTATTCGTTTATGGTCTCTCTGATTTTGTCTTCTCTATAGTTGTAGATGATACTGTATAAGGCAGGTTTGGAACCTACTGACACATCACTATTGATTTCTGTTTTTTACCCAAGTTCCAAGTACTCTTGGTCTTATCTTCATACCCATTATTAACATGCCCACTTGACTTCTGAAACTTAATTATCGTACATTCAGCTTCATTCAACAGCATACATAAAGCTACCTTTTCTACTTGTTTAAAGGCTTCCTGCCAATTTTATACTCTAGAGAAGCGATAAGTGATAAGGTTCCCAGATGAGTGGCAGGTTTGTCTGCTAAATGGATGTAGAATCGAAAGGTATCATCGCGTATGAACTGACTTACAACTAAAGAAATATGGTCAGTATGATAATTGTGATTGAGTTGTACGGACAGCTCGATACAATTAATATCAGATAATGAGTTAGCTGATACTGAATCGTTACTAACCTAATTAGTTAAGCTGAATCCTCCCCTCGATCACAGGCACTTCAGCTACGTCGCTATTCAGCACGCCGTTTCAGCAATGATAGCGCTGAGCAGGCAATCGTCAACGTTGGTGTATACTCTTATGTCATAAACTCCTCTTCAAATCCCTCCTTGTTGTGTTGAATGGTGAGATTAGCGCGAATGCAGCATAAAATGTTGGAAGTTGTTACTCCAAACAGATGGACTATCGTACTAAATTCTTTGAAGATTTTGGAAAACTCTATTTGTTCATCATATGAAATGCAAAGTACCCCTTGCAAAAACCGAAACCACCAATAACTTTTGAAAGTTACCGTTGTTTCTATATGGGGCCCGCTGGTTCTTGAGTCACTCACGAATTCGCAACAGAATATTCAAAAACACAATTTACTGGTGCAAAACGTGGTACTATATTGAGAAACAAACAAATTTATTGCACAAACCTCAACAGTTCCCCTTCCCTATACAGTCAAAGGGATTCAAGTAAATTGTACAATTAACCTATAACAAAACAAATACGTAGTAAATAAACATCAAAATAGTTACTTGTCCTAACAAATATAGCCAACCAACTGAGTCAAGTCACTCAGGCATAGACAAGTTAGATATCAAACCAATATGGCTTACAACAGGACCTTGAAGTCCAGTAAAACAAAACGGAGGACCAATAGCATGTAGCATATGCTAACAAAAAGGGATATGTAAGGAACTGATTGTAAGCAAATACAATACTGTTATAATAAAAAAGGGGCAAACAGAAAGAAACAAGATCTGTTATAGAGTCAGAGCACAACAGAATGATAAAATACAAGCAAAGAAACTGCACAATACAAAAATAACATGGAGGGATTTTCATACAAGCAAATAAGATTTTACACCCCTACTTTACCCAGGTACATGGATCTGGAGAAACGTCGCCTTGGCATCAGCCGCATTGACTACATTTTCTTGTCTAAACCTGATAGTCACACCTAGTGGTAAATTATCGGGATCAATTAGTTTATCGCTCAGTGATTATCCCTCATGTTTATCTGCACAGTAAGATACTATTCTAATCTCCCTGGATTTCGCTGGGTGAACAATAGGGTGATGAGGTACTATATGTTAGGTAAACTCTTTAATCGTAGTGAGATTTCCGCATTTTCTTGCATAAGGTAATCTTTCATTACAGCCGAATAATGTTTAGTTAAAACTCCCAGTTTAATTAGTCATTTGTGTAAGGCGTTGTAAACAAAATGGATTTGTTGTCTGTCCTTGCTGACTGATAAAGTAGAAAGCAGGAGACGGTGGTACTTATCTGTACACTTCGAGCTTACTTGTTACCTTAAACAGTATTACTTTTTGAAACTATGCTGAACTAGCCACAATATTTTGAACTGTGAGTGATCCAATTTACAGTCACGAACCAACACAGTAAAAACACTATCAACAAAACAGGAAATTTATTGCATTAGTTAACAATAAAAACGTACTCAGTCATACCAGAATAGCGTTATTATATGTCCCCTCATGATAATCTTACATATAAGCAAACATGAGAAGTAAGTGTGAAGAGGAGCTAATGACATATTAAGGTCGAGTGTTTACAGGAGGCGCATACACAAGGTTAGCGTGATAAAAGAATCGGATGCACGGACGGACACCTATCTAATCACACGTATGGAAAGTTATATGGATAAAGATACATACTGATCATAGAAGTAAGGACAAAAATTCAACGACTAAATGCATGTGGCATGAAATAGCCACTACATGCTAATATTTACCATTTAAGCCCGAAACATATATTACAAATATTATAACTTTTCTTGTGTACTGAGCTGTGTTTATTTTTCCGTTCACTCATTTTATCACACTTGTTATTATCCAGATGATTGCTTTCATACCAGTGTCATGAATCCTTGTTTACCTCATTACCATACATTCTAACTTCTCAGCTTTCCATTCACAATCGACAAACTCAGTAACTTGATGTTTGCTGACTCTGATAAATTCACTGCTTTCAGACAAGCATATTCACAAACAGTCAATGCACACTAAAGATTAGAACAACTTCGATTCTTTTCATTCTGTAAAGTAGAGTGGATAAATTACCAAAAGTAGTCCCTAACGAAGACTGTAATCACGTCAAGGAATCAAAACATGATCTTAGAGAAACCATTTAGTGTTCACCAACCCACTGAAATGAAGTCGGATTTGAAGTGGTGTTATAGAATATTGCCATGCACCGGTGAATGCTATGATCGTTAGCAGTGCTATATTCATCGTTCTACACTGTATGTAGTAAAAAATTTCATAAAAGATGCAAAATTTTGGGAAATGACTAGACATGATTGGACCAAATTTGCAGCCTCGGTAGAACTAAAAATGAACTTGAGGTAAATTTGGTCACGCCAATGATGAATTTTAATTTTTGGAAATATATAAGAGTCAACAAGGCACCTTGCACTGTTTCCAAAGTGACCTTGGCTTGTTACATTTCTGCTGACATCCGATTCCTTCAATTTGAGATCTGAAACTGGTAAAAAATTTAAGGAGCTTACCTCTGCCCCAAAAGTACTCCCCGAAGATCCATCTAAGCCAGAAAGTATATTCCACAGAGCCAATACAATTATTTTATTTACCGTGACCTTGAAATTGATTCTGAACTGCTGTTGGTCTGACACTACACTTTAATCTTACCCTACGACAAGATATCGACATACTGTGCCGTGTTAATCACAGGCTGATAACTGATTTCATGACCATAGAGCACAAGTCAAAATTCGGAGCTTCTGATCCAACTGACAGCTTTTACAAGTTTGTTAGTGATAGTGAAAGAATGCATACCATGTAATTCTATTTATTTGTCAATACAAATCAGTTCCTCAAATCTTTATTTTTCGAGTCATTCCAGAGTTAGAATAAAGGATCAATATAGCCATTTCGTCTTCACGGTAGCATTTTCCTTCTAATAGCAGACTCATCAATCTTTACGATTTGTCCAATTCTTTCCACCTTTAAAAATTTATAGCAGATACGAAATTATAACATGATCCATGTACTATTAAAGGTTTAAGATGGATTCATTCGTTTCAAAGTCATAATAGAGATGATAAAAGAACTCATCTACGCGACCTGAAATTATATTATCCCTAAAAAATTTATAAGGTCTCAGAAACTATTTTGAAAGTAAACAATGACCTTTCGCAATTCTTGTGTGACTACCAGTACTTGGACTAACAAAATGCTTGCAATTGTGCTTGCTCTTGCAAGGAACTGTATAACAAAACGATATGAAATCAAATTATCCAAAATACAACCAACATAAAGGTTTGTCCAAGTATTAATCTAGAATCACTCTAGAAACTTCCTGTTTTTATTGCTAATTTTATCAGAAGCCATTGAAACTTAAAATAAATCTATTGCGTGTGTATATTAGAAAGTAATATAAAAATATTTTGTACGAGAGCAAGACTCTTTGGCAGGGCGCATTTAGTGTGAACTCCAAAGTAAAGTAGCCCAACTGTGCAAACTGGAAGCCTGAAAGATACAACTGCTTCCACGATAGAACCCCTAGTTATAACAAATTTCTATTTAAAAGCTGCCACCCGGTAAAGATCTTGGCCCGGAGTCATTCACCAATGTCTGAAGACAAGGAGAAGTAAGACATCTCGTTAAACGACCAACTGTACCTAAGAATAACGAAGTGTGAAGACATAATTCCCCGATTCCCTTCAGTATTCCAGTGACTAACAATAGCTTATAGAAAACCGTAGCCATTTTGATAAACAATAATACCGTCAATTTTTAAGGCCATAAACTGTCCCGGTTATACTCCACATGCTCTACAGAAGAGGCCACACCATATCGACGAACCCTTCTCCAAGCATGTTTTACGTGGACATATTAAATGGTATGAAGTGAGGTTAAGGTTGTGACGGAGGGGATCAGCTGCAGGTGCAACATTCACGTCTGTTCACCGATAAACGCAACATGCCACCTAAAGTATAACGGCTTCCGGAGGAAGATATCTTGTAACACAAACGCCCTTCTGGCATCGGATGACTAAATGGCAGGCTGGTATGCCAAGACTGGAGCTTGTGAAGATGGAGGTGCCGGTTGGAGCTATTCACCATGTGTTACAAACGGTTGATGGCGACTTAATAACTGTATACGACATACTGAGCACGTCCGTATACCAAAATCAGAGCACACTGACAGCTCCAAATGCTCATATATCCCGGGTACATCCACAAGATATTACCCACTAACTCAAATTAGGGATAATTTCTTGCCAATAAGTTTCTGCCTGATGCAGTAATTGTAGTCCTCACTTTGACAAGTTTCAAAAGAAAGCTTGATGACCACCTGTACTATAAGGCATATCTTGAGTATTCTGGAATAGGGGCTCAAAGCTTGATATTAGCTCTACTGACGTGACCAACCTTCATGCGCTAGTTCAATGTTACCTCACCAACTCTAGTGTTAAATTCTATCTCCCTCTACCCATATCCACTCTATAGCATTTTTTAAAGCCTTCCTCATAGACCAGATTACCTAAAACTAGGTAATGGGACGGATATTAATTTATAAATACATATAAGTCTATAAGGGTAAAAAGGAAAGATTAAAGATAATAGTAGCGAAATACAAAAAAGCCTAGCTGAAATTGTCAGACCCAGAACAGTTTAGCCAGCCTATTTAGGGAGAGACCAGAGACATACAACCGAAGCGGAGCTACTCAAGACGCAAGTGAAAAAGAAGCATTAGGCTTACAATAGCTTGTCAAGCAGACATTGGATATTGGATTATATAAGTTATTATTGTACGGCGACCTTGAAGACTGCAACTCTCCTATTGGTCTACCAATGCAGTATGGATCAGCCCTTAATTTCAACATAAATAAGTTTACGTGAGTGTATACGTATATTTACAATTAAATTAAAAATGCTAATTTGTATTTGTAGTTGCCTAGCTAGCCATTTTTAAGCGTAATCCGTCCTAAATATGGAATGCAGCCGAAGTATTCATCGGCTTATATCTATGTGTCTTCATGTTCCTTCTCCATCTCCTAGTGTTTCCGTTTTAAGAATAAGTTCCTTCTTAAATTGATAATATTTCTTTCATCGCCACTCCCAACCCTAAATTTCTGCCTGATGCAGTAATTGTAGTCCTCACTTTGACAAGTTTCAAAAGAAAGCTTGATGACCACCTGTACTATAAGGCATATCTTGAGTATTCTGGAATAGGGGCTCAAAGCTTGATATTAGCTCTACTGACGTGACCAACCTTCATGCGCTAGTTCAATGTTACCTCACCAACTCTAGTGTTAAATTCTATCTCCCTCTACCCATATCCACTCTATAGCATTTTTTAAAGCCTTCCTCATAGACCAGATTACCTAAAACTAGGTAATGGGACGGATATTAATTTATAAATACATATAAGTCTATAAGGGTAAAAAGGAAAGATTAAAGATAATAGTAGCGAAATACAAAAAAGCCTAGCTGAAATTGTCAGACCCAGAACAGTTTAGCCAGCCTATTTAGGGAGAGACCAGAGACATACAACCGAAGCGGAGCTACTCAAGACGCAAGTGAAAAAGAAGCATTAGGCTTACAATAGCTTGTCAAGCAGACATTGGATATTGGATTATATAAGTTATTATTGTACGGCGACCTTGAAGACTGCAACTCTCCTATTGGTCTACCAATGCAGTATGGATCAGCCCTTAATTTCAACATAAATAAGTTTACGTGAGTGTATACGTATATTTACAATTAAATTAAAAATGCTAATTTGTATTTGTAGTTGCCTAGCTAGCCATTTTTAAGCGTAATCCGTCCTAAATATGGAATGCAGCCGAAGTATTCATCGGCTTATATCTATGTGTCTTCATGTTCCTTCTCCATCTCCTAGTGTTTCCGTTTTAAGAATAAGTTCCTTCTTAAATTGATAATATTTCTTTCATCGCCACTCCCAACCCTAAATTTCTGCCTTGAACTTCATGTACTACCAACGCCAACGATTCTGCTTCATGAAATACTATCCCGGGTCTACTCAAACTGCACTTCAAAACTGCACAGTGGAGTTTTCAATGTACGAATGCTATTTAGAATCGGGCAGCAAGCTTATCTGGCCACTAAAACATTGCGCTACTGACGTATACTGTGTCTTCGTTGCGCGCATGCGGGATTCTAACGTAATTATTCACTTGACACCACTTAGTCAATATAAAGGATCTGACGCCATCTACTCTCCGTTTATTTGGCGACCCGACGGCAGGTTCTCCGGAGCTAGTTGGTGTAGGTATAGCACTAAGTGTGGAAATGGAACAAACACTTCTTGAATAGATTGCAGTTCACAGTCGCCTATATGCTGTCCAATTAAACGACTCGATAAGAACTCAGAAGGATATGAACGTGTCGTTTACTCCTCATCGTTTCTGCCTATGATCCCACTGACTGCAGGCCAATCAAAGCGAAAGATGTTTTTACAGAAAGCTTTATGGATTTCTTCATGAGGCTACGCATTCAAATTTAGTACTTATATGAGGTGATTTCAGTGCCAAAGTAGGTAGCCCCAAACCGGATCAAAAAGCATTTAGGTGATTACTCCAGTGTTTCAGCCCGGAGAACGGATGATGGTGACCATCTGCTTCAGCTATACCTATGTGGCTATTTATTTCCATTAAGCACAAACTTCCAACATAAGGAATGACATCATCTAACGTGGTACCTCCCAGCACTGACCCAACGATGGACTCAAATAGGCCATATTGCCATCAATTATCTTTGAAGAAACTTGACAGAAGGTTGCTGTTCTTTCTAGAGTACATGCTTAGATTCTAATGATACTCTAGTACTATTACGTATTTTCTTACCTGTTTCTGGACGCGGAAACTTAACAAGAAAACTTTTTGTAGTTGATCTCAACTTCGCGAAAGTCAAGAGTAAGTTCCAGGAACAACTAAAAGCCCACTTAAAAAATTATAAAAATGTAGCTTGGCAAGGTATTTATACAGTTATAGAGTGTGCAGTGCCATTTATAAACGACTTAAATCAGAAGGTTAGGAAGAGTCAGTGAGTTTCAGCGACATCTGTTGGATTGAAGGATTCTCGCAAACTTGTGCTATTAGGCTCCAAATATGATGAAAAGTGGAGACAATTTGGATTTTGAGTGACAAAAGCTTTGCGCAACGAATGTGGACGGTGGCGTTCAATAAAAAAGCAAGTGGGATGGAATATGCAACGGCGATAGGTAACATTAGACAACTTTTCAAACTAATAAAGGAAACCGGGACTAAGAAGTCGGTTGTTAGTGAGACAATCTCTTAGGAAAATGAAACATTTATCTACCCTCAATCTAAACTTTAGAACGGCGGACAGAGCACTTGAAAAAGTGGTTTGATTGTCCTTTGTCTATTTTAGAAAATCGATACACGTACGTAGATCATTAATTTATTTCAATGTAGCTTAGACTGTCTTGGATAGGTATCATGTTACCTTTCAGTGAGACAAAGATACTAGTCACATATGAGTATGTTTGTAATCTGGTTACAATTTCCAAATGGGATAATAGTTTTCCTTTCTAGGTCTTCATTGATATCTGACTAAGTTGTAACTTGTATCCACCGCCATATTGCTATCGGAAGTTGTCAAGGCAGAGGATGCCACTTTTACACGTGAAGCTGATTCTTGCTAGGAATAAAGAGTTGTTTAAATCCAATTGCATTTGATAATCATCCTTATCAGTTCACTAAGCTGAAACTCTGAGAACCATTGCCAATTCAATTCTGACTATGAGTTGCAGTTATGTGTTACGAATACTGTGTACGAACGTCTAGACATTCGTATTCCTGTTCCGTCTAGAATCTATTTTAAGTTCTTTGAAATCCCTTATGTTGAGCATATTCTACTTGCCCTATCACTTATTTAAATTTGTGTATTTATTTGCAATTTGTAATTCATGTCACTTTTTCCATGTCATCTATATTTTTTCTAGACTTTACTCCCTGTCGTGTTCGATTTGATTATTTATTGGCTGTCATGGGATTTAGTCATGTGTTTTTGTTAGGCTGCAACTCATACCATTAAAACTATGATTATTTGTACCACTTTTCCTTTACAACAGTAAAATAATTACCGTTTTATTTTGATTCTGTGTGGTTTCTGGATATTATTCTCTACCCTTTTTGAAGAATTATTAGCATGCAGTAAGACAATTCTAGGTCTGAACGTGTAAGCTCTGACTATCAATTATTTTGTAATATTCACTAGTTCCTTGCTTTGGGGAATTTAATATGGTTTTTATGGTCAAGTAATAGAGTCGATATTAACTTATTGCACATATACCGTCTTGCATTGAGTCATAACACTGCGTAATGTTTTGTTTTACACTAATTAAATCACTTTTTATACTTTTTTCTTGTTTAACATAGACAACAATCCCAGATTTTTAAATGTCTTTTGATATCCCAGTTCCTGATGCTTACAGATATAGGACGATTTTTGACCAGCTTCGGCCAATATGTGGGAAATTATCCGGTGATAAAATTAGAGAGGTTTGTAGAATTTTATGTACCAGTTACTATTATTTGAGGTGAATAATTTTGTTGGGTAAATTGTTTTAAATTAATAAAATTCCCGCACGTAGTTTTAAAGGAATTGCAATAGGATTCGAATGTCCAGTAGATTGAGTAATGTTAGTTATTAAATTGGTTAAGTACCTCATAGAGGTTTATGAATGGTCGTGTTATTTTAGGACATAATCCTTTTTTCCAAAGTTACCGACTCTGAGTCTTTTTTATTTATTCATCTAAATCAGTTTTAAGAATCTAGAACTAATGGTCTAGTCTTTTTGAAATCACTTACGAATCGAATGCTTTTATGTACTACCAAATGAATTATATCTGTTAAATTCCCCAAAATAGAGGTTTTTGGTCTTTCTGTGTCTATTTATTTATATTAGTCGTTGACTATGTATCAGTCACATCTTCTACCGTTAACTAGTTTAAGATTTTTTCCAGTGAATCACATGCTAAGTAAAGAATTTCTTATTTTTATTAAATAAAGCAATTCGAAGTAACTAGTGTCCTGAAGCTATCAAGTGACTTGAGGATTGTTTTGTAAAACCTACATATGTACCTTGTTTTATCGCTATGTTCGCCATAATCGACTTAATTTAAAGATTAATTTGACTTGATGCATAATATTTTTAGCTACATCGTAATATGTTTATATATCGTAGGTCTGAACTCCATTCAACTTACATTTTCATATCCAAACGTCATCGTCACCCCCAAAATGTTGCGGATTATAGTTTAATTAGTCGAATTCTAGAACTTATGGAAATAATAATCTTTTGTCGAATATTTTGCATCCTTCATGAAGCACTAGATATCGTTGATATTCTGTTTTAAATGTGTATACTTCCTTGTGAAGAGGTCTGCTTTGTAATGTTCGCACGATTTATAAATTTGGTTGTCTTGGTTGTTCAGATGAAGTTTCATAATTTCCTTTCCAATTCGAAAAATATTTATTGTTATTAATTACTTTTAAATGACGTCAAACTTATATATTCCCAATAATTTCGTATGGGATTTCAAATAAATCATCACCTTCCAACCGTTGCTGTTACTCTGACGTGACTGTCGGGCTTATCTATCGTAATGATCCAATCAGACTATACTGGCTGGAACATTCGTTCCTTAAGGTCCTACCATATCAGGAAGTTCGGTTGAAGAGCAGTGGTACTGAAAGTATTAAAACGAATATCCAAGGGCGAAATCGTACTGTTAGCTGTACAGGGGTGTAACGGCTGTAAGGTGTTTCCCTCAGACAACCAGTTTGTCAGTGATGTTGCCTTTCCACAAAGGAAGGGTCGGGTTAGGTATGGTCCACTCCAATATTGCACACCTCACCTTACTCTACGGACTTTCGTCTCTGGCTATAAGAGTTTAACAAGTACGGAGCTAACATAACTAAAACCTCTCCCAAAAAACTCAGTGAGTGACTAGCAGTTGTTCCTTGGACGCTGGGTCTGGATCCTTAGTACCAACCTTAACCCGATTTGTCTTGCTGATGCACGGTGTAGATAACTGGGAAGTGATAACCACCCTCATACCTCTAACAACATAACACTTTTTGACAGTACACACCTTCGATTTTGCATGGGAATCTAACATAAAACTTTCAGGTCTCACGGCGAACACCTAACTGTCAGCACCACTTGGTCGGCATCCAAAAGTAGAATGCCCACGTTCGTTTTGGAAAACTATCATCCATTATTATTGGTGATAACTGTCTAACTCTTAATAAATGTAAACTCCACCATTCATGACTTCTCACTAGGGTTTCAGGAAAATCCTAAAGTTTCTCACACATTACTCAAAGTGACAACTCTGTCGCTGGACGCCGATCCGGTGGTGCTTATGGTTTGATGCCCACTGTAAAACTTGAAGGTCCTGGCTTCGATTCCCTGATGAAATCAAGGGTGCCAAGGAGTCTCATGTTGTTTTGTTGACACTGTTGAAGTGTCTCGTACTAGGACAAAATAGCCGTTCAGTTGTACTCAGTCGAGATCAATCTGCGACCAGTACAAATAACAAAACTAAATATCACTCTCCACGAACCTCTTCAAATCAAAAAAACAATAATTGTGATTAGTTGAAGTCAACTGGCATTCTGTTATGCCAGTTTCACTTGCATTTAGGTGGATAAAAGGAGTCTTTCTTTGCTCTTATTCTTGATGTGGTAATTTCTATATTCTTTAGGTATTTTTGAAGTCTCAACTACCAGTTGAAACTCTTGGAAAGATATGGGACCTTTCTGATATTGATAATGATGGTAGCTTAGACCAGAGCGAGTTTATTGTAGTAAGTCTCGTGTAATATGTTTGTGATGCAGTTTTTCATAAATATCGTTTAACTAAATTTAGGCGTAATTTCTGTGTTTAGTGGCTGTTCTAGAAGTTATTTAGGAACATTTGGATGAAAATGTATTTTGAACTAAAATCCAATAAGCAAACAAATTAGCAAGCCCTCTTGTTCGTTACTGGTTCATACATGTTCAGTCACACATTTAACATGCTTGCCAATATGGAAACGTACGATAGATGAACTGCTAGATGCATTCTTAATTGCATCTTTTATACTGGTTATGCTTGATTTATTTTTTTACTGTATAGCAATTCTCCTAAGTCTTTTTCTTTGTTCCCAACAAGTGAGCCTACAGGTTGTTTATAAGTGAGCATAACGGTGATTGGCCGGTATAAATTACTTTGCTTGTATTCATTACAGTTATTACATGAATCAATTGGAGGGGCGGGGGTACATTTATATTCTCCTATCTTTCATAGTCGTTTAGTAGTTTTCAAAGGATGAGGTTAAACGAAATCGGCTTCAAATCACCGAACCTAGGTTCAACCCCACCATATCTACTTCTGTTGTGGCAGCCAGCTAATGTTGCTAGTCTTAGCATAATAAAGTGCAGTTATATCTAAGTACATAGGGTTGTGCTTGATGAGTTACATTAATTTATTGATATTGTTCATCATATTGTAGTTAATTTTCACTACACGTTAAGATATATATGGTGTGTAACATTCGTTAAGCTTTTACTTATTATTTCTGCAACGTTTTTAGTAGATACTTATTTAGACCATCACTACTATGTACTAATAGAGTTCGTGTTAGTAGCGTAAAGAATTATAAACTTCTTAATACAAAGTTTGTAAATAAGTAAGCGGTTAATGACAAACTTTATCTGTAATAGATGGGTGCGAAATACGTTTACGCAATATCCACATTTTATGTGATAGAATGAACTGATTCAAGAAACTTTTAATTACTTGCGAATGTTAAGCACCTCACAATTAAATGGTAAACTTCAACAAGGAATGTGTACACATGCCCACTCATTCTTTGACCTGGTCTTCTGACTATTTTTACGCTGTATCAAAAGATTTGAACTTATTAATTTGGGTTGCGTGAACATTTATTTCTTACATTCATTTAAATATTTAACACAGCATTTACCGTATAGTAATAGATCAAGTTTTTTTTTGTCGACTGAATTACATTCACTTTAGTCAAACAATTGTATACGGAATACACTTGGTCAGGTTGTTGTCAGACAAACACATATTTCAGAAGCATTCAAAGTGATTGTCAGTAAGTTATTCACGAGCAACGTAATAACAAATGCTCATCGACCGAAGTTGTCGCATGAGTTATTGGCCTGGTAATCCTTTGACTGCAGTTTGTTGTATTCTACTGTCCTTTCAGTCATTCTGTTTCAATTAGTCTGTAATTAAATCAAACAATGCTGAGTAACATTTAAACTGTGTGCTTCCAATCAATTAGTGCTCAACTTAACCATATGATTATAACTCACGTGTATGATTGGGATTCTATGGTACTGTATTACAATCACTTCCAGTCTGTAACTCTGTTACCACGAATATTGTCACTTATTTTTAATTTTAAGTTTACTTCAAGCTACACTTAACTATGAAAACAATTTACATTGTGTGATGATTGAAGCAGAATCTTATTCTTAAAGTCATCTTAAAACTGAAGCCCCTCCTCTGCTGTCTAGTTGATTTAAAACACCACTATAGCATCCTAAATTAATTCAAGGCTTAATACCATACATTTTAAGATTACATACATTTCTCACATATCTCTTGACACATTTGTATAGCTTAGATGTTTTAGCACTAAATGGTTCTTAATTCTATTGAGATTTAATACAATTTTGATTCTAGGCTATGCATTTGGTTCATCAATCACTTAAAGGTGAGACATTACCGGATAAACTACCACAAAATTTGGTTCCTCTTGACAAAGAACATTATTTTCCAAACTCTATGTCTAATAATGTTAATTCCATGCTGTGTTTACCACCAATTACTGGTGATACTGACTTTAGTTTAGCACTTGTACCTTTGCAGTCTGCATCAGAATTGAGTTCAAAACCAAATGCCGGAAATTTATCATCGCTTATTTCAGTGAGTAGTATCATTTTAACTTTAATTATTACCAAAAATAATAATTTAATTCATTAAAAGTATCAATTTTTTCCGCATATTTTTTCTTATTTGATCTGAATGTCTCTTATTTGAAGCGGTGGTTTAGTTTTTAAAGCGTTTGACTTTCAAGCACTAGATTTCATGTTTGAGCACCACCCTATTTCTGTTTGTCTGTTTATTATTATCACTAACCCTCACATTTTGGGTGTGGCTCGAACCCATGTACACATCTACTTGGGAAATAAGTATATGGAGTAGTTGCTCCGTAGTTATGGTGTTCAACGACTAACTGCTGGGCAGCAAGGTCGGAATCCTCTCCACCGTCATCTGTTTGGGAAACCCCCACTAATCCTTACACATAAGATGACTCAAAGCTAGGTCAGGTAATTGAGTTATTAAAGTTGAATAAAACTGTTATTAGCATCATGGCTAAACTGATCTCGTACTTTAAACCTAGTTTTAATGTGGTGAAATAAATTCAGCTGTCCATATTTTCATTTTAAGCTTCTCCAGTCTGAAAAAAGTTTTTACATAAATGATTACTAATACAAAATCAAAGTAATGAGTTCCAGGTTTTTGTGACATTAAGTGATTTGTTTTCAGAGTTTTAATTGGTTTCTACTGGTTTTCGTATGTTTTCTGATTCATTCGTACGTATAGTAGTGAGATGATACATACATGGTCTAAGCAATATTACTTTTCTGTATAAACATTTCAATCAACTAGACTTTTCCACCCGGTGAAACACTAACTACACAATCAACTCATACAACACCTTCTGTTTGGGCTCTGTCTAATCATCATTCTTATCTTCAGTCGTACAATTTTCCTGAATGGGCTATTTCAGCAGATGAACATGCTAAAAATTTGAGAGTATTTGCTGCAATTGATCTAGATGCTGATGGATTAGTTTCGGGTCGTGAAGTGAGAGATATTCTAATGCGATCTGGTTTACCTCAGGATGTTTTAGCTCATATATGGGAGCTGGTTGATATACATAATACAGGTTTACTAAACAGGTAGGTGTTCATTTTATTTCACTTAACATTTATAAGTTGATTTCGATGTTTTCTGCCGTCACTGATAACAGTTAAACATGATATTTACCATTTGATAACCAAGGGAGATATATTCATTCTGTTTACATAGAGCTATTTTTAGGGTTCTGTTGCAGTTCATTGTAATATTTTTATTTTACTGAAAAAATGATTATCTGTAGGCATTCTTAGCTACATATACAAATGTTTGCATACCTCTGTGTACTAATTGTTCTGAAATATATCCTCTTTGTCTGCCTTCGTCTGTAGAATATACACAAACATACATTTTTACATATATAGGAACTTTGACTCCAATGATCAAGTGCACTATACTTCTAACCATTCCGTTGCCAATGTTCTTATCTTCCTGTTATTGATTTCAAGAATTGCAAATAACCAGCCACTATTACCATATGTACGTAGTGAGCGAGCAGTTACTTCAATGTTGTAAAAGCATAGGCTTTGCTAAAGTCGGATTGTGGCTGGTACGTAAAATTCAGAGTGCACGTTTCGTCTTATTTAGGGCTCTACTTGAATGCAAGTGTTGGTGTTCGTGCCTACCGTAGTTAATATTTGCCCACGGAATCGGTTATCAAATGTCTATTGGTCAGCAGGCTTCAGGACAACTCGTCAACTGATTACAGGAATTAACAGTTTATTGTCTCTTATATATAAAGCATTTCCTCTTGATAGTATGATTGAGTTACTTATCAGACATCAAATAATTGGTCAGTAATGAAAATAAAATTCTATGAAATAATATTTCACATCGGCCTCCCATATGAAAGTTACGTCAAAATATTTAATTAATACGTGACTAGAACATTAATATATCCATTTTGATTTTAAACCAAAAAAGTTGTATTTACTTTTTATCTTATGAGAATTTTATTTGTATTTGTAGTGAGCAATTTACAGTGGCAATGCATTTGGCAACAGAACAGTTATCTGCTGGTTTATCTAATTTTACCCTTCCTAATGTACTGCCTGCTTCTTTACTTCCGCCGAGTTTGCGTCCAGTACCTCCAGATCCATCTATTTTTGAAGAATCGAATAAATTAATTGTGGAAATAGAAGCTTTAAGTCGGTATGTGTAATTGTTTCTGTGCAAACTTTTCGTAGCATAAATATTTTCCCAATGGTGAACAGTCATTTTATGTGCATTAATAATAAGAAATTTCTTAGCGAATCTCTTCAGTTTGTAATAATTAGCAAGTAGATTACATCATTTAGCTTTACTCTTATGAGTTTCACTGAATATTAATGATAATTTAGTAGTCATTTTCAATACAAGTACTGCTGATTTTACTTATCATGGTCCATATGAATTAGTGGTTAGTTTGGTTCGTATAGATCAGTGGCTCAGCAGTTACTAAGTTCTACTTTTAACCACTGACATACAGGTTCGAACCCCACTCTACATGCTTGGGTTTACACATTGGGTCGTTTGGTAAGTTGGGATTCGCGTCCGTGGCTTCAAATAACACTAAGTGTAATGGCAACTGGGTAGTGTCACTAACATTTTTAAAGGTTATTTATTGACTTACCTAGCACAGATTTTTGTACTCACCTTTAAGTTACGATTTAGTTATTGGTGCTAATGAAAATAACCAGCTCTAAAAACCGAAGTAGATAGAGAAGGTTGAAAGTAGAACGTCTTCACCACCAAGCCACTACCCTACAATGGTTATTAACCGGGGTGTAGGTTTATGCTAATGTAACACATTTTTCTTATTGCAGTTAGTGAATATACATTATCAACTATTTTTTTTCTATTTCCACAAATGCTTAGTGAAAAATCTGTGGTGGAAGCTGATTATGCATCCTTGACTGCAGATTCTCAACGTCGAGCTTCAGAAGCTACTGCCAAACAGCGAACAATTGATGCACTTAATCATACCATTCGTAACCTAGCTAATCAACGTAGAGAAGCTGAACGTCGACTAGATGATTATAGTCGTGAAAAAGATACACTAGAAAGTGCACTTAATGATATTAAAAGTCATGTGGAAAATGAACGTCAGAAAGTTGAAGAAATGCGTGTTAAAATTAATTGTCAACAAGCCTCAACAAAAGTACGTCGTGTTTAAGACCGTTTCATGTTTCCCTATCTTTTTGGCGTTTTTAAGTCGTGATGAGTGTAAGTACTTTACTAGTGTTTCATTTAAGAACTTAAGTTGTTCTCCTGTAATAGTGCTGTGTTCTTTTCTATAGCACTACTGATGGGTGGCACAGAAGAGATTGTAGAAGTCAGTTGAACGTTCACGGGAAGACGAAAAATATGTAAAAGGAAGAAACCCGAAAGTAGGACAATTTGTCGTTTGACTAGTAGTTTTTCGGAGTACGAAGTAAAAGTATGGAAAAGGTATTCCAAAGAGAGTAAAACCGAAAGCCATTTGCTTATTCCTATAATCAGTAAATGTATTGTGTTATGAACGACCGTGTAATTGGTTTACTGAAAAGCTTACAAATGACTTGACGGACATAGATACAAACACAAACGGTTTTCATTATTCTTCTAACGTTATTTCATGCTAATAACGTTGAATAATCACAGGTATATTTAAATAGCTACGTACTTCGCTAACGATTTCGAGTAAAATGGATGAGCTTTGGCCATATGAAACCGATGTTTTAAAATGATAACACGTATTGAGTTGATGTGCCCAGCATAAACAAATACAGGTCCCTACATCTTAACATCACTGACACTGTCCCGACAGTATCCTCTAAAAAATACAATCGCCTAAGACAACTTAATGTGTAAATATTTTGCTTTTGACTTCGTCCCTAGTCTTAACACTTATTGTTAAAGAGTTCTCAGCTAATATAAAACAACTGTTTGGTGATCCCTGACTTTCAGTAGTTCTACAGCTGATTTTGGCTTATGAGTGCACAAAATCCTGCAAGAAATTGCCTAAAAATAGATCCAGAAATATGTTATGTTACTATATAGCTACAGTGGTGTCGTAGTATACTTTCCCGAATTTGATTTACCATTATTATTTTCACTGTTTGTTTTAATTTTAGAGTCAAAAAGAAGAAATAGCTTGTTTACGTAACGAGTTAAATGACTTAATACGAGAGGAGGCAATGCTACAAGATAAAATTATTAGTAATCAACGTCGTTTAGAACAAATTGAAAAAGAAAACCGATTAGCTCAATCTCGTGTAAATGAAGTAAGTGATTGTTATTTTTGTCATTTGCATTTTGATTGCACGATGAATAACTGTGTAGTGTATCTGTCGAAGATGAACTACTGATCTGAATTCTGTTATATTTACGAAAAATATCATGATATACTACAGTAGGGTAACCACTGGTTTCTATTTTAAATTCTTCAAACCACATTCAAGGATGCCAATTTATGGAGTCCCAATAAACCAATAGTCTTATATAGCCTTCCTTCATACCGCCACATCCTGTCGTGAATTGACTACCTCTACACTCAACCCGTGTTGAAGCTGTGGTATTGACAGAAGTTGAATTAGTGAAATGCTTGGATGCGATTTCTATTCATCCCAATGCATAGCTAATGCTTGGCATCTATCTGACACTTTAAATGAAATAGATCCGTATAACTAAGCAACTGTATTCATCCAACGCTTGGGTGCCCTACAACGTTGCACGTGTTATATAAACAACGGAAGATTAGTATATACGAAATAATTTATTTCAGTGAGCCAAACCAAGCAAACCAAAACTAGAAAGCTCGGGTACGGTAAGCTCTTCTGCTCAATCATAATGTAACTTGCATAGTAAAATAAGAATGTTCAATACGTGAAATATCATATCTAGGGTTACCAGTGGCTGATACAAGGCATCTCTGATTGCATTCGCTAAACAAACCTTACCCACTTTCGGCGGTGACATAATGCAACGTGGTGTTACCACCGGGTGTGAACTTTGCCTAGGACTTGTTCATCAGTACCTATAAGTTACTTTATGTTATCGTTTAAGGTTGACTGTTTTATTGTAAGTGTCAATTTTGTTATTCACTTCCTAGGCAAATAATAAGCTTGTAACACTTGAATCTACACGCGGTCAACTACTTGAAGTACTTGAACAATATAATGGTCTTTTGAATGGTGATGGCAGTATCAAAGAACCAGATGAAGCACGAGTTAAGTCGCTGGTTAGTTGGCTGATTAACTGATGAATTTTAATCAGTTTTCCGTTTCGTGTAATGAGTTAAAACTGTGATATATACGTGTTAGTAATCCATGCTTTTGATGCACTAATATTTACCTGCTTTTGCTCAGGACCTGCATTATCTTTATGTATTTCCTTATCATTAACTTATGGTTTTCAGGACTTCCCTTTTCTCTTTTACACTTTGTTTTCAGAATATTTTATTTTACACGACTCATATATTTTTGAAATGCGAAAACATTAAACTTCCTCCTTATACATGTACTACGTGTCTAATTGCGTAAAAGTGGTGGTCAAGTTATTCGTTGTGAATTAGTTGCATTCAAAATTTTCATTTGGATTTTGTTCGTCTGGTTTATGTAGCATAATTTATTATGTATATTTCGATTCATGGTATTACTATGTATCCACTGATTTTTGGTCTTGTGTGAATTTGTGTAGAATACTTGATGATTTAGTTATTATTGTGATCAATGTTTGTAGGGGATCGTAGGTAACACTTCTTAGAATCAGTCTTCGTAACGCTAATAAGTCGAATTCTTATTTCCTCTTGGAATCAAGGTTTCAAATTTATTCTATACATTTGTCTTTCGAATGCATTCCCTTTCGAACAACATTTTTCCATCCTACTACCACTGATGTTATTGTTATTTAGACCCATTATTTTGCAAATTTCCTGTCAATATTCTTTTTACATCGATCGAGTTATTAAATCGATGGACTCTTACTTACTAGATTGAGAGCTTAAGTCCATCTCCACCTACTTGAGTTTGGGCAGCTGGGTAGTCTCACTAGCCTCCTAAATAAAGTATTGCTCAAAGGTCTGTAATTAGCAAATAAAATGGTGTCACAACTTGAGTCTATAAATATTTGCGCTGTTTTATGCTGATTATTACTACTTCAGTGACTAACTATATGTAAATTACATTTCCGTTTTCATTATTCATAGCTTTCTGATGAAAGTCTAGAAGATAGTATAAGTAACTTCGATACTAGTCTTAGTGGACAAAATTGGCCAAGCTACGATACACCTTTTAGTACTACTGGTTTCTCAACCTTATTTGCATTAGAGACATCACGAACTAATACCACCGGTGCTCAATCTGTGCCACTTCCCTTAATGTCCATGAATCCTGTATCGGGTGCTTCTGATTGGAAGGAGAATGATAGAGGCCGTTTAAATTCTTCACTTGGATTCCCGTTTCCTTATGATCCGTTTGACAGTAGCGATCCTTTCAAATCTTCTAAATTTAATGGATTTCATAAAGGTGAGTTATATATATATATATACCTATCAGCTTGATGGTGAGAAAAGAATGCGTTTTACTTTAGTTCAAGAATTTTTTGCTCCATTCAGTTGTTTTCCTGTTCATTGACTTAGTAACTGAAATACAAGCATTGAGTTACTGCATCGAAAACAGTGGACATAGAAAACGTTGTGGTTCGTCTCATAAATCAGCACGTTATTATTACTCTTTTCGCTGTACACATCTAAAAACATTACGTGACAATTAACAAAAAAAACATTCACTGTAGAAATTCTATTCGAAGTAATGGCTGCTAATGAATTTTAAAAATCCAAGCGTTTCACTCAAATGACACCACTAAATCGGCACTAATGTAGGTCAAAACAGGAGAGGGCGACACCAGAAGCCATAATAATATATCTGTAAAATCGGGTGTAATGAGTGCTTTCTATTTATGTAGGAAAAACCTCCGGAAAGCTGAATGTTAGGATGGCGAAACACAAAGTATGTTTGAAACATGTTCCTAAATCCCCGGAAGACTTCAGAAATCTTGGAAGTAGGCCAGGTGTTGCACCATGCACCTTAAAAACACTCCTCGTTATTGACCTTGTAGAATTCAAAACACTTTGGAAGAGCTTCAAGTTGCTCGAACAAGGGTTTAGTTTATTGATAATTTTGATTTTGATTGTTTTTCAATGAATAATCTTGGATCAGTTTTCAAGGTGAAACGGCGTTTCAAATTTCATTTGCTGAAATCATTTTATGCATAATTTCTACTTCTTATGTATTTTATCTACTCGGTAATTTCTGACAATGTATTCATCCAAATCTTAACAAATGTTTTTATAAATTACTTATAATATTTCTATCAAAGGTTTTGGATAAGTATTCCATTAAATATGACTTTATCTAACACTGATCTTCAGTATTTAGTATCATGCATTATTAATGATAATGAGTTGTGATGTTGTTATGCCTTCTAATATATGTTTGTTACTGTTATTGATTTTTAGTGGTTGATGTAGTTCACATCTCTGTACTACTTTTATATGCAAATATAATTTGTGATAGTCTGATCGACAAAGTTTGATCGATTGAGACAATTAGAAGTTTCAATGTAAACAAACTACCATTCATGCTAATTTATTAATGTCTTACAGTTAGCTCTATCACTTATATTACTACATGATTTCTCACTGTGTGTGTATACATATTTTCATTTATGAACATGTTAATCTCACTTTTAAATTATTTATAATATCCACATAAAACAGCCTATGGTTGTATAAATCACAGAATTGTTTCAGTAGTTATGGCTTGTGATTTTTAGCTTCTTGGTTACATGTTCGAACCCCGGTCAGTTTGAGCGGTCAGGAAGTTACGCTAATCCTCACGCTCGTAACTGAGCGTATGAACCTTTACCTGGTAAATGTATTAGATTTTAGAAGTACGATTCAAATTTTACACTGGTCATATGATTTATTATGTTTCAGTGTCAGCATTCTGTTTCATTTTATTCTATTCAGTTGCTCAATCAATGAGTTGATCGAATCTGTTTACTTTCTATATGCAATTATTAGACTTCTCGAGAACTGTATTCGTGCATACATATATTATTTTATTGTTTTGCTTATTTAATCTATCTTATTTTAATAACAGAATCTGTTGAAGATCCATTTGCTTTGTCAATCACAAACGATCCATTTAAGGATTCTGATCCATTTGGTATAGATCCATTTGGTTTGCCATATTTAGTAAGTGATAGGTTTCGATTGCAATTTGAGTCATTATTATTAGTAGCTTTTTTATTGTATGACTTCGTTTTAATAATTGGAGGTTATACAAAATAAATACTGCTCTCCGAAAGTTTATTACAATGTATCTAAGTGTCTTTCAAATCGAGATTACACAGTTGGTGTGGCAGTAGAAAGTTGAGGTACTTTCCATGCTTGTGGTTACCGAGTCCACGTAACTCTAGTTTGACCTCCCACTCATCATTTTCATTAGCAAATTCAACATGAATCATTATTCATAACTTTTGTACACAAATTCAAAGAAAACTTTTTGGTTATTTGTATCCATCACAGATTGATGTCGGTTGGGTACCAATAGAAACTAGGGATCATTGGACAGTTGTTTCATCTTAATATGGGACTGCTCAGCAGTGCGTAACATCTATTCCCCCTTCCAATCGTATCCAGTGCTTTCATGTCTCGCTTTGTCGTCTGCTTCAGTGGAGGACTGTCGGAGCTGAGCGTGCGCACTGCTCAGGATTCTCATACTAGGACGATGCACTTTTCGATTAGAGGCATTGAGTTTCAATTCAGCCAGTCAAATGGCTCAGTTTCTTGCATAACCATCGACCTAGTCCAAGATGCTGTACATAATATGCGAAATATGCGTTATGGCTCAGGTCAACAGCTAATTACTTCCCAAACTAGTTCTACATCTTGTACCGTTATCCTTAATCAGCTTGCGTCCAATGATATTTTACTGCACTCAGGATTGTACATTTAGGTAGACGGTGGTTAGACATAAGTATTACATGTCTCAGTCGATGATGATTCATAACCTCATCAACCAGTCTACTGTATTTGCCTAGTTCCCTGCGTCTAACTTCAACATTACTGATGCACTCATTCCTCAATATTTAAGCGATGCTTCCAAGACAGAAACCTGCAGCTGGTACGTGTCTTCTTCTTTCATTGCTCACGTTCCATGTATGTAGAGTAATATAGATCGAACTGCTATGTCGTATACCCGCACTTTTGATGTTACTGATATAATCTCAGTTCGTCTCCAAGATTGTATAATCATAATAACAAAAGTGTTGTTAGGATCATATGTGTGAATAGAATACTTAGTTTCACATTTTTTGTGAGACATTTATACTGTATAGTGTTTTTAGTATTTGGTCAGTTGTCATATTTTTGTATCACGTGTACATAATATAGTGACCTTAATCACAAATCTATTCTGCTTGTTTTCGTAGCTATATTATACACTTTGTGTTAATTATGTATTTTTAGGTACTCATTGCAACTAGATTATTATTGTTACCTTCATGTGACAGTGATCGAGATGTCTTCCTCTTTCATATAGTTACACTTATAGACAATCAAATAAAATTTCACATTTGACTAGTAAAATTTACGCTTTTTGTTATGCTCTGGTTTGTAGTCATTATTATGTGGCTAATGGTACAATCTAAATTTTTATACTAAGGTAGTTTGAGGTAAATCCAAACCTACGCCTGCATGACAGGCATTAACGCTCTCTGTGAATCCTCTGTATGGCAGTGCGTGCACTACTTAACGCCTTGTTATTACTGACCCATATGAGATCTATTTGGAATATTATAAGACGAATTCATGTTAAAGTCGTTCGCATTGTTTTCGATATTCACAAGCCTAATTGTAATCGGCGTTATGATCATTTTCCACTTATTTAGTGGGCATTAAGTTTATAATAGAGCGTGATTTGCATTCGTTTCATTCCCTGACCTTATTTTTGAGCTCTGCAGCTCCGAGATGTTCATAACTGTCTGTTGTGGATAATTTCACACAACTGAAACTTCCACTGTAAAGTATACACCAATATTCAGCATTCGTCAACTGAATAAATGAAAAATTGACTGAAACTGCTGACTACTTCATGCTTATCGAACATTTCGACGTTGCAGATAATCCCAGTTCAATAATCAGTTTTGCATTAAATCTGTTTTTAATACATCAGGCATCTTTACAATGTCAGATTTCATTAAAGCCCTCCGTTCCTGAGAAAAAAAACGAAGAATATCCTCGCACTAGATACTTGAAGTTATATATATATATATATATATATATATATGCGCGTAAAAGAAAATAAATTGTGATTGATGTTTTTTTTCATAAGACACAAAATGATTATCAGCAACTCAAAGTCGCATCCTTACATATATAAGTCCTTAAAGTCACGGGATTTCTGAACCCATTTACTCAATGAATAATGTTTTGAGTGTTTAAAGCAAAATATGTTAGGTTTGATTTTAATTCTGAATACCAAAACTAGGGCGAAGGTAAATCCAACTGACAAGCCCTTATTATGACGAAACTCTGGCTACTCTTTATTTCTAGTTAAACTTGTAATTAAAAGGACCAATGTAACAATCTACTCAAGTTGTTTACATATCGATATAAACAGATCACCATTTTACTGTTGATCAGAAGAAAATAACAGATAGTCAAATCAGCATGTATCATAATGGTTAATGAACTCGTTCTAAATATGTAACCATGTTCGAAATGTGTTTCTCCCCTTCTAAATGCAAACTATTATTCCAGGACTAATCTTCGTCAACACTTGAGCTAAAGATAAGGAGTGAGGTAGTTGTGCACGCCAACGACTTAACATATCTTGGAAGTCTGATTAGTCCTAATGTTTTGGTTTCTGACGAAATCTCAGTACGAGTTCAAAAAGCTCGTTTGGCTTCTGCCAACTTACGTCACCTATGGCTTAGACGAGATATTCATGTCCCAACGAAGGGAAGAGTGTTCTGCTCAACAATTCGCTCTGTCTTATTGTATGGGTGTGAGACGTAACCATTAAGGGTAGACGACACTCAAAGGTTATTAATTTTTGCCATCTATGTCTTCGAAACGTCGCTCGCGTTAGCTGGGATCACTGAGTAGGTAATAACGAGGTTAGACGACGAGTATTAGGCAAAGGTGGTAAATCAGTCGATGAGGTTGTGAATCTTCATTAACTAAGGTGGTTGGGACATGTATTGCGTATGCCCAACCACCGTTTGCCTTGACTCACGATGTTCGCTGATGTAGGAGCAGGATGGAAGAGAGTTAGAGGCGGCCAAACTAAAATATGGCATCAGTCCATGATTTTTACTCGTAAGCTGTTTTTTTTAGCATGGTAGTTGTTTTACGGGATGGGGTTGCTAACCCGATGCCCAACCCTCCTCCTTTATCCGGGCTTGGGACCGACAGAAACCTTGTGGGGGCTCCAGGCGGAGCCCCTGGAAGTTGGAAGGACTAATATGACGCTTCGTGGTGAAAGCCGAGCTCCTTCGGAAGTCATGAGGCCGATGCCCCCCTTCTGACAACCGGAGCAACAATTAATATACTTGACCGACCCCAAACAGCTGTCCCCTGGGCACTGCGGTCACACTCTCAGGTCATCACGACCTCCCCTAATCCTCTTTCTCTTTTAGGTTCCTCAAGAATGACCCTTCCACGGTGTGGGCAACCGGGAAGTGATAACCGCCATCATACCGCTATTAGCACTCGAGTTCACCTTGTTCATGATCAAACACGTTCTCCATCTCTGGTCTCTTCTTATAACACTTCTTCTCCTACATTTTCTATGCACGCCACTCTTACTGATTACCCGAGTTCCCAAATTATCATACCAGGTCTCCTGAAGCCACGCTCTAAACTTCATGTTGGAGCTTTTAATGTGCGTACGCTGTGTCAAATCGGTCAACAGGCTGCCTTAGCTAAAACATTAGAATCTCTTGCAATTGATGTATGCTGTGTCTCCGAAACACGCATACAGGATTCCAGCATGGTCATCCGTTTGACCTCACCTAGTCAATGCAATGGAACTGCACACTTCACTCTTCGTTTATCTGGAGACCCTACAGCTAGCTCACGTGGCCTTGCTGGTGTAGGCATAGCACTAAGCTTACGGGCAGAACAGGCTCTTCTCGAGTGGATTCCTGTAGACAGTCGTCTATGTGCTGTCCGTCTAAATGGCACAGTACGAACTCGGAAATATAGGGACACACGCCGATGCCTTTTTGTCGTCTCAGCTTATGCCCCCACTGATTGCAGCGCAGATGAGGTGAAAGACGACTTCTATATGAAGTTCTCTAGCCTCCTTCACAAAGCTAAGCACTCAGACGTAGTAATTATAGCAGGAGACTTTAATGCCCAGGTAGGTAGACTAAATCAGGCTGAAAAGCACTTAGGTGGGTTACTCGGCATTCCAGCCCAGAGAACAAACAACGGAGATAGTCTGTTGCAGTTATGTTCAGACTACCGTTTATTCTTAGCTAGGACAAACTTTAAGCATAAGGCGAGACACTGTTTAACCTGGCGACCTCCAACATCTACACAACGATGGACACAAATTGATCACATCGGCATCAGCTACCGTTGGAGAGGTTGTATAGAGGACTGCCGCTCTTTCTGGGACACGTGCCTAGACTCTAACCATGCCCTAGTGAGAGCACGTATCTCTATGCGTTTTACTGGTCGCAGGAAGGTTACATCAGGCAAACCCTTTAGATATCACTTTGAGTTTGAGAACGCTAAGATTGCATTTAGGAATGGTTTGGCTAAGCATTTAGTCGCCCAGGACCAACAGGTTCATCCCGAAGTAGCTTGAAATGATTTTAAAGCAGGTGTAAACTCAGCAGCGCTATCTGCATCTAACCCCAATCCAATGGTTATGAAAGACCATTGGATCTCTAGAACTTCTAGGGAATTGATGGAGGCTCGAAAACTCATTCCAGCAGGCTCGGAGTATGATGAAGAGCGACGACAACTGAAACGTAGACTGACAAAGAGTCTGCGTATGGATCGTGAACAGTGGTGGGCAACAAAAGCAAAAGCTATGGAATCATCGGCAGCCACAGGCAATAGTAGACAGCTGTTCCGACTTATTAGGGACACCGGTATCAAAAAATCGGCAGTTAGTGAAATTATCTCTGAGAAAGATGGGTCGATGATCTACTCTCAATCTAGAAGATTAGAACGATGGGCAGAAGACTTTCAGGAACAGTTCAACTGGCACCCAGCCACTCTTAGCTTACCCACAATCTCCAAGCTACCCGAATGGGAAACTGACACAGGTCCCCCAACTCTCAGTGAAGTTGAAAACGTCATAAGTAAATTGAAACGAGGGAAAGCAGCAGGGCCTGATATGTTGTCTACCGATATCTTTAAGGATGGTGGTCTAGTTTTAGCGTGCAGGTTGACCGATATATTAGCCAAAGTCTGGAAACTAAACACCATCCCATCGGATTGGTCTCGATCGCTGATCGTTCCAGTCTACAAAAAGGGACGTAAATCCTCTTGTGATAACCACAGAGGAATCAGTTTGACTAATATAGTATCTAAAATATTAGCCACTATAATCATCCGACGTTTAACTAACACTAGGGAACAACAGACTCGAGAAAACCAGGCTTGATTCAGACCTGGTCGGGGTTGCATTGATCACATATTCACATTGCGCCAGGTCCTCGAACACAGACTATGTACCAACGCCCAACTATAGTTGTATTTCTTGACTTGAAAGCAGCGTTCGACTCTGTAGACCGTGAAGTCTTGTGGCAGTGTTTGTCATTAAAAGGCGTACCTCAAAAGTACATTAACCTTATAAAGGCTCTCTACTCGATCACCACTGGTCGAGTCAGAGCATATGGCGAATTGTCACGAGAAACTTCATCCTCAAGTGGAGTCCGTCAGGGTTGCCCCTTATCCCCATTTTTATTTAATTTCATCATAGATGTATTGTTAGAAATCTCTCTCACTTCTTTTAAGTCCTCAGGAATTAATCTCCTTCCAGGAGGCTCTCTTGTCAACTTAGAATATGCAGATGATATAGTCATATTTGGTGAAAACGCACACAGCATTCAAGGTCTCTTGAACACGTTGAGTAACAATGCAGGCATATTTGGAATGCGCTTCTCCCCTCCCAAATGCAAAATGTTACTCCAGGACTGGCCTGCTTCTTCCCCTAAATTAGTTATAGGGAGTGAAGTGATTGAATGTGTTGATCGCTTCACTTATCTCGGAAGTCTCATCACCCCTGGTGGGTCGGTGTCTGACGAAATCTCAGCGCGGATCCAGAAAGCTCGATTGGCGTTTGCCAATTTACGGCACTTGTGGCGCAGGCGAGATATCCGTGTCTCAACGAAAGGCCGGGTGTACTGCGCAGCAATCCGCGCCATTTTAACATATGGCTGCGAAACATGGGCCATGAAAACCCAAGATATGCGTCGTCTCCAGGTATTTGACCATAGGAATCTTCGGAACATCGCTCGTATACCATGGAATAACCGGATTAGTAATAGTGAGGTTAGACAAAAGGTTCTTGGGAAACACGGTAAATCAGTCGAAGAGGTCATTAACCTCCATCGACTGAGATGGTTGGGACATGTATTGCGCATGCCCGACCACCGTCTACCCCGTCGCGCCATGTTAGCTAGGGCTGAAGTAGGATGGAAGAAGAATAGGGGCGGCCAAACCAAAACATGGCATCAGTCCATGAAGTCCTTGACTACTGGTCTAAGCCATGTAGGTAGATGTAGACTACCTAATTGGGGTCCGTGTGATGACCGCAATAAATGGCTGGAGACACTAGACGATATGGCTCAGAATCGGTCACAGTGGCGCAAGTGTATTCACTCTCTAACCTCATCTAGATCTTAAATTCTATTGTTATTTTCTAGACATCTTTACTTTACTCTTCCCTCTTGTATTCTGTCTATACGTTACCCCAATATTCTCGTAGTGCTATTGTAGTATGCCAACTTGAACCTACAGGCGTTTGTGCCCGGTTCTACGTTGCTGCTGCTGATGATGATCAGTCCATGAAGTCACTGGCTGCCGGTTTAAGTCGTGTCGGTAGATGCAGAATACCTGGATGGGGTCCTTGCGATTACCGTAACCAGTGGCTAGAAACACTAAGTGACATGGCCCATAATCAGTCACAATGGCGCAGATGTATCCACTCATTGTCCTTCCTTAAATCGTGAGCTTTACATTATTCCATAACTTTATTTCCACGCTCCCTGAACCATATGCTCACACTTGTTATCATTATTATCATTGAAGTAACTTATATTAATGTGGTGTTAATCTTGCTGTGCCATAGAGGTATTGCAACTTGGACCAATACACACATGTTCCAGATTCTATGTTGATCATACGTACGTACATAAAGTCATTACCTATTAATTTGTACCATATTTAGCACTGTAGACTCTTTTGTTACGTTCCACCGTATATTCGTTATCATTGGCTGGTGATGACTAATATGGATCAAAATCACTTGGTGTTCTAAACGTTTGTACTTTTTATCTTTTATTTATTGCGTATTATTTTATGCTGTTTACTCCGAAAACTCGTTTCTTCACTTCGAATCATATTCTTTTTCCAGACATTTTGTCATCACTGTCAATGTTTCCATTAATCATCATTTCATCTTCCTTTTTCTCTTCCGATAATGTGTGACAATGTAGGTCAGTTTTTATTTGTGTCCAAACCAAGTCCTACGTTTTCTATGACTAGTTATCTAACACAATTTGGTAACGGAACTGCTAATTCATTAAGTAATCCTGATTTTTTAGCTAAGAAGAACGTTTTCTCCGTCATATGTGTCTTCAGTATGCTAGGATAGTGTTGATAAAGGCAATCAAACAAGTACCACTCAGCATCTAATGTACAAGTTTTTTGTCTGTTAATTTATTTGAGAAATTAGAAGGGGAATCTATTTTATTGTACGTTGGTAATTGATATTTGAAATGACATTTTGATAATCAGCGGAGTTGATAAAGCAACCACATTTTCTTTTCTTTCCTTGTTTCTATTTGTAGATGGATAAGGATAAAAAATCTGCAAATACTATTGGTAAGTTAACACTCATTATTTTTCAGGTGGGCAGTTCAAATGTATCATGGTCGCCTTTCGAACTAGAATTTTCATGTTTAAGTGTCACTTACATTTGATTTAATCACCTCCATCCATGTGTGCTTCTCAGTTTTTGGATCATTTCTTTCACTGCTTATTGTTGCGATATGCAACAATTTGAATCGATGCACATTCGTGGCAAGTTCTACGTTTAACATAATTTACTGGCTCATTACATGACTATGTTGTTCAAGTTCCCTTTATCCGACCACTAAATCAACCAAAGATGTTTAAAACCAAAATAAAACAAATTTGCTGTCATAGTGAGTCTTCAGTGGTTTCCCAGGTCATGTCAGTTCATGACAAGAGCTTTTCTTTTAACATAATAGATTATTTATATATTTTCGAAGGTTGTCTGCGACAACGCCTAAACTAATGATAAGAAAGAAAATCGTTAAGTACATTGATAGTATCATTTATCATGTAATTATCAGTAGCCCTAGTAAGTTGGTAACTGACAAAATATTTTCGCAAATTTGCCACATCCATGACATTAATAAAATTTGCCTTTTATGTCTCTTGACCATGAAGTGGCCTTTAGATGTAGCATATATTTCAACGATAACTAATATATGATCATAAATAGCTTAAGAGTACATCTTGTGTGTTGCGATAATTAAATATCCATTGTTGAGATTAGACGTCAAGCGTTGGATAAAGATAGCAAGTATACGTACGTAGCTGCGATTTCTTGTCTTTTATGTGTTTTTGATCTGACTGCAGCTGCTGCCTTGACGTCGTTTGCGGGGTCTGTTTATCGTGTTGAATAAACCAGAATATACTAGCTGGAACGATTGTCCTAACATGTAAGACAGCTCGGTTGAATAGCACTGAGAATAATTACAGAAAACCGATAAATTACCACTACTGTCCCGAAGTTTGACGACAGTAAGTCGGGTCCTTCAGGCAGAAAACATAAAAGTGATACTATTTTCCCACTGACAAACGTCGGGGTTAAGAAAGATTAACCCTAAAATTGCACAATCACCTTATTTCACGGGCTTCATTCTCTTGTGGTAAGGGCTTAACAAGTACGGGGCTAACAAAACAAAGACCACCCACAAGAGACCCTGTGTAAGTGGCCTCAAATAGTTGTCTATTAGACACTATGGTCACGTCCCTAGATCAATTAGATCGACCTTAATCCAATTATTTACTCAGACTGAGACAGAAGAATTTTTCCACAGTATGGGCAGCTTCAAAGTGATAACCACCCTTTAACAGTACCTATGATTACCGTTTTAAAAATAAGTTACTTCTTAAATTGATAATATTTCTTTCATCGCCACTCCCAACCCTAAATTTCTGCCTTGAACTTCATGTACTACCAACGCCAACGATTCTGCTTCATGAAATACTATCCCGGGTCTACTCAAACTGCACTTCAAAACTGCACAGTGGAGTTTTCAATGTACGAATGCTATTTAGAATCGGGCAGCAAGCTTATCTGGCCACTAAAACATTGCGCTACTGACGTATACTGTGTCTTCGTTGCGCGCATGCGGGATTCTAACGTAATTATTCACTTGACACCACTTAGTCAATATAAAGGATCTGACGCCATCTACTCTCCGTTTATTTGGCGACCCGACGGCAGGTTCTCCGGAGCTAGTTGGTGTAGGTATAGCACTAAGTGTGGAAATGGAACAAACACTTCTTGAATAGATTGCAGTTCACAGTCGCCTATATGCTGTCCAATTAAACGACTCGATAAGAACTCAGAAGGATATGAACGTGTCGTTTACTCCTCATCGTTTCTGCCTATGATCCCACTGACTGCAGGTCGATCGAAGCTACACTTGTTAGTTCGTCGCCGTATACCGTTGGCACTTCACCTCTTTTTATAGTTGCGTTGTTTCGTCCTACATCTTTTCCTTGATTGTTGCTTATTCAAAGTTTTATGGAGTATTTAAGTGCACGCCGCTCTCATATCACTGGTCTCTTATGCTTGTGAATATGATTAACACGTCTAGTACATTCCCTAAAATTTCCTCAAACTAGAGTATAATACTTTTCTAATCTTTCGTTTAGAAATCCAAAGTTCCTATTTGTTCCCTCTACAATTTGATGAGTTCCTTTTCGCCTTCCTGATAGCTTCCAGTTAACATTTTGTTATTAGCTCTGCTTATATGTTTGAGGAGCATTCTGTTAAAGAACTTCTGGACTTTACTCCCTAGCATATATTTTACCAGAAACTTCTCATCGGGTACTTTGGGTTTCAGGATGGGAATGTTGTTAACAAGTATAAAACATACCGCTGGTAACAGGAGATACCAATTAAAATGTCACTTACCTTTGAGCAAGTAAAAATCCTTGTTTGAACGTCAAGAAAAACGTTGTGAGCAGTTTGAAATCTGGATACTAAATGTTTTCTTTCAGCAAATTGCTCTTTATCAGAAGCGACGTACATGCGAATCACACTGACTCGATCAATAATTATGCTCTTGAATTTCCCTTTTATGGTTTGACTGGTGTTACACTTGAGTCATGGTTCGTGAAATTGGAAGGTAGGTTCAAGGTCGACCTTGACAAGACTAATGACGCCGTGAATATCTTAATAGTTATACGATAATTTGGTACAGCTAAACACACTACGCCAACTTCATACTCCTAAAGAACCCAGAGGATTTTTTCCGATGCGTTGGTTGATAATTTGTTGCACGTTTTTGGCGAGTAGTCATCTTCGTTTATCATCGGAACAATAAGAACTAGTGATGATAACTGGATGAAGTATGCAAATTTAGTAAATCGCGAATGTGAACGCTTCAGTTTGTTAGCAATGGCAGAAAATCAGTGTTTTGTATTTATATACAGTCTGTAGCCACGCGAAGACTGATATCAGAGCGATGGTTGTAAACAAAATCGAATAATATCTGCCAGAGGTGGTCATTGCATGCTTGAGATTAGCGGATTTAAGTCATAATACCTTCATGGTCGAATACAATGATTGCGTAAATCGTTAAATATTATGGGAGAGAGATGTTCTGCTATAGTATCCATGGGAAGAAAGGCAGTAATGTGTCTAGCGTTCGACTTATTGGGGTTTGGTTCACAAAAGACTACAACTGCCAGTCTATTCGACCAATTACGCTTGCAACCTAGTCGGAACTGATTACCATAGTAGAAAACTTCATGGACTATGTGTTAGGAAGATATTGGTATGAATTTATGGAAGAATTGGTGGAGGAATGCGCGAAGTCCATAAAACCACTAGTCCTTCAATCCAGAGCTACATTCTTTCGTCGATCTAAACAACCTATACCTCATGTAGTACTACTAATTGTTGAACAAGAATTGGTGTAATCGAACCCGTTACTTTGTTGAGTTAGCAGCACCAATAGTAATTATCAGGAATCCCAATAAAATATACGACTATGCGCATATTACCCAACAGGACTAAAGAAAGTGCTAGAATTCCACTAATATCCATTGCGGTTTCCAAGAGAGTACTTCACAAGGCTTATCAGACTTGTTAGAGGCTTGTATATATCATTACTTTATTACTTACTTACGCCCGTTACTCCTCGCTGAGGAGCATAGGCCGCTTACCAGGATTCTCCATTGAACTCTGTCCTGAGCAATCCTTTCTAATTGTTTCAAGTTGGTGTTTATCTTTCTAATATCTGCTTCCAATTTTAGACGCAGCGTTTTCTTTGGCCTTCCTCTTTTCCGTTTCCCAACAGGATTCCATTTTAATGCTTGTCTCGTGATGCAGTCTGATGGTTTCCGCAACGTATGTCCTATCCATTTCCAATGTCTTTTCCTAATTTCCTCTTCGGCTGGAAGTTGATTTGTCCTCTCCCATAGTAAGCTGTTGCTGATGGTTTCCAGCCAACAAACATTCAGTATCTTGCGTAGGCAATTGTTTATAAATACTTGTACACTTCTGATGATGTTTGCAGTTATTCTCCAAGTTTCAGCTCCATACAGCAGAACTGTCTCGACGTTCGAATTGAAGAGTCTGACTTTGAGGTTGATTGACAGTTGTTTCCAGTCCTATAGGAATGCTGCCCTTGCCTTGCCAATCCTTGCCTTTATATCTGCATCGGACCCTCCTTGTTCATCGATGATGCTCCCGAGGTACGTGAAAGTATCCACTTCTTCGAGAGTTTCTCCATCAAGTTGAATTGGGTTGGTGCTCCCTGTGTTGTATTTGAGAATTTTGCTCTTTCCCCGTATGTATGTTCAAGCCTACTGATGCTGAAGTTTCTGCTACACTGGTTGTCTTCACTTGCATTTGTTGGTGTGTATGTGCTAGAAGAGCTAGATCATCCGCGAAGTCCAAATCATCGAGTTGCATCCTACTTGTCCGTTTAATTCCGTGCATCCACTCAGATGTGGAGGTCTTCATGATCCAGTCAACCAGTAGGAGGAAGAGAAAAGGTGAGAGTAGGCAACCTTGTCTGACTCCAGTCCTCACTGGGAATGCATTTGTCAGTTGTTCTCCAAGCACAATTTTGCACTGTGTTCCGTCGTGAGAGTTCCGGATGATGTTGACGAGTTTCTCTGGTACGCCGTAGTGTCGAAGAAGTTTCCATAGTGTTCTCCTATCTACACTGTCAAACGCCTTCTCATAATCAATGAAATTGATGTACAGTGACGAGTTCCACTCAATTGATTGTTCAACGATGATCCGTAGTGTTGCGATTTGGTCTCTGCACGACCGATCCTTACGAAAACCAGCTTGTTGATCTCGAAGTTGAGCATCCACTGAATCTTTCATTCTGTTCAACAATACTCTGTTGAATACTTTCCCTGGTACCGATAGTAGCGTGATCCCTCTGTAGTTGTCCCATTTGCTCAAATCTCCTTTCTTTGGTATCTTGATAAGATGTCCTTCTTTCCAGTCTGCCGGCACTTGTTCTTCCCCCCAGATCCTTTTGAATAAAATGTGGAGGATCCTCGCCGTTACATCTATATCCGACTTGAGTGCTTCAGCTGGTATGTTGTAAAGTCCTTCTGCATTCCAACTTTTGATTTTTCTGATAGCCATCTTGATTTCTTCCATCATTGGTGGAATGACATCTATCGGGAGATCTGTAGGTGTTGCTTCGATGTCTGTTGGGTTCAGCGGAGCTGGTCTATTCAAGAGTCCCTGAAAGTATTTTACCTATCTATTACTTTGTTCTCGAATCTCGGTGATTGTCTTGCATTTTTTGTTCTTGACCGGTCGCTCTGGCTTACAATATTTACCTGCCAGTTTCTCTGTTATGTCATATAGCTGTTTCATATTTCCTTCTCTTGCAGCTTTTTCCAATGTCGTTGCAAATCCTACGATGTTCTTCTTTACTTGCTTATTTGCTTCTATGTATTCAGTTTGTGCCTTGACTTTCTCTGCTCTTGCCCGGTTGATGTTGATTTCTATCTTCTTGTTCCTCCTTTGCTGTATGTTCCTCAGGGTCTCAGTAGTGATTTATTCTTTATAAAGGTGCTTCTTGCGGCCCATAACCCTCTGACACGTTGAAGTTAGTGCTTCTTTTATTCCTTTCCAGTTGTCTTCTATAGTAGTTTCTTCTTGCTTCAGTAGATCTTGTAAGGCTCGGAACCTGTTGTTGAGAGCTATTTTGAATTCCTTGAGTTTGTCAGTGTCTCGAAGAAAGGCTGTATTGAACCGTTGTAATGCTATTACTCCAGTTGTCCATTACTTCCCTAGCTTTAGTTTCATTTTGGCAACCACTAGGTGGTGATCCGAAGCTATGTTAACTCCTCTCCTGGTTCTTACATCTTCTATTGATCTTCTGAATTTTTTATTGGTGCATATGTGATCGATTTGATTCTCTGTAGTATGATCCAGTGAGACTCATGTAGCCTTGTGTATGCATTTGTGGGGGGTGGGGTGGGGAATATTGTACCACCTATAACCAATTTGTTGAAAGCACATAGGTTTGTAAATCTTTCACCATTGTCATTTCTTTTTCCCAGTCCCTGTCGTCCCATGATTTCTTCATATCCAGAGTTGTCCATTCGTACTTTGGCGTCTAGGTCCCCCATCAGGATTGTCAGATCCTTTCCTCGACACTGCTATAATTGATTGCAGTCTCTCGTAGAACTGATCCTTGTCCTCGTCATTGCCGTCGTTGGTTGGTGCATAGCATTGGATAATATTCATTGTAATCCCTGTCTTCATTGTTTTGAAAGATGCTTTGATGATCCTGGGTCCATGTAGTTCCCATCCCACAAGTACATTACGTGGTTTTTTGGACAGCATCAGAGTAACTCCTTGCGTGTGAGGGGAATTTTCCTCCTCGTGGCTGGAGTATAGAAGCATCTCTCCCGAAGCCAATGTTTTCTGTCCGGCTTGAGTCCAATGGGTTTCGCTAATTCTGAGCATCGTCATGTTGTATCTCTTCGTTTCTGCAGCCATTTGACTTGTCTTTCCGCTCTCCCACATTGTTCGAACATTCCATGTACCTATAAAAATATTTGCTCTGGTCGTTAGAAGGTGGGGGGCATCGGTCTCATGACTTCCGAAGAATTTCGGCTTTCATCATGAAGCGTCATAAACAATCCTTCTACTCCCAGGGCAGAGTTTAAATGGTTTAGCTTGTTTAATCTGGTTAGCGTTTTTTTTAGCCAGCTTGGGTTTTACGGGATGGGGATGCTTGTCCCATGCCCAACCCTCCTCCTTTACCCGGGCTTGGGACCGGCAGTGACCCTAGGAGAGCTACAGGCGGAGTTTGTATATATCATTACCAATGTTAAATTTGATAATTTCAAATAAATTGAGCATTAAATAGGTTGTTTATGAAAATGAGTGATATGTATTTGTAAAATTCCAATGAGTAGAAATTAAAATTTCTGAAGTTTCGTGGCTCAGTGCAAGTCGCTTCTTCAGAGAAATGAATAACCGAATTCATTTTCTACTCATTAGAATTTTACAAATATATATCACTCATTTTTATTATCAGAGGCTTGTTTATAGTTCCCATTTGCATAAGTGCACACTACCGCACTACTAGCACACGTAAGGGGTTGTTGCCGTATAATCGACTATCATCAGTGTTTTTTGTTTTGTGTGGGAACTAATCGATCATGACAAGTGATCGGCTTGTCAGATCTTATTTGTCACTTGGTACCTAATCTTGAAATCGAGACCCAACGTTGTAACCGATTTGCAGTGTACATAAGGATACTTTTCTTGAACCCAAATACTACCAGTAACGGTTTAAGGTTTGTTCATGACATGAACTGACGTCTAAATAACATGTGGAATTTCTTAAATTAAAATTCCTAGGGTTCGCAAATTGAGATGATGCCTCGATACCAGCTAACGAACGTATGACCAGCGACACAATAATAGGTAGAACTAGCCATCCTCCTGTTAACTGGAGGCAGAAGTCCAACATCAGCATGAAGCGTTTAATTCTACAGGTAGCCCATCAGACGAAAAACAAGCACTTATGTATTATATATATACAAAAAACAGGAACGTCCTTGGAAGTTTCATAAATAGCGTAGTAGAATAAACAACGGACAGATGAGATTTAACGTCCTACTTGTGGGAGACAATTAATCTAAGAGGCAAATATTTTTAAAGCTGTTTTACGAAGGTTCTATTTATGTACACGGTTTGCATGACTATTTACTCTTCTATTATTATTGTCATTGTATTGCCTTAGTTTCCTGCTTTTATTTAAACCATAAGTTGTTGTTCAAGCATTTTTCATGCATAACTGAGAACCGGCTATGTGTGGACCATTTACTCCGTTTTCCTTTTCTAAATGTCATTGTTGTGTATTGATATTATTAATCTAATTGGTCTGTTGTGTGGTATGGTTATGCATACATATAAAGAGTGTTTGAAATATTCTAAAAGAAGTCTTTGGGCTGGTGAATCAAGGTCTTGTGTTCTTACCCTATTCCGTTTGGGCTAGCTGATATCGGGCCGACTGTATTAACATAGGATAAAGGTGGAGTGCTAACGTTCGTGTACATTCGTCTTAGCAAGGCTACTACTTTCCTTTCGTGCATCGTGATTTTTCGAGTCCTAGAATATAACACTATTAGGTGGGAAACAAACAAAGTGAAATGGGTGCATTTTGGCGCGAGAATGAAAAATTCAAACCTCCAAAAATGAATTACAAAAATAATAGGTTTACTAAACGAATTCTGGGGATTTAGCATCCTCAACAAAAATCGATGTACCTCAGAAGTACGTGAAGCTTACAACGGCCGTTTACTTGGACACAATTACTCTAGTCAGTCGAGTTTTTGGCGAAGTAGTGGTGTCCATTAAAAATTCCTGTTATCCCTACTTATGTTTGGTTTCACCATAGATGTGCCGTGACAAATAACGCTTTCCTTGTCTGAATTTTCGGGGATTGACTTCTTGCCAACAGTTTCACTAACCGGTTTAGAATACGCAAATTGGTGAAGATCCTGAGTAACAATGTTAAGGATGTGTTTTGCTGGCTAAATAAAAATTGTTGTTTCAGGACCATCCCTTGCCAGTGCCTGAATTAAAGAACGAATCGACTTCAATTATATGACAGCTCTGATCTGCTCTGATAGATTAATACTTCATCAGTCGGTTTAAATTGAATTATTTGAATTGTCTTAATTACTATTAATTAAAATAGTATCACATTTCCTATTATGCGTTGACTAAGTGAATTGAAGCAACTATCCCATTGTGATGACGTCATTTAAAGTTAACAATGTGGACTAATTGTTTCTGTTTTTGAAGACAATTTACTTGCCCTGAGACATAGAACTTTTTATTTGACCCTTGACGTTGTCGTGTATATGAATTGACAGTATCATCCAATGTCCTATGGTTTTTTTAATGGCTCCGTAGCTGTGACGGAAGCCATCCTCCAAAACGTCATCTTATTTATTGTTACATATATATATATATATATATATATATTTCGGTATTTTTTTAGTTAACAATTTTTTATTTCATTTGTAGCCTCTGCATTCGATCCCTTTAAACCGGATAGTGTGTATCCTGTTCTTCCAGATAATTCATTAGTTGGTATAGATTTTGATGCTGTACGTGAAGTTCTAAGCAACACGTTTCGATATTATTTGATTTTTCATTCCTCAATCAGTATTTTAACAATATATGCAGAATAATTATTAAAATAAATACAGTTCTTTTCGACACTATCATTTCTTGACGTTGTATAACCGTATTTATCGTTATTTTATACATGACACTGGCGAAACGGGAATTTGTTGCATCATCAGCAAACATCCCAAAATGTAGTTGGACATTTTATTTGTCGAACGTACGTTACATACATATTGAAAGGATTATGACAACTATAAGAGTGGAGTATATGTCATAAACAACATACAAAATACGAAGGGATAGGTGTTTTAAGATAAAGGATTGTACATATTACTTTAGAGCACGAAACCATGGCATGCTGTAAAGGAGAACTGTCGACTTATCTTTATTCACCTTTAGCTAATCATTCTTGATTGTGCTCCAATATTCATCCTACAAGAAAACGCATTTTAAGATCATTAGTACAACTTCGTAAGCGCAAGAGATCTGGTTTATATGTATTTTTCTAGACAATACTCCAAATTGATTTATTTCCACGAATCTCAACGTATTGCCAGCATAATAGACTAATTTGCTTAAATCCAGCTGGCTTTATTCTTGCGTTCCTTTTACTATTTGACAGTTACCAACGGGACACTGAATCCTCCTTTCTTGTTTTTTTTTATTAAATGCAATCGATGTGTAGGCATCTGTTCATTTGGGCCTATTAAACTGCACAAAACTGATTACATTCAAATATCTACAAAAGAAAAATGTCAACTGTTAAATAATATTTCATCGTGTTAATATTTTCGGTAATGCATTGTTGTAAAGTGATTTATTTACATATATTCATTGGTTATTGACTGATGTCACATCTCCCTGGTCTCCTGTGATCGAATTTTATTGATCAGGTTGTAATGTTGCCACTAGTCTAAATGAATCAATACCGCATAAGTTGTTTTTTGATGCTAGCTGGTTGAAAACATTTGGCAATTAACCCTGTATGATTTAGGTTTCTGTTAGTTAGCAATTGCCAGTAAGACGTTCATACTCCCTTCAGTATTCAAATTGAGTTGCCCAGGACTGCAAGTACACCGTATACTGTCAGATGTCAATCAGCGCGGAACCTCAGTCCAGGTTTTCCAGTCGACTAGGTCCAACCACGAAATATACTGGATTATATTTGCATAGAATTTATCAGCTAAAACTCTAGTTTTTCTTTTCTTTAATTACCCTTTTAGATTTTCGGACCCTCAAATGGCGAACTAATGAATGCTACTGATCCATTTGGTAGTGACCCATTTACACCTTCATTTTTAGGTAACAATAAAGAGATGAAGAATCATGTAAATTCATCATTGAAAAAATCTCCACCACCTCGACCTAAAACTCAGCCGACTCTGGGTAAATCTACTCGCTCTTTCAAAGTAAGGATTGTTTTTGTTAGTTCCCAAAGTTCTCTTGTGGTTTGTTGTTTGCTGATTAATATTTTCTTTGGTTTATTTTATGGGGCGATATCTCACTGTCTTTTACACTCCTCATTTTCCCGTAACTTTTGATTATGGTCCACTGATTGTTCATCGGCACTTGGTTTCAGGAACGCTTTTGTACAGTAATCATTAAAATATTTCAACTGAACGGTATTCAAGGGAAGAATAAAGTGGAGTCTGGTTCGCCTAAGCAATTTATCGTTGGGATCAGGTATACTAATAATGATTTGAGGCATATCCTTATCAGAGGCTCGCTGTTCATATCCAGAAACTGATTTTAATTTTATTGAAGTCGATTGTGTTTCACTTATAGCAATAATCTGGAAGTTGAAAACACTCAAAATTACTAAATGATCTGGTTACACATTTGTTACGGAGTTTTTTCCGTTTTCTGATTGGCAGGTTACTAGAAGAGTACGCTTGTCTGTACCATACATAAACGCATTAATGATATATGACTTCACTTTTAGAGTTACTAGTTAATAATATATCAACTTTTTGTGACGCATATACCTTAAAGTTTCGTCTACAAAATCCCCCTTATTAACTGGCGTTATAAATGACGAAGATATTAGTTATCTTCAAATTTTTATTAGTTGTTGAATTTTACATCATAGATTGACTTTCCTTTAGTAACCACTGAAAACTAGGAGTTTCTGGACAACAGTGTTGATTTTATACAGAACTCACCGTTGTTCACTCACAACTTCACTGAGCATCAAACCCAGTACCTTCAAGCTTCTTAGTGACCACTTAACCTTTAGCTCATCAAATCAGCCCTTGGATTTCTAACCGCAACCTATTTTAAACATTATGCTACCTCACTCAATATCATTGGAGAGAAACAGTGTCACACCCTATGTAGAATCCAAACTAAGTCAGTTTGGATTGAAGAATAACTGTCGAGGTTGGTTTAGATACGCGTACTCTTGCCCAGTAGAAATTCAGAACAAATGGTTGGGTGAGAAACGGTTCTATGTAAAATTATTTATACAAAGTACATTATTACCTAAACAAATGTCACCACCAGTTATTCAACCCAAACTTATCCCAAAGATTGGAATAATCAATTCAGTTTTAAGAAATAAACAAGAAGGTTATTCTATCCTTACGGGATAGATCAAGTATTGCTTGTCCAGAGAGTAAGGTCTAAATCTATAGAAATATCAATAACAAAGTATCAAAGGTTACTTGTTACAACAAAATAATACAAGTTCTGGAAGTGTGCGTCAATCCACAATCAAAAAATGCACAAACCCAGTCAATTCAAGCAATACAGTCCAGAGGAAGAACGAGCCAATATGGCAGCCGCCAATCCGAAGTCCAGTAAAACAAAATATATAGAATCAATGAGAATAATAGAAATCCGGTAGAAACTCAAGGGAAAAACAACCATTACAATGAAAATAGATAGCAACTAACTCGAAAAAGTCACTAAAATGCATAGCCGAGTGGAATAAGAGGAGTAAATGTACTTTTAAACAAAACAACGAAATACAATGGGGAAAATGCTACTTGGAGGGATTTTCACACAGAATCATCAAAAAGGATCTTACACCCTACATAGTTGGGCTCCACTAATTACATCTTATTACTGGCGCTCTGGGATTAATTCCTAACGTCGGTCACCACATGATAGTTATTATTAAGATGTGTGGCGATTATTGAATTTGAAGTTTCACACCACGGACTGGCAATATATAACAACATTTATATATGTTTAGTGCGAATTTCTCTAATAACATTACTGTCATGCCAATACAGTAATATTAGTGATTCAACGTATTCGTATTTTGTTGGTTAGTATATCAGTTTAGAGTCCTCGTGATCTGTTATGATTTACAAATTAAACAATATAGCTAGATAATCTTTCAGTTTCGTCACTATAAATTACTTGCTGAAATGTTTAGTTATCAATTACACTATATTCATGCATTCTCCGAAATTCTCTCCCTTCTCTCATTCTACAGTTTATGGATGATACTTCTAATTTTCGTTCTGCTGAATCGAAAGGAGACTACACAGATTTTGATAATTTATCTACACTGACTATGTCATCAAGATATCGTAAACATTCAACTGGTACCGGTGGTAGTAGCAATTCGTTTCAAAAACCATCATTTAGTTTGAAATCAAAACATTCTGCAGGAAAGTCTAAAAAGGATGCCTTAAATTCCTTTACAGCAGCAGTATCATCCCCATCACTCGGGAACCAAAATGTAAAAACGGGTACCAAAAGTAGTAGTAGCAGTGATCCTCCACTATCCGATGAAGCACGGTTATCATGGGCTATTATAGAAAGCCAACGTCTCGCACAGATTGAAGAAGAAGCACGTCGACAAGAAGAAGCTGATCTTGAGTTGGCACTCCGATTAAGTAGACTAGATTCATCAAATCAACCTTAAGGGGAGCAGTCTGTCATATAGTAGTCCCAAAAAAGCTTTATTTGCTAACTTGATTTTCCCTTTCTTTTATCATTCCCTTCTCATTTTCTTGCAGTAATTCACTTCTAGTTATCAAACGACTACGTTTTATATAGCCGCATATATTGGTTTTATTTCTGCATATAACTAATTGTTGCTATATGTTATACTTGCCAATGACTAGTTGATGTTTGTTTAATATTGAAGTATATATAATACTGAAAGCGAAGTGGGATGGAAGAGAAGAATAAAAAAAGTGGCAGTGAGCTAATTTCATTTTGTCATTATCTAGAGAACTTGTGTTCTGTTAAGTCTAAGAGTAAATTGTATCATAATATTGTGGTCTATTTTCTGCTTAAATAGTAGCAACACGGGTGGTTATGTAATCCGGTTGAGAAGACTGGTAATTTTAGTTTACCACTTGAAAATAAGAGCCATTTTCTAACTTAGAAACAACCTGGTTATATATATATATATATACGTAGGAGGCTCGGTAGATAGACTGTAATCTCTGCTTACAAGTAACTACAGAAATATCCAGTAAGATATCCTGTTCGCCTGGACAAGCATGTGGTCTGTGCTGCGGTGTAGTTCACTTAAAATTTTAAACTAATGTTGAGAATATTATGGTTTTCGTATGAAATGGTAACAGTACTGCGCACTTTATTGGTTTGCTGATTGAATTCCAAATTACAATACTTTCACCTATGTTCCAGGTATTTTAACCTGTGTTTCTTGGTTACTATTGGAAATTCCATCAAGTATCTTATATATATACGGAGAGGGTTCAAAAACAGTGTCCAACCTATGATCCCCACTAGTTGACTGAAAGGTGAAACATAACTAGCAATAGAAATGTATCGCTCAAACGACTTGAGCAATTACACAAAACGTTTGGTTTTCATCACTACTAATTTATGAAGTACATCAACGTTATAATCAAAATAGTGGTTAAGCGATGCAATTAGAAGGTCCCTGAAAAAACACTGGAGAAGTGTTACTTGCTTCTGAGCCCATTTATCAACTCATGGGAAGATATGGGTGGCTTTTGCTGTTATATAGGAGATGGAGTCTTGCCGCTATATGCCGTGGTGATGGGCTAGCTAATCCGTATGGGAAATGCTTTTGTTAGTTAGAACACCTGAAATGGACAGATGTGTGTTTTGTTTGGTGGTGTAGTAACTTTTCTGAAAAATATTCGAATATGAAGTAACTGCATGTGTTGGGTGCTAATTTCTTTCACGTTTGTTCGAGTTACACCTTACGTCAAGTGATATCGAAATTCAGACAGGATTTATTGCTGAATAAGAAAAATGAAAATTTCCATAGTCATTCAGTAAAAGGCAACAAAGCGAAGAGACTTTCTTGTTGATATCTCATCAATACATCCTAAGTAACTTCTGAATATGTGGGACTGGAATTAGCCTGACTTGGATTTGGACCCACTGTTCTTGCTTCTTATTTGTGAAGAGGTTTATGCCAGTTTTGAAATTTGCGTAAGCCACGGAGTGTTCAAATCCACGCCGAAATATGGCATTACTACCTAGCAACCCAACGCTAAAGTACTATCCACATGCATTGCATCTTAAATAAATGCATGTCAGTGGGCAACCCTGGTGCAAAACTATGTGGAAATAAATCTTCAGTATGCCAGCTCACTCGCGGCCCTGATCTACTTGGTTTTCTAGCTGTTTAGCGAGTAACCTTATTTGTTTTGACTTACCATTTGTCTCAAGAAGTACTGTGCATTTATGCAATTTATAGAAAAAATCCACGACAACGTGATAAATTGTAGTAATAATACTAATTTATTCTCGAAAGCAGGCGCACAGTCGTTTTACTCGCGTGGTCATTTTGATAGTACAAACGTAGTATGATGACATTCAAATAATCTCATTAGAACACATTTTAAGGAGTGTAACAAACGTGCCAAGTTTGGTAAGAGATTGAGAGTTACAAAATAGTTACACATAACAGAGCAGCTACATATCTGGGGCAGTTTGTAAAAAACAATGAGGTTACTTTTTAGGTGTCGAATCCAGAGGGGATGGAGCTTAAGTATCTGACGTCTCGTCGGATATGCTTAATAGTTAGATTTACCAAAAATAGGACGTAAGGGAATGTTAGGCAGATTCTAGTTTATGTTTATTCATTTTCACCGAAAGCCAAGGACAAACAGGCAGTATTCTAGACTGAACTGCATATAAATTTTATGCAACATTACTTTGGCTTCTTGGTTGTGGACGCTGCGACGAAGACAGCCTAAAACTTCTCTCGATCTGCGAGTCAGTGTTGTAACATGTCCGAAGAGAGAAAGATCATCGAAATATATCAGGCCAAGATCGGAAACACCATTTGATCTCAATAAGGTCATGAAATAAAGGGTCAAATGTACTTTGGAAAAAGTGGTGTACCGAAACGCGTTCAGTCAAATTTGTCAAGTAGTGCACCAATAATTTACATGCAACAAGCCATTTTGAATTAGACATAGAAATTGGGCAACTTCATCACGCAGTAAACTGTAGGACTTTGAGATCATCGGCAAACATAAACAACTTACTACCAAGGAGACAACCACATGTCATTAATATGTAGAGTAAAGAGTAGGTGACCAATAACGCTACTTTGAAAGACTCGAGGTTATAGATATTAGAAGGACCAGAAAATGCCATAAGTTCGTCCCTTCTAGCCTTGTTGTCATGATAGGAAGAAACAAAATTGTAGATGTCAATAATAGAACGTATTGCTCCACTGTCATGATGAACAAAACACCATGTAGAAAGGTATCGTACTAGAAAGTGGGATGGGATGAGATGCTCGTTACTTCCGCGCCATATAAGCTGTTTTGGGAGAACAAGCACATGAAGATAAATGTTAAGATGCATGTAGAAGATACCCATGGCTAGTTAGAGATCACCAGCTACACGGAACGGAGTCTTTTATAACAAGTGAATTGACGAGGACAAGACATTCCAACCAGCTGCACTACAGATTGGAATAACCACTTAGGTATTATGATTGTGATTTATAATGCCCTTCCTCTTCCTACTGGTCATCGACTGGATCATGGAGACTACAACATCTAAAGACACTCTCGGAATACAATGAACAACATCGATACAAGTAGATGACTTGGACTTTGCAGATGACCTAGCTCTTCAATCTCACACACAGCATCAAATGCAGATGAAGACAAACAATATAGCAGCACTCTCGGCAGCAGTAGGTCTAAATATACACAAGGGGAAAAGCAAGACCCTTTGATACAAAACAACGAACACTAACCCAATTACACTTGACGGAGAAATTCTGGAAGACGTTGAAACCTTTACATATTTGGGCAGCAGAATAGACAAACAAGGAGGGTCTGATTCTGATGTGAAGGCGCGGATTGGTAAGGCAAGAACAGAATCTTTACAACTTAGAAACATCAGGAACTTAAACCAACCTTCAGTCAATATTAAAGTCAAAAGTTTCAATACAAGTGTGAAGGCTGTTCTGTTGTATGGAGCTAAACTTGGAGAACTACGAAAATTATCCTTCAGAAGATACAAGTATTTACAAACAAATGTTTGCGTAAGATACTTCGGATTCGTTGGCCAGATACCATCAACAACAACCTTCTGTGGCAGAGAACTAATCAACTTCCAGCCGAGGAAGAAATTAGGAAAAGACATTGGAAGTGGATTGGAATATTTTGAGGAAACCATCAAACTGTGTCACAAGACTAGTATTAACTTGGAATCCTAAATGCCAAAGAAACAGAGGAAGACCCAGGAACACATTGCGTCGGGAATTGGAAACAGACATGAAGAGAATGAACAGCACTTTGGAAGAGTATTATGAGGGATGACAGGTGGATTGAAGAGTTTGAGAAACCTATGAGGTTTTGGTCGTGAGAGAATTGGAGGTGGAATATAGCGAAGATAGAGCAGATTGTCTTGAAGCATCAATGTTTCTTGGCAAAGCTATAACAATATTTGGGGTGACACATGGGACCATGGGAGTGGTGCAGGAAAGCGATATAGATTGTGGTGCACTTAAGTAAAGTAAGCAGATTAAAAGCGGGTAACCAAGAATCTGTGTAAAATGCGTGCTGCCATACATCAGCAGAGCATAGCTAAGTAAACCATGACTACAATCGGAGGAATTTCTGAGAGGGTTAATAGGTGGGGATTTTTGTTATTCATTATGTCTAAAATAGCTTTTGTGGAATAGAGGCGGCGTCAGATAATGGACTCACTATCCTTACGTTTAGCTGAATCAGTAGGATTTTGAGGGCTATTAGTTGTTCTGTAGTCTGTTGATATATTCAGACCATTACATCCTGCTTTATTCCCTGTATGCATTTCTTTGATTGTTGGACTAATAGGTGACGAGTGTTCATCATCCTGCTAGGTCATTTTTGTAGGAGTCATCTCAGAATGGATGTGACTATAAACTGCAGTTGCTACATGTCTCCAACAACGACGTTGATAAGGTGTTGGGTTGGGAGTGATTTTTATATCATTAAATTAAATCAGTGGGTTAATACTTCTCATGACATACGAAATTCTTAAGCATCATGAGAACTGTTCAACTTAAATTCTCATGGCAAGTAACTTCATTCATTATTTTCCTACGACAAATGACTAAGCAGATAGCGCCACTTACGTCGAATTCTCGACGACATATATAACTTACGAGGTAAGAGTGTGTGGTCACGTATATTGTAAACTATAATGCTGTAAGAAGATATCACTCTTTTCATCACCTCTTCAGATACGAATCCTAATGGACATTCGAATTTCCTAGTGTTGTCGAAACTATGATCGATGTTTCTACCCCATAAGTATGTAGGGTAAGGGGTGACAGTTAAATGAGTTTGTAACAAATTTCGGTAGGTTAATGTTACACTGGCTTTATGTCACCATTATCTCGTTCAGTATTACAATGAATATGATCGATGATATTAGGCACTGCAAGTTGATGTAAGCTGGTTTTAGTTCTAGTGGAGTTTGTATGGTTGGAATAGAGTACTGATGTGTCGGCAGAATCAGGGTTTACTTGGTTCATGTCATGAATATATCAAATGCAAGCCTCAAATCTGAAATAAATGGAAATTAACTACAGCTAAGTGTAAACTAGTGTAAAGTTAGAGTACAGTCATATCCGCCTCCCAGCAGACTTGAGTTGACGTTTCACTAGAAAGCATGTAAAATAGATATTAAACTAACCGCGTTGATAGGAGCTGCTAATTCCAACCCTGAGACGAAAGAGTTTAGAGTTATGCTTAACTGTCGTTTGATACAACCTAAATAATTCGGGCAGCCAATCTGATGCATGCTATATTAATGGGCCACCATTCCAACCATACTAGAATAATTCTCGTCAGTTTTGAGGTTTCTTTCGATTTGCGACGTCGTTGTAATACATGTTGTTGTTTCAGTGAGCAATACCTTTACTACGTGTCTGACATTTTTTAATGATGACTAGTTTGCACCGTTGGTTAAAGTGTGTTCCAGGTTTTATTTACATGATGTGAAGGCCGTGTGAACCGTTCGTCATTTTGGCGTGTTTTCAGATATATAATGCATGCTTGATTGTTTGAAGCAATATCTCCAGATTTTTAAAAGTAGTTCGAAGCTTTCTCAATTCAGAATGTCTGTTGTCATGCTAATATTGTCCCTATTGGTTTACAGATTTCAGTTAACCATATATTTATTCGGAAGAGCCTTCTGTAGTTTGCTGTGTGTGCATTCTATAATAATATGAAGATTAGCGTTTGTTTTGTTGTATACAGCATTATGGATACTCCGTCACTGTTCACGAGCTAAACAAGATTTAGAAGACCTATAATATTTGATGCTGGTGATGCTCTTCAGAGAATTTTCGGGACTACATTTTGCAGCATTAAAAAAGTTTGTAAAGCCATGGATCTACTACCAAAAGTTGATTACATTTAACTTTTGCATGCTTAATAATTTGCACAAATGACGTATTCTCAGTATGCCACCTTGTGTTTTTGAGGTTGTATGCCATTAACGTCAATAGTATGCCCCAGGAAGTCCAACGAGGTTGTTCCAATTTGGCATTTCTGTATACTTATTGTAACTCCATATTGTTGCAGTCTACTAAAGACTGTGTCCAGATGTTTCATAGGTGTTACCACGTCTGGGCTTTCTATCAGGCAGTCGTCGACGTATGCATGGACATAGTCAAGCCCGCGGAACACGTCATCAGTGAAGCGTTGGAATGTTTGTGCTGCGTTCCTCAACCCAAAAGACATTTGGAGGAATTCGTAAAGGCCAAATGGAGTTACGATAGCGGTTTTCGAGATATCATTTTCAGACATCGGTATTTGGTTGTACGCCTTTACCAAGTCGAGTTTTAAAAATATTGTCATTCCCTTCAGGGTGGCCGTTAAATCGTGGATGTGTGGTAATGGGTAACGATTGGGAGTAGTTTGGGAGTTGAGACGTCGGTAATCACCAGTGGGACGCCAATCATTTCTATCTTTCTTCAGGACCATATGTAATGGAGATGACCATGGACTACTGGAAGGTCGAATTATCCCCAAGTCAATCATATGATCGAATTCGTTTTTCGCAATCCTTAGTTTTTCAGGAGCGAGTCGGCGTGCTTTGGAGAATACAGGTTGACCTGTAGTCGTGATGTAATGTGTAATATTACTGGTTACACATGATAATTTCGATGACGCCTTATTCAGATCTGGATATTTGTCGAGTACCGGCTGAAAATAAGGGTTAAATAAATGTTTAAAACAAAGAGGACATAAGCTACAACATGTAGCCGCGGCTCCACGAACGTATAGATTTGTGTTACTCTCCAATAGTCTCTTTTTACTAAAGTCCACAAGCAAGTTGTAGTGGCTCAGTAAATCTATGCCTATGATAGGTATTTTCACGTCGGCGATGGTGAAAATCCAGTGTATGCGTTTTCGTAAACCCACGTTTAAGTAGTCATATCGTTTACCATACGTAGCTATGTGTTTTCCATCGGCTACCTGTAAATCGAACGCAGCTTCATAGTGGCGATCAGATGGGGCTGCAGGAAGAATACTAACTTCTGCGCCAGTATCGACGAGGTAGCGAACCTTCGTTACCACGTCAATGATAAATAACAGGAGGCTGCTTCCACCGGCTACAGTTGCCGCTAACGCGTGCCGGCGAAATAGTTTCCCGATGCGTCGACAATGGGTTTATGTCTAGGGAAACAACAGGGGTCTCTACACTTCTTGGAATTTTTTCCATAGGTGTTGTGGTATCAACACCAACGTGACTTTTCGTTTCGTCGAAGTCAAAACGACGACCTTCTCCGTGATGCATTTCGTCGACGAGAATCGTTCGGTCGGTGTCTTTCCTTCAGGTGAAGAAAACGAGAAAGAGTATTACACAATTTTGTCACGTCGTTTTCGGTGGCATGAGGTTTTTCAGTAATGGAATAAGCCTGATTATCGCGAGTTCTGATCTCCAGAATTCAATCAGCAGATGAAGCTAGTTCATCTACTGGGTTGTTATTAAACGTTACCAGAACTGCTTGCACTTGTTGTGGCAGTTTTGATAAGAAGAGTTGGCGGAAAAGACCTTCGTCGAAGGTGCGTTGACCAATCACTTCTCGCATGCGCGACAACATTTCCGTTGCTGAACCACCACCTAGCTCGATGGTGTGGAACAACTCATTAGAATATAACAAATATAAATCACTCACTTATATAAACAGCCTGTTTAGTCTTCAGCTTATTTGAACTTATCATTACTAGCCTTGGCATTGATTTATCTCACCATTGTTGTGCTAATTCGAATCGTCTTCGTATCCGGTAATATTCATTCCAACCTTGCAGTTTAGGTCTCCCGTCAAAATGGTCAGGTCCTTTGCTAGGCATTCTACTATGATAGGCCACAGCTTCTTGTAACCAATAAGTTTCTGCAATTCTCTATGTCGTATTTTTTCACAGCCTTAGTAACTTCAATAATTCCTCCGATCTTCCACATCGCGAATACATTCCAAGTACCTACATTGGTTGTTACTTTGGTTGTCAGATGGGGCATTAGCTCTATGAATTCACCATGAGGCTCCATAACCTGTCGAAATACAGACCATATAACTCCAATGGCGGAGTTTAAATGGTTCATATTGCTTTTCCTGGTTGGCATTTCTAGCAAGGTTTGTTTTGAGGAGATTATGTTACTAAATCTATGCCAATCAAGTCCCACTTTGTCCGGGATCAGAGCCAACACTGGACTCAAGGTAATTTATTTTTTATCCCTATATGTCTACATGACACCAAGATGGACTCGTACTTACATAGTTTCCAAATAACTGAGGAGTTAGTTAGATTTCATACATCCACACTGTAATGAGTATTAAGTTCGCGATGTTAGATTCGACATTTAGATAATATCAGGTTAACCTTCAAATATTAACTATACGGATGGACTTACTAGTAGTGGTTTCAAAATAAGAATAATTTCTTTCCATTAGTAGTCCTTGCAATTCGCTTCTTATCTGTATAAGGTATAGGAAATAGTAACGCTAATGGTTTTAGTGTTACTTGGTATCATAGGATTATAACAGAACTAACTTTGAAGTACACAAATATCTTGTGGTAGAAATAATCAACAAATATTACTAGATTATAACGCACAAACATAATGCAGGACTGCCCTTCTTCAGGTGTCCGGTATTATTTGGAAATTTGTATTGCCCGTTCTAACGATGCATCTTCATATATATAGCAAGTAAGACAATACAAAACCATAATTACAAAGACCGAAGAGACCATTTTTAAGGGTGACGCTTGATATGTTAAGAGACTGAAGTGCACCCGATGTGTGACCAAGTTACATTTGCGGTATTATCAAGGCAACTTCTAACGTTCGAACCCACTCTTACGAATGAGAATAAATCAGAAGGCAATGAAGGATGGAAAGGAAGTTATATTTGATTGTGAATAGAGCGGCAATGGGATAGCAACATCTAGGCTGGCAAACTAGAGAGAGAGATGCTTACCAAGATGCGTCGTGAAGTGATCTGGTGATGATGCGTGACCGAGCGCCTTCAATTAGTAGTGTCCGCTAAAACAAACATGGTCAGCATCAATGTCGAGGACTTATGCAGCTATTTATTTTGGGAACTATTTACCGCTACAAGACATTTCACTATATAGCATCAGTAATTCGCTGTGATAAAGAAAAACTTGCATTACATTATCACCCTAAATTAAAAGTTCGATGTAAATGCTCTCCATTTACTTTGGGTTTAATCCACAAGGGGTCTTTACGTACATCAGGTTTTACACCACCCAAAATCTTGTGTTACTCCATGGTTTAAATCTATATAGCATACCAACTTGTTCGCTTAGCACTAACGCCAATGCTGACAAATACATATTTTAGACACAGTTTCGTATGTCGACTTTTTTCACATAACATATAAACTTTTTAATTTATAATTAGTTCTCAATCTGCAACTTGGGCATTGTGTACTCGGCGTATCAACATGAGTAAAGCATCATCATCAGTCATACCTATTGTAGAATCCAAACTAAGTCAGTTTGGATTGAAGAATAACTGTCGAGGTTGGTTTAGATACGCGTACTCTTGCCCAGTAGAAATTCAGAACAAATGGTTGGATGAGAAACGGTTCTATGTAAAATTATTTATACAAAGTACATTGTTACCTAAACAAATGTCACCACCAGTTATTCAACCCAAATTTATCCCAAAGATTGGAATAATCAATTCAGTTTTAAGAAATAAACAAGAAGGTTATTCTATCCTTACGGGATAGATCAAGTATTGCTTGTCCAGAGAGTAAGGTCTAAATCTATAGAAATATCAATAACAAAGTATCAAAGGTTACTTGTTACAACAAAATAATACAAGTTCTGGAAGTGTGCGTCAATCCACAATCAAAAAATGCACAAACCCAGTCAATTCAAGCAATACAGTCCAGAGGAAGAACGAGCCAATATGGCAGCCGCCAATCCGAAGTCCAGTAAAACAAAATATATAGAATCAATGAGAGTAATAGAAATCCGGTAGAAACTCAAGGGAAAAACAACCATTACAATGAAAATAGATAGCAACTAACTCGAAAAACTCATTAAAATGCATAGCCGAGTGGAATAAGAGGAGTAAATGTACTTTTAAACAAAACAACGAAATACAATGGGGAAAATGCTACTTGGAGGGATTTTCACACAGAATCATCAAAAAGGATCTTACACCTATCTTCATTTACTTGTGTTTGACTTACTTTACGCAGGATTGCTTTCTGAACATTGCTTCAAGTGAATGACCACTTTCTTTGACTGTATTGCTGAGTCTTGTAAACACCATTCCACTTTGCACACGAAATAGTCGTAAAAAGCTCCTGAGAAACAGGATTACTTGAGGGCACTCGCATTGCACCTTGTCACGTTTCATTAGATTATTCTTGTAAACGAAGAATATACTCTTCGTACAGAATATGAAACGATATCATAATAAGCGATCAAGTAATAACTCGAGAATATTAACAGTGAATATATGTGTTTATAACCAAATTTTCGTCACTCGTACATTCCACTAATTTTGGTGAGTTAACACTCCTTATGAAAGGACGGTTGTTGGATTATTACAATGCTCGACTTGTGACTCATAAAGTCTTTTCATTTAATGGTGACTTATTTTTCGAGTTTAAACTCGGTAAAATGACCTGATGTGAATGTGCCTCCGAATGTTCCCAAACATTCTTCAAGATGAAAAAAAGATTTATGCTAAAACCATCCATTACTATGTCCCAAGCCTACAACTAGATACGTACTAACTACTAATATACCATGTAGCGTAGTTATAAGCAATAAAAAATGTTAGGCTTAACTTATGAAGTTCACTGTAAATAATTTCCTAAAATTTACCACCTAACCATTAATCAAACATAAACAAGTATCATGAAATGTGAAAATTCACGCAACAACTAGGTTACCAATAATACATTCAAAAAAGTTGGATTTACCGGGAGATTCTTATCTCAGGGACTAAGAGACGCAATAATTCTGCCCCAATGAACTGTAACTAATATCCAAACGTTATGATCGGTGTATATTGACCTTGACGCGGCGTTCAACGCGTCTTTTTTTGTCTGGCATATTGGTCTGTAGTTTTTATTTGTTGCGAATGTTCTAGAGCACCATATTGGATGATAAACAACTATTGAGCACCTCTACTCCTCGTTACAGCAAACGCACAGGTTTGGCGCTAGCGCCAAATTCGCTATAAACGGCAGGTTCTAAAATAAGGCCAACCCAATCTGCTTTTCGATGTAAAGAGGTCATTTGATTATTATGCCTTTTTTATTTTTAAGGGTTGTTTGCCTGACGGTGTAAACTTCATTTCCTACTTTTCCCTGGACAGTTCTTTGTAACTAACCAGCTGTCATGTGGAACCAGTAAGCCGCTGTTTTAATTTACTGTGACTTTCATTGTCATTATCATTCTGAGAATACAATTTGCCTTCATGTAGATACAAAAATTAAGTTGAATATTCACCCTTTAGACGTTCGGTACGCTTTTATTATTCTTACGTAAATACGAATGAACTATACGAAAGTAACCTACCTCATGTACTCAGTAAGTCACAGGTCATCCTGGTGAACACCACAGTCGCATCTTTTAAACTGGGAGCCAGTTTTTTTCTAAACGTTGTAAATACGTGTTGAGTCACTTTTCTGTGAAATTACTATTACTTACGCACGTTACCCCTCTCAGTGAAACAGGCTGATAACCAGTATTTTCCATTGAACTCTGTCCCAAACAATCCTTTCCGGCTGTTTCTAGTTGCTGTTCATCCTTTTAATATCTCCCTCCACTTCTCGACTCAGTGTATTGTTTGGCCTCCCTCTTTTCCGTTTCCCAACAGGATTCCATTTTAATGCTTGTCTCGTGATACAGTCTGATGGTTTCCGTAACGTATGTCCTATCCATTTCCAATGTCTTTTCCTAATTTCCTCTTCGGCTGGAAGTTGATTTGTCCTCTCCCATAGTAAGCTGTTGCTGATGGTTTCCAGCCAACAAACATTCAGTATCTTGCGTAGGCAATTGTTTATAAATACTTGTACACTTCTGATGATGTTTGCAGTTATTCTCCAAGTTTCAGCTCCATACAGCAGAACTGTCTCGACGTTCGAATTGAAGAGTCTGACTTTGAGGTTGATTGACAGTTGTTTCCAGTCCTATAGGAATGCTGCCCTTGCCTTGCCAATCCTTGCCTTTATATCTGCATCGGACCCTCCTTGTTCATCGATGATGCTCCCGAGGTACGTGAAAGTATCCACTTCTTCGAGAGTTTCTCCATCAAGTTGAATTGGGTTGGTGCTCCCTGTGTTGTATTTGAGAATTTTGCTCTTTCCCCGTATGTATGTTCAAGCCTACTGATGCTGAAGTTTCTGCTACACTGGTTGTCTTCACTTGCATTTGTTGGTGTGTATGTGCTAGAAGAGCTAGATCATCCGCGAAGTCCAAATCATCGAGTTGCATCCTACTTGTCCGTTTAATTCCGTGCATCCACTCAGATGTGGAGGTCTTCATGATCCAGTCAACCAGTAGGAGGAAGAGAAAAGGTGAGAGTAGGCAACCTTGTCTGACTCCAGTCCTCACTGGGAATGCATTTGTCAGTTGTTCTCCAAGCACAATTTTGCACTGTGTTCCGTCGTGAGAGTTCCGGATGATGTTGACGAGTTTCTCTGGTACGCCGTAGTGTCGAAGAAGTTTCCATAGTGTTCTCCTATCTACACTGTCAAACGCCTTCTCATAATCAATGAAATTGATGTACAGTGACGAGTTCCACTCAATTGATTGTTCAACGATGATCCGTAGTGTTGCGATTTGGTCTCTGCACGACCGATCCTTACGAAAACCAGCTTGTTGATCTCGAAGTTGAGCATCCACTGAATCTTTCATTCTGTTCAACAATACTCTGTTGAATACTTTCCCTGGTACCGATAGTAGCGTGATCCCTCTGTAGTTGTCCCATTTGCTCAAATCTCCTTTCTTTGGTATCTTGATAAGATGTCCTTCTTTCCAGTCTGCCGGCACTTGTTCTTCCCCCCAGATCCTTTTGAATAAAATGTGGAGGATCCTCGCCGTTACATCTATATCCGACTTGAGTGCTTCAGCTGGTATGTTGTAAAGTCCTTCTGCTTTCCAACTTTTGATTTTTCTGATAGCCATCTTGATTTCTTCCATCATTGGTGGAATGACATCTATCGGGAGATCTGTAGGTGTTGCTTCGATGTCTGTTGGGTTCAGCGGAGCTGGTCTATTCAAGAGTCCCTGAAAGTATTTTACCTATCTATTACTTTGTTCTCGAATCTCGGTGATTGTCTTGCATTTTTTGTTCTTGACCGGTCGCTCTGGCTTACAATATTTACCTGCCAGTTTCTCTGTTATGTCATATAGCTGTTTCATATTTCCTTCTCTTGCAGCTTTTTCCAATGTCGTTGCAAATCCTACGATGTTCTTCTTTACTTGCTTATTTGCTTCTATGTATTCAGTTTGTGCCTTGACTTTCTCTGCTCTTGCCCGGTTGATGTTGATTTCTATCTTCTTGTTCCTCCTTTGCTGTATGTTCCTCAGGGTCTCAGTAGTGATTTATTCTTTATAAAGGTGCTTCTTGCGGCCCATAACCCTCTGACACGTTGAAGTTAGTGCTTCTTTTATTCCTTTCCAGTTGTCTTCTATAGTAGTTTCTTCTTGCTTCAGTAGATCTTGTAAGGCTCGGAACCTGTTGTTGAGAGCTATTTTGAATTCCTTGAGTTTGTCAGTGTCTCGAAGAAAGGCTGTATTGAACCGTTGTAATGCTATTACTCCAGTTGTCCATTACTTCCCTAGCTTTAGTTTCATTTTGGCAACCACTAGGTGGTGATCCGAAGCTATGTTAACTCCTCTCCTGGTTCTTACATCTTCTATTGATCTTCTGAATTTTTTATTGGTGCATATGTGATCGATTTGATTCTCTGTAGTATGATCCAGTGAGACTCATGTAGCCTTGTGTATGCATTTGTGGGGGGTGGGGTGGGGAATATTGTACCACCTATAACCAATTTGTTGAAAGCACATAGGTTTGTAAATCTTTCACCATTGTCATTTCTTTTTCCCAGTCCCTGTCGTCCCATGATTTCTTCATATCCAGAGTTGTCCATTCGTACTTTGGCGTTTAGATCCCCCATCAGGATTATCAGATCCTAACCTGGGCACTTCGCTATAATTGATTGCAGCCTATCATAAAGCTAATCTTTATCCTCGTTGGTGCATAACATTGGATAATATTCATTGTAATCCCCTTCGTGATTGTTTTGAAAGATGTTTTAATGATCTTGGGTCCATGTAGTTCCCATCCCACAAGTACATTACGTGGTTTTTTAGACAACATCAGAGCAACTCACTGGGTGTGAGGGGAATTTCCCTCTTCGTAGCCAGAGTATAGTACCATCTCTCCAGTGTATGTAAGTATGTACAATCAACATAGAACCTGGCACATGTGTGCATCGGTTCAAGTTGCCATACCACCATGGCACCGCAAGATTAACACCACCACAATTAGTAGAAGTTACTTCAATAAAATAAAATAATAATAGTAACAAGGAATGTGAACATATAGAATATGGTTCAGGAAGCGTAGGAAAAAAGTTATGGAATAGTTTAAAGCTCATGATTTAAGGGAGGACAATGAGTGAATACATCTTGCCATTGTGACCGATTCTGGGCCATGTCACTCAGTGTTTCTAGCCACTGGTTACGGTAATCGCGAGGACCCCATCCAGGTAGTCTGCAGCTACCGACACGACTTAAACCGGCAGTCAGTGACTTCATGGACTGATGTCATGTTTTTAGTTTGGCCACCTATAACTCTCTTCCATCCTATTCCTATATCAGGCAGCATTGCGCGTCGAGGCAGACGGTGGTTGGGCATACGCAACACATGTCCAAACCACTTCAGTCGATGAAGATTCACAACCTCATCGACTGATTTACCACATTTGCCTAACACCCGTCGTCTAACCTCGTTATTACTTACTCGGTGATCCCAGCTAACGCGAGCGATGTTTCGTAGACATCGATGGTCATTTCCACAGCTATTTGATTCGTCTTGCAGCTCTCCCATATTGTCCGAACATTCTATGTACCTATGAAAACTTTTGTTCTGGTTGTTAGAAGTGGCATCGGCCTCATGACTTCCGAAAAATCTTGGCTTTCGCCATCAGGCGTCATTATCATTCTTTCCATTTCCATGACAGAGTTTAAACAGCCTGGTTTTTTTTAATCCAGTTAACGTGTTTTTAGCAAGCTTGTGTTTGCCGGGATGGGAATGCTAGCGCCATGCCAAACCCTCCTCCTTTACCCGGGGTTGGGACCGTCAGTAACCCTAGAAGAGCTACAAGCGGAGTTGTGGAACTACTATAATACCTGTTATTTGATTGAACTTAGAAAATCACTAGAAAATAGGTTTGTGCTATAAATATACATTGCTGAATCGAATGACCAAGGCTCAAATTCTAACTTTATACTACATTCTGATCTGCTTCACAATATTCAGAGGTAAACATCAAATTTCTGTGCTAAATTAATTTTTGTTTAGCAAATAATGATTTAGTAGGCGTTCTAACCAAATCTGTAAAAAGCTGCATGTCATAATTGTTGTGTAGTGTACCATAAGATTTATTGAATTCGAACATTGATACTCATAGTGTATTGCAAGTTCTGGGTTTTTATTCCTTTCGTAATATCAAAGTCAAGATATACCTAGATACAAGTTCTCATCAGAGATATTTGTGTTTAATATATTTGTTCCAATTTACTTTAGTAAGGCTGTTTTTTTGCCATGCAATTTAGTCGAGACTGAAAATGTCAGAGTGAAGTTATAGCCTTAATTACATGCCTCATTTATACATATTCTATCAATTTTTCGCTGTATACACTCGAATTAAATTCACCCAACTGAGAATACTATGACAATTTTAATAACTTCATTCTCTTTATTTTAATAGAGCCGAGAGACGTAAATGGGTGTGTCTTTTGTTTTGTGGTGCTGTGGGCCTTTATGCCTCTCGGGCAGTAATGCCGATCGCTTCAGTTGATATTGCCTCAGAAATGAATTGGAATCGTAAAGAAATGGTAAGCTAAATGTACATCTCTACAAAACAAGAAATTACATCTTGGTGATTAATGTAACTGGCAAGTGGGATGTATGACATACCTTTCGTCCGGTTTACTACTCGTCCGATGGTCTTATCCATATTTCGATTTTAGTTTTCACGTAAATGGTGTGAGTTTAACTCTATGTGAGCACCAATACTTCTAATTTCGTATCCCATCCTTTCCATTTATTCATGGTCATCTGTTTAGTAACACTAACCTCCACAGACTAGATATAGCTTAAAACCGAGGTTTTACATCTTTGGTTGCTGAGTTACACTAGTTTCCTTAACTCTGTTGTACAATAGATGGTGTAGAGTCTTCCGGATTTCCCAAATCAATCACTCGTTTTTGACCTTTTGGAGGCAAGCTCTATTCTATCTTGAGGCAAGTATATTGTACACAAAATAAAAATTAAGGCGTGTCTCTGATATATGGGTATGTGTAAACCCTATCTAGTGAATTTCAAAAAATTGATTCCAAACCGGCAGTGCATGTGAATTCCAATACTCTGAGAAGACGGAAAACTCATTGATTTTTGGCTTAATCATCAACTCGGATTTTCTGTTCTATGTGGACAGTCGATTGTCATCGAATGTGATATGTATTTAAAATGATGTCATCGTATTTCTTCAGTGTACAAAATTCAACCCGTTATTAAGGCAGATACTTCACCTTGTTTGTATACTCGGTTTCCTGATAATTCCATTTTTCCAAAATGTTTTAAAAATTATGAAATGACAGTCTGAAGTAGTTTTTTTATTATACTGTTGTTTTTATAGGGTTTCATGATGGGTGTCTTCTTTTGGGGTTACGCTATCACACAGTATTTGGGAGGTTATCTTAGTGATGTGTTTGGTGGTGAGATTGTAATTGCAGTTAGTTCTCTTGGTTGGTCTGTACTAACCATATGTTTCATATGGTTGCCAAGTTTTAACTTTGGCTCAGATAATGTGTATGGACTTTTTGTAACTATTCGCTTTTTATTAGGCATATTTCAAGGTGAGCTATATATATATCTACTTTTCTTCTCTTTGTTTTTTTAGCAACTTTTTATTTATATTTGGGTTATTATTAAAAGAATACGAGTGTTTAACTTAGCTCAATTTACACATTTTGCATCATTGTTTCGTTTAGAGTGAACGAATATCCAAAATTAGAAAGCAAACAATAAATATTCTTGTTCCTCATGTAAATATTCCATATGATTATAAATCGATACTATATATATATATATATATATATATATATATATATATATCCTTGCTTCTAGTTGTTGGGTTCAATTTGTATCTTGTTGCCTCTTCTAACCACGGCATGGCATAAATATCTCAGTAGCCTTTCATTATAGTTATTGCATTCAGAAATGTAGTTTAAAATTTCATATCACATTACAAAGACATTTATCGCTGGGTAGACTGCATATTTATGCGTAGTTGTTAATAGATATCATTACTAAAAGTCGGCTTTATAATTCAGCTTCCTAGCCAAAACCCAACTTAACGTCTACTTATGAACCTCAGCTGTATCAAGGCAATCATCTCTGGATACGCATATGACAACAGTAGTTGATTAATTTCAATCCACATACACTCATCGGGAAAATTCAAATACCTTCAAATTATCTGTGTAATTGCTTGGGGAAAATTGCTAACTCGGATGAATCATAAGGGCTTATTTTCTATTAGGCGCAGTCAGGTTTAGTAATATATGTAAAGCCTCCGCCACTCACTTTTCTTTGTAGTTAGAAAGGCCTTTTGGCGTTTTTAATATGGATTTGATGGTTGTTGAAAATAACATGTACTGCGGTTGCTGATTTTATTTGTAGTTTTCTTAAGATCTAAGGGATTATCAAGTGGTCTTTTTTGTGTAGTTTAGATGCTCTTTAGTTCGAGTTGAAGTTTATCGAAAAGATTCGCCAACGTAAAAAGAATCACAGTCTGCACAGCCTAGTCTCTAAACAAAATTTTGTGTGAATGTGAAGGAAATCTTTTTCTCACTTTAACTAATCCATTACTGTTAGCACGAAACGAGCTTGATTAAAGCATGCTCAAAACATGCTTACGAATCTGTGTTGTGATCGGTCCTCTCTTAGCCAATCAGAGCCAACGAACAATCGGGAAGTTTCTGGAATACTCTATACGGATGTTTATATAAACCCTAGTGTAACTATTTGCTTTTGCTTTTCCTTTTGCCTTTGCTGCTATTTTCCTCAATGCATTTTACTACCTGTTCAACGTGTTCTGATTTGGGGTCTTGTCGAGTGTTCAATGTCAAAGAATACTATGTAATAGGAGTAGCCGGGTCATTATAAGCAAGAAAGTATAACAATTACAGAGTGTAGTTGTCGTTCTGTTGAAGACTCTTCTATTGTTTAGTTTGAGAACTCATTGATATTTCATGGACTGATGTAGTGATTCTACCCTACCGTCAGGGGACAGCTGAAGAATTTCAACGAGTACATATGAAGCAAGTTACGCTGTAGAATGGTAAAATGTTGGCATTATTATCGTATTTGTTAATTAACGCACAACGTTATCTATATTTACTTTTACTGAGTCATCTCGACAGTTTTTTTTGTTTTCCATGACACAACTACAATTGTTTTGCATAAGTAAACTCTTTGTTTATCTGCGTACCATATATTCAGGATTTTACTACCCGAGTTTAGCAAGTCTAATGGCTAATCGTGTTCAAGTGACAGATCGTAATTTCACTTTTGCTATGATAAATGCAGGGTCACATTTAGGGTAAGTTTTTTATCTGTATCATGATAAAAATTGGTGTATATACTCAGGTTTATATTAATCTTGATACTGAAATTTATAGCAGTCTTGTAAACATGTTTCGTGCTCGTTACTATTCATTATTAGAAGCCGTTGGTGACCATATATGAAGTTTTGTCTTTTGAGAGTTTTCGATATGTGCCTTCTGTGTATCACAATGGAATACAAACTTTTAATAAACTCCTTAAAACTCACTTACACTCCAGTGACACTGGATATGCTTCTACAATCCATTCAAGTGATGTTACTCTTTCCAAAAAATATGCTTAGGAAAGTGAAGCGGAGAAATGTCGACGTTCAGTATACTTCTGAGTTAGTAGACATTTTATCTGTCTAGTATGAGCCACTGCTACAGCTCATAGCAGTTTTTTTTATTTCGTTAAATTGAGTGTTTTTTCAAAGCAGGATATCTGATACCGGGATAGAGAAATATAAGAAGAATTACCTAGTCTACATGGTTATAGTCTAGTTATATTTTTGGTTATCTTCAATGATTACCAGTTTCACGTATTTTTGATAGATTGTCTGTGAATAGTAGAAGACTTCAATAATATCTTTCACTTAAGTTAACGACAGTTTAAACAGTTAAATAAGATCTTTCTCTAAACGACATATAAATGATCATGAAGTTGAATATGCATTTGATCACCATAGCTACATTTAGATGCTTAGATATTTTACAACAAATCATTACCTATTTATTTTAGTGGTAATAATGATCATTCCACTTTTTGTACTCAAAAAGCCTATATAGTTCAACAAACCTATGGTTCATCAATTTCGTAGAGTAATATTTACATATCTTCTCCCCTCCCGTTAACTTCATAGTCCATCCAATATCATGTTTATTGCATATAAGAGCACTCATTCAGTTCTCAACATTTTGTTAATATTTCTAATATGTTGAACATTTTGTTTCCATGACTGAAATCAATAGTAATTTGAATTAAGTTACGCCAGCAGTTTTCATTATTTTATTAGCTTAAAAGCGATCAATTTACAAATATTTAACCTACTTCTAATACTATTGAATGTATTTAATTTAATTTCATTCTATCTATTAAGTATTTTTCCACATTGAATGGTTTAACTAGTTTCTATATGCTACAGTTATTTAATACATAATTACAGAAATTTTTAAAATGTGTGTGTATCTATATTATTCTATTATATCATTGCGCAAGCCGTGCGCTTTATTCTTAAATACCTTGTGAAAGTGTACAGTTTGACTACACTGTTATTATATAGTGTTTAAAACAACCAAATCAACAAAGTATTATATATATATGTATATATATATATATATATATATATATATATATATATATATATATTAAAACTATCCAAGTGAAACAGTGACTTATCGTTTGTATTCAACTTCCAGCCACCAGATCGCTAGTTTAAATCTCTTTCTACTTCGGTTTTAGCAGCCAGTTAGTACCATTAAATCTTACATGTGACTAAATACACGATTTTACACTCAGTAATTTAATTCAAAATTTGTTACCCGTAGTTATTGACTGCTTAACTTAAACTGACATACACTGGTAACGTCTGTACTTGAGAGTTTAGCAGACATTTTAAAAAATAGTGCTGTTAGATCACCTTTACCATATATGACTTTTAAGTCAGTTTAACTTTGTGTTTATTGTTTCTTCAAATGATTTAACAAAGCTATTTTTATTGTCAGTAAATAAATCTTATGAACTGTCCTTGTCGTGTATCTAATGATCTAAGCATTTGATCCCCAACTACAAAACCATGATTTTCAGTCTATGTTATCTAATTTATTCTCATCATTTATGTAATATTTTAGGTTATTTTCATGGAGTTCACATATAGCTGTTAAGTTGCACACTCCGTTCTAATTCCTAGTGGTGATATGTAACTGTAAAATATCAAAATGAAAATATCCAATAATATAAGTCGCTATTCTTTATTTATAGTTCTATGCCTCATTACAGAATATTCCTGTAGTAGGATAAAACAGCTGTTAAGTGCTTCCTGGTTTTCAGTAGTTGTTTAAACCAAGTCTATTCGTGGTGTCAGACTAAAAAAACAATGTTTTTAGTATGATTCGCTTTGGACTAAATAAGAAGTATGATTTATAGAAGAATTATATTGTTTGTAATTAGGATAAGTTTGTATTTTCTCGTTGATTTGTAATGGACTGAAACTGGTCAGCCTCTGTTGCCAAATGTGCATCCTGAGCGGATTGCCTCGATATAGCGATATTACACAAGTTATATATTTAAGTTGGATTGTGACTGGCAGTCACAATCCAACTTAAATTATATTGTTGTTTTTTTCTCAACCTTCTCCCAAACTAGCAGCAATAGTATCAATTACGTGATTAATAAAATGTTTACATAACTAGTATCATTATAGTAGAACAGTTTTTTTCAAGTGCGTTAGGTACAGAAGAACTATAAAAGACGTTCACATGGTTGGGATAAAATAAAAATTCTAAGGGAATAAATGGGTTTCATAGAGCATGTAAACAGGTTGAAATATAAAGAAAATTGTTATTAGAATTTACGTGATAACAATAACTAAATAGGATTGCTTGTAAGCTTAAAATGAATAAAGTTCAAACAGGATGCATGAGAAAATGAATTCCAAATTGTGGACACTAAATAGGTTTTACGGCCGCGTTATTTGATTCAGATTATATACACGATTCAATAATTTACAGTTGATCCAATCCTTACTGTAGAACAATTATCCAACTGAATGATCAAGAACTTGATGAGTCAAATACGTTACATATTACACATATTACAGTACTGAGGAAAAAATCACACACAAAATGAAAAATAAAATATGTAGGTCACACTAGACTGTGATAGTGTATGTCTTTCTTCACTGTTAGTACAATTCCCCAGGTCGACATATTAATAACATGTGTAACTTAATGGTATAAGCAGGTCCTCAGAGTTGTACAAAATTGCAAACAGTATCCTTTTAGGCAGATAAACCCGGTTTAGGCTTTTTGATAGCCAAGGTGAAATCTCTCATTTACTAAACGACTTGGAGCTTGTTACATTTTGCCGAAGTCAGGTATCTTTAGATAGTTATGTCATATTCGTTTTGGACTCTTCATCAATGCAGGTCCAGGGGTGGGAATTTTCTAAATGTTTCAGTGGCAGGTCAAAAGTGTAACTATAAAGCCGTCAATGATAAGTGAATAGAAATATTTGTATATGTCACAGATTGATTACAATTGGTGATTCGAACTAAATTTTTTATTGAGTGGTCTGTGGGTGCTGGTTGTTTGACAAAACATACACGTCCGTGGTTCGATTCAAATCTATGTTTTATCTTAAGAGGAAGTTAGTTCACATAACTCCTGACTGTTGCTGCTACCTTGGTGTAGTGGTCGGGCTTGCCTATCGTGGTGACCCAGTCAGGCTCTGTTGGCTGGTACTCGTTCCTCAAGGTCCTACTATGTCAGGTTGATCGACTGGAGAGCGGTGATACTAGAAATAGTATAACTAGGGTCCAAGGGCGACGTGATATTTCCGAGTGTACAGAAGTATGACGTGCCACCAGTGGATGAATTCTACGAAACGCTTTTCAAAATTTTCTGAAGTTACTCTCTATACTGCATATCGGGACTTTTAATGCACAAACCCCTTGTCAAATTGGTCTACAAGCCTCACTATCCGAAACCCTTGGATTTCTGACCACTGACGTATGTTTTGTCTCATACAGGACCCTAGAGTAGTCATTCAGTTGACGTCACCTAATCAGCTGAGAAACTCAGCGCGATATGCTTCCTGTTTATCTGGGGACTCAGTAACAAGCTCTCGTGGTCTTGTTGGTGTAGACATAAAACTAAATTTCCGAGCGGAACAGGCACTCCCTAAATGGATTCCTATTGACAGCTGCCTACAGGCTGTCCGTCTAAATAGTACAGTAAGAACTCGGTAAGATAAGGATACGCGTCGATGCCTCTATATTGTTTCTACCTGTGCACCCATTGACTGCAGTCTGGATGGAGTGAAAGATGGATTCTACAGGAAGTTCTGTAGCCTCCTTCCGAGAACTAAACACTCAGACATAGTGATTGTAACAGGAGATTTTAACGCTCAAGTTGATACATAGGGGGTTACATGGCATACCATCCCAGCGATAATAAAGACCGTCTTCTACAAACAGACAGACAGACAGTTACAACGTAGAACTTGGTACATGCGTACGTCAGTTCAAGTTGCCATGCTTCAATTAGCAGATAGAGATTAAATTGTCGAATCAAATCCCAGAGTGGGGAAGATAGTAGCAGAGTTAGTATTCATGGAAGGGAGTAGAGACCGAGAACACGTAAGAAAATATGATTCAGTAAAGAGAAAATTATGATAAGTTCAGAAGCTTAGGATTTGGGGGACGACAAGGAATGGATGCACCTGCGCCATTGCCAACGATTTTGAGCCATATCACCCAAAGTCTCTAACCATTTATTACGAGCGTCACGCGGACCCCAACCAGGTAGTCTGCACCTATTAACATGGCTCAGCCCAATTGTCAATGACTTCATGGACTGGTGCCATGTTTTGGTTTAGCCGCCCCTAGCTTTCTTCCACCCTGCTCCTACACCAGACAGCATTGCTCGTCGAGGTAGACGGTGGTCAGGCATATGTAACACATGTCCTAACCACCTTAGCTGATGAAGATTTACTACTTCATCAATAGACTTACCGTATCTACCTAGTACTCTATTCCTAACCCACGTATTGCTTACTCGGTGGTCCCAGAAAACACGAGCAATGCTTCGAAGACATCTATGATCGAATACCAGGAGCCTACGAATATCCTCTCTCCTTAATGGCCATGTTTCGCATCCATAAAGTAAGACGGACCGAACTACTGCGCAGTAAACGCGTCGTTTGGTCAGTAGTCGGATATCTCGCCTACGCCACAGATGACGCAAATTCCCAAAAGCTAATCGGGCCTTATGTATACGCGCAGAGACTTCAGCAGACACCAGAGCGTCAGGACTGATGAGGCTGCCAAGATAAGTGAAGCGGTCAACACATTCAACTGCCTCACTCCCTATCACTAACTTCGGTGCCGAATCAATCCAATCCTGAAGTAACATTTTGCATTTGGGTGGAGAGAATCGCATCCCAAACATCCTTACATTCATGTTTAAGGTAGTCAAAAGATTCTGCATTTTATCAGCATCTTCGCCTAAGAGAACTATATCATCTGCATATTCTAAGTCAGCTAGTTTATCTCCTGGAAGGAGGTCAACCCCGCCGAAGTCAGACGATGAAAATGTCAACTCTAAGAGTATATCAATGATTAAATTAAATAAACATGGGGAAAGCGGACAACTTTGACGAACACCACTGGAGGTAATCAGTTCTGATGACAATCTGCCTTAAGCTTTCACTCGACATGTGGTGTTCAAGTAGAGAGCTTGTATAAGGTTAATGTACTTCTGTGGTACGCCTTTCATTGACAGACATTGCCACATAACCTTACGATCGATAGAGTCAAATGCCGCCTTAAGGTCAAGGAATACAACTATTGTTGGGCGTCTAAAAGTGTGTCTATGTTCCAGAACCTGCCGAAGTGTGAATAGGTGGTCTATGCAGCCACGTCCAGGTCTGAAACCACCTTGGTTCTCTCTAGTCTGCTCTTCCCGAGCTTTAGTTAGGCGTCGAAGTATGATTGAAGCTAATATTTTGGACACTATATTAGTTAAGCTAATTCCTCGGTAATTGTCACAGGAGGACTTCTGTCCTTTCTTATAGACTGGAACAATTAGTGTTTGAGACCAGTCAGGTGGGATTACTCCCAATTCCCAGATTCTAGCCAGGATCTCGGTTAATCTCGCTGCTAAAACTGGACCACCACCCCTAAATATCTCGGGTCAACCCATCGGGTCCTGCTGCTCTACCTCGCTTTAGGTTCCCTATAGCATTCTCAAGCTCACTAAGACTTGGGGGACCAGTATTAACTTGCCATTCAGATTGCTTGGGAATGGTGGGCAACTGGGATGACGCCGGGGGCCAATTGAACTGTTCCCTAAAGTGTTCTACCCATCGGTCCAACCTTCTGGTCAGAGCTGCAATCAGTGGGAGCGTAGGTAGAGATAACAAAGAGGCAACGGCATGTTTCCCTATCTTTCCGAGTTCTTACCGTCCCGTTTAGACGGACAGCGCATAAGCGACTGTCTATGGGAATCCAGTCAAGGAGAGCCTGTTCAGCTTTTGAACTTAGTGCTATACCTACACCAGCAAGGCTTCGAGTGGTAGCGGTGGGGTCTCCGGAAACACGAAGGGTGAACCGGACCGGTTCTTTGTTTTCACAAGGTGAGGTCAGGTGAATGATTGTATTTCGATCCTGTATACGCGTTTCAGAGACACAACAGACATCGATGGAACGAGAATTAAGGGTCATGGCTGGGGAGGCCTGTTGTCCTATTTGGTCTAAGGTTCGAACGTTAAAAGCTCCGATATGTAGTTTAGTGCGAGGTTTCAGGAGACCAGGAATAACGTTTTGTGAACTCAAACCATTAGCATTAGAGGCGTGAGGTGATAAGGTTAGGCTCGTCGGGTTAATCGTGGGAATAAGGGAGTTATTGAGAGTTGAGGGTGGGATTTGACCTCGAGCAAAATGATCTCTTATGCTGTTAGAGGTATGAGGGCGGCTATCACTTCTCGGTTGCCCACACCGTGGAAGGGTTATTCTTGAGGAACCTGAAAGAGAAAGAGGATTAGAAGAGGTCGTGATGACCTGAGAGTGTGACCGCGATGCCCAGGGGACAGCTGTTTGGGGTCGGTCAAGTATATTAATTGTTGCTCCGGTTGTCAGAAGGGGGGCATCGGCCTCATGGCTTCCGAAGGAACTCGGCTTTCACCATGAAGCGTCATATTGGTCCTTCCAATTCCCAGGGCAGAGTTAGAATGGTTATATAGGTTTCTACTCGTGAACTGTTTTTTAGCATGATAGTTGTTTTACGGGATGGGGTTGCTAACCCCATGCCCAACCCTCCTCCTTTATCCGGGCTTGGGACCGGCAGCAACCCTGTGGGGGCTACAGGCGGAGTTTCTTCTACAAACATGTTTAGACTATTACCTATTCTAGCAAGCACAAGTTTTAAGTATAAGCAGAGTCACTGTGTGACATGTCGACCTCTAACATCAACTCAACGATGAACAAGCAGACCCTATCGACATTAGCCATCATCAAATAGGCTCCATAGAGGACTTTGGCTCATTTTTGAGCACATTTGAATTCTGATTATGCCCTAGTTGGAACACACATTTCCATGCGTTTTATTGGATGCAGAAATGTCAAAACTGGAAAACCCCTCGTCTGACTTCAGATATCTTTAAGGATAGTAGTCCAATCTTCGTAGGCAGGCCGATTCACATATTAGCTAAGGTCTGGGACCTGAATGTAATCCTATCTGGTCCAAGCGTTGATTGTCCCAGTTTACAAGAAATGGCAGAAATCCTTTTGTAACAACCACATGGGAATCAGTTTGATTAACATAGTGTCCTAGATACTAGCCTTTGTAATCATTCGACGTTTATCTAATGGTAGGGAAATTACAAACTTGAGAAAACCAGGCTAGTCTCAGACCTAAACGAGGATTCATTAACTAGATATTCCCTCTTCATCAGATCCTGGAAAATAAGCATAGCTACCATCGTCCAACATTTATTATATTCCTTAAAATGAAAACAGCTTTCGACTACGTAGATCAAGAGGTTCTGTGGCAGTGTTTTCCATTAAAATACGCACTTCAAAAGCACATAAACCTTAGAAAAAGTTCTTTACTCTAATACAACTGATCGATTTAGAACTTACAGTGAACTGTCGCGAGGATTGTCAACTTCAAGTAGTGTTCAGTAGGGTTGCGTCTCATCCTCCCTCTTATTTAACTTTGCTAAAGATGTCCTCCTCGAAGTTATACTTTCTTCATCCAACATTTCTGGAGTTGGTCTTCCAGGAAACCCACTCATCCACTTAGTATACTCAGTAAAAACGCCGACAATATGCAGTCTCCTGAACACATTGAGTAACAATACAAGTATATTCAGAATGCTATTTTCTCCATGCTAATGCAAAATGCTACTTCAGGACTGGTCTACATCATCTTCTAGATAGGTTTTAGGGAGTAAAGTATTTAAGCGCGTTGATAGCTTCACTTGATCAATGAAGAAATTTCAGCACGGATTCGGGAAGCTCGTTTTGCTTTTTCCAACTCACGTCACATGTGGCGTAGGAGGAATATCCGCCACAACAAAAGTCTGAGTGTACTGTACAGCATTACACCATGTTTAGACTTATGAATATGGAACGTCGACCGTGGAAATGAAATATATACATAGGCTCCAGGTCTTTGATTATAGAAATCTTCGTAGTATCGCCCGTATATATCATGGAATGAGCGAATAATTAATATTGGTGTCAGGCACAAAATACTAGAAAAACATTGCAAATCAATTAAAGAGGTGGTGAACCTCCACTGACTGAGATTTTTTGGACATGTGTTACGTATGCCAGACCACCACCTACCTTACTGAGCGATGTTAGCTGGAGTAGAAGTCAGATAGAAGAAGCGTAGGGACGGCTAAACCGAAGCATATTATCAGTCTATGAAGTCTTTGACTGTTGGTCTGACCTGTGTTAGTAGATGTAAACTACCTGGTTGGTATACATATGATGATGGTGATTAGTGGCTAGGTAACATGGCTCAAAATAGGTCACAGTAGCGCAAGTGTATTCATTCTTTACGTTCTTCGAGATCCTATTATTTTCTCGTAGTTACGTTCGCTTCCTGTTGAATTATACTGTTGCTTTAGTCCTGCAAATTTGATCTTGTTGTGTTGTGGTATGGTAACTTGGACCTCTGCGCATATACGTTATGTTTCACGCTGTTCATGATAGACTGACTGAGTTCACATAACCACATACAGTTTTATTTGACTGTTTTATCAGAAATCGATTTGTCTACTAGTGTGTCAGTCGCATATTTATATATTTAGTTTTGAACTAGGTTTCGTGATATTTTCCAATCACCCAGATCTCATTTGGCCGGACGGTGTTGAAGTCAGAGTCTTGCCAGTTTAATTAATCTATTGAAACGAATATATTGATGGTCACTTAGATTATCAATAAGGTTTGCTTGTATATCCTCGCCAGTCAGTCATAATTATCTATCTGCGTGTCTTTTTTGAGTATATGTTGTTAAGTTCTTGAACTAAAATGAGTCAATGTTCTCTGGTTCTCTAGACGATGCAGATTCATAAAATTATCTGCCATGAAACTATTCCATTTGTTTTCTGATCCGGTTACTGATCAGAACAGACAGTCCATGGATGTTGATAAGAAAATGTTTTTGATAGTCTTAAAAATATAAATTACTTAATATCGTCTTTTTTTTGTTTCTGTTTATACTAGGACAATTTTATGTGGTTCGTTGGGTTCATACTTGACTGACATTGATGGTTGGCGAACACCATTTTTCTGGATTGGAGTATTATTTCTCGTATGGTCTTTCGTCGTTTATTTGATTGTTACACGTCAAACTAAACAATTATTCAGATTGGATGTGATCTTACCTAGACTATTAACGAACTCTTATATGGTTAACAACTGTGTATTAACAAGTCGAGGGACTAAATCAGAAGATTGCATAGAATTTTTGTCTGCCAAAGAAAAGGTGGAGGTTTGTTTAGAATATGACTTATTGCTAATTTATTTGATGTTGTATTCTTTCTCCTACCAATTGACTGCTCCTATTTAAGCGAGTATACGGACTTTATTTTGTCTTCGTAACGTTACCTTTAATCTTATGAACGTTCGTAGGTTACCACCGTTTGACCACAAGTGCCTTTGAAGCTGTTCTGGTGTATGGGTTGAACCACTTGGTGAACACTACAGAGTTTAGTGTCCCAGTAGTAGAAAGAGATGCCAAATTGGTTGATATTACTGCGAATCTTTATAAACCTAGGCTGTTGGAGAATTTGTGTTTACGACCTTACCCCGTCATGTTATGTTAGGTGGAGTAGAATGGCGTTTGAAGAAAGCTAACAGTGGCCAAAATATTTCATTTCATCAATCACTGGGTGCATATATTTGCCATTTTCCATTGTACTCATATACCCACTTGTATACCAATTGTATAGTTGATCTGAGATTTTATGTTTATATTTGATCTTTATTCTCTATGACTTTACATGTATGTACTGTTGATACATAATCCTATTAGAAGGCAAGCAGGCTAAAATATATTCTAGAATATTATATTGATTAATATGAGCTCCCGAAGCGAATCTCTGTATTAATTAATATGAAAAGTGTTGTGATGTGAACTATGTCCATTCATGTTATAAGGAGACAACGACTGTGACAGGGACCAATACCGGATAAGCCAGACACCAAGGTCGTTGTTCCATACCCTCCCATCTACTCCATGTGTCCTATGTCCCAAACCGGATAGAACATAAGATAGGCGATCCAGCAACCAACTAGTCGAATTGCATTTCACTCATTCATTTATATACACACAAGAACAACTAAGAACTGATATGATAGATACATAGTTAATTAGTTATTAGTACTGAATGGAATATAATATGATGACAGTTCATGGATATAATGGGAAGTTGAGGCGAGGAGATCATGAAAATAATTGAAATACAGTAACTCATTTGCATGTACTCAAAACAAATGGAATAGTCTTCTAAAGCACAGTTCTGCAAGTTAGCAAGAAAATGTATATTCATATATTTGATTAAATCTTTAAAACTTAAACGCGCAATCATTTGGGCTTTGTTACTGTATGACCATTTTTAAATTCTTTTATAGCCTTCAGAACCAAAATTTGTATGCATAGATTCGAAAAATATGGACACCAACTCATTATCCAGTGTAACTTTGCGACCCTTAAATTGGTCTCTCCTTTTCAAGCATAAACCATTTTGGTAAGCTATAGTATTTTCAAGATGTTCTAGTCGTTATCCACTCGTGTATAGTTTATTAGAGGGAATATTCAGCGCAATTATATAGTGCTTAAAAATTGTTTGCGGTCCCGAGACACTAAGCCGTTCTCGTGGTTAAGCTTAATGAAACTCTAGAGTTATGGGTTTACAGTGCTTGATGTAAGGTAACATTTTCAAGATAGGTTTTTTTGAACAGTATGGCGGTTCTTTTAATTAACTTTTGTTCATTAGACTCCATTCACTAATTAACGGTAAAAAGCACTCGATCACATGACTAAAAGTCAATGCAAAGACAAATCAATCTGATAGAGTCCTCTAAAAAGAGCCATTTACCACACACGATATAAGGTCCTATTGTGATGGATACTACTCATAACGTCGTCCATAAGTAGTAGGTAGCGAAGCGTCGCATGTAAGTGGAAACAGTATACGAGATGAGTTGCTAGGTGACAAAGAGGAAAGCTTAGTCATAATACATAGGAAAAATTATGACAACCATAGGAAGCAAGCCTACAACCAATATTGATCGTGGAACGCAAATAAATAATTAAAAGTAATGTATATATTATTTATGACGTTCTCTGTTTACACCAGATAAGCGATTGCCTTGTACAGGTCTACTTTTCACACTATGACGGTGTCCAGAAAGATAAATGTTCCAACTGAGATAACACAAAATCACCTGAAAATAAAAAAATTAGATATTCATCGCTTTTATACGATGTTTTCAACCAACTAACCATAGTTTATGCCCCCTTTAAGTTAGCTCTTTGGAATGGTCATCGTTTATTTGCTTAACTATTAGGTTTTATCAGTTAGACTTTATTCAAGTTATCAAGTATATAATGCGAACACTTACTGTCGATTTCTTATTGTTGTTTCACTTTTCAACTGAAATAATATCAATACAGTTGCTCGATAACAAAAAAGGATTTGACTAACTTCGTTCTATTCTATCATAAGCTAGATTCCAGTAAATAAAAGTATCTCACGAATATGTTACATAAAACTTTATTTGACTAGTTTTTTGTATGCATCACTGATTAAGTAGTTACCCAATCTAAACAGTGTTAATGGTCTTTCTTTTGTAATATCTAATCTAGTCGTCATTCATTCATCAACAACGTATAACCGGACACGTACGCCCATAGGTTCAAGTTGCCATACCACATTAGCACTACGAGATTACAGAGGTAACATAGTAACAGAATACAAGAGGGGAGAGTAAATTAAAGATGTGCAGAAAATAATAACAGAATTTTATGATCTAGATGAGGTTAAGGAGTGAATGCACTTGCGCCACTGTGACCGATTTTGAGCCATGTCGTCAAGTGTCTCCAGCTATGTATTGCGATTATCACGCGGACCATAACCAGGTAGTCTACATCTACCAACATGGCTTAAACCAACAGTCAGAGACCTCATGGACTGATGTCATGTCTTTGTTTGGCCGCTCCTACCCTTCCACCATCCAACTTCAACCTCAGCCAACATTGCGCGACAAGGTAAGCTGTGGTCTGGTATGCTCAACACATGTCCCAACCATCTCAGTCGATGAATGTTGATGACCTCTTCGATTGATTTACCGTGTTTTCCAAGAACCTTTTGTCTAACCTTTATATTACTTATTTGACTGTTCCATGATATACGAGCGATGCTACGAAGATTCCTATGGTCAAATACTTGAAGTCGACTCATATCTTGGGTTTCATGGACCACGTTTCACAGCCATATGTTAAGACGGCGCGGACTGCTGTGCAGTACACCCAGCCTTTTGTTGAGAGACGGATATTTATCCTGCGCTACAAGTGGCGTAAATTGGCAACTGCCAATCGGGCTTTATGAATCCATGCTGAGATTTCGTCAGACACCGACCCACCAGGGGTGATAAAACTTCCGAGATAAGTGAAGCGGTCAACGCATTCAATTACTTCATTCCCTATAACTAGTCTAGGTGACGAAGCAGGCCAATTCCGCAGTAGCATTTTGCATTTGGAAGGGGAGAAGTGCATCCCGAATATGCTTGAATTGTTACTCAAGGTGCTCAGGAGACTGCATATTGTCAGCGTCTTTGCAGAATAGGACTATATCGTCTGCGTATTCTAAGTCGACGAGAGGGACTCCTGGAAGATTAATTCCTGATGGGTTAAAAGAAGTGAGTGAGATTTCTAAGAGTACATCTATGATAAAGTTAAATAAAAAGGAGTGTAAGGGGCAACCCTGAAGAACCCCATTTGAGGATGGAATTTCTCGTGACAATTCTCCATATGCTCTGACTCGATCGGTTGTGACCGAGTAGAGAGCCTTTGTATGGTTAATGTACTTTTGAGGTACATTTTTTAAGGACTAACACAGCCACAAGACTTCACGGTCTATGGAGTCGAAAGCTGCTTTCAAGTCAAGAAATATAACTATGGCCGGACGTTGGTACACATGTCTATGTTCGAGAATCTGGTGCAGGGTGAATATTTGATCAGTGCAACTACGTCTAGGTCTGCAACCAGCCTGGTTTTCTCGAGTCTGCTGTTCTCTAGTGTTGGATAAACGACGAAAGATTGTAGAGGATAATATTTTAGATACTATATTTGCCGAACTGATTCCTCTGTGGTTATTACAGGAGGATTTTTGTCCCTTTTTGTAAATTGGAACGATCAGTGAACGAGACTAGTTAGATGGTATGATGTTCAGTTCCCAGACTTTGGCTAATATATCAGTCAACCTGCACGCTAAGATTGGACCACCATCCTTAAAGATATCGGTAGATAACCTATCAGGTCCTGCTGCCTTCCCCCGCTTCAAGTTACTTATAGCCTTTTCAACCTCACTGAGAGTTGGGGGACCTGTATTAGTTTTCCATTCAGGTAGCTTGGGGATGGTGGGTAAGCTAAGAGTATTTGGGAGCCAGTTGAATTGTTCCTGAAAGTGTTCCACCCATCGTTCTAATCGCCGATGCTTCCGTCGCTTTTGCTTTTGTTGCCCACCACTGTTCACGGTTCTTACGCAGACTCTTTGTCAGTTTACGTTTCAATGAGAATGGCTATCACTTTCAGGTTGCCCACACCGTGGAAGGGTTCTTCTTGAGGTACCTGAAAAAGAAAGTGGATTAGGGGAGGTCTTGATAACCCGAGAGTGTGACCTCAGTGCCCAAGGAACAACTGTTTAAGGTCGGCCACCTATACTGACTGTTCCTCCGATTGTCAGAAGAGCACCGGCCTCGTAATTTCCGAAGAAGCTCGGCTTTCATCATTAGGCGTCATAACTCTTCTAAGTGAAGACCTCCCAACCCCCGGGGCGAAATTTAAAGAATTTAAATGTTTTTTTCTGATTTGCACTTTTTTTAGCAAGGTTGATGTTTTTCACGGGATAGGGGGTTGCTAACCCTATGCCCAACTCTCCTCTTTTATCCAGGCTTGGGAGGGTTCCACGCGGAGTTATGTAGTCGTCAGATATATTGATTAAATCTTAGCCTAATAAAATGCTATTAGTGTTCTGTCAAATTAACACACCGTAAAATACATTAGATTACAATGCAGTATACTAATAAATAGTATGTTATCACCAGTATGTATGACTGTGCTATCTATTCGTCGTATTTATTCATCGTGTATAATTGTCCCTCTTTAAACCATTTGACACCACTATTTTTAAGTTATACCGGGTAAATTATTTTGAGTGTATATGTATATAAGTGTAATATAGTTTCTTGTCACTTTGTAGTATTTACTATCTTGAACTGTACTATGCTTAATAGATTCAGTTCATTCTTTACCATGTATGGGTTTATGTACTTAAATTTGAACTACTTTTTTGTAGGGGCTAGTAATACTACTAGGCTATCCAAATCGTCTTCGTTTTGCGCGGTGTTCGGATATGCGACACTTTGGCAAGGTTACACATATGCGTATAGTGTGAAGAAAGGTGCCTTGTTGATTAGTGTTTAACATTTAGCCATCATGTCTAAACCGTATTCCAAGATCAATTAGTTTATACAACGTGGAGCGTGATACATATGTGCATTGGTCTGTTTTCACTCCCGAAGGGCACAGCGAGGGGAATATAAAAGTAATAGTAGTTACATCAGTCTTATTAAAAAGCGACTGAACATAAAGAATGTGATTCGGCAAGAAAGAAAGGTACTTAACTAATTTTGAACCTTTTGATTTGAATTAGCTTAAGGAATAAATGCGCCTGTGCCATTGTGACCTATTTTAAGCCAATTCACTCAGTCTCCAACTGCCGGTTACGAAAATTGCACGTACCCCAACCAAACGGGTTCTCACCTTCCAACATGACTCAACCTAACAGTCAGTGACTTTACGGAGCTTTAGTTTTTCCACCCCTAGCTTTCTAACACCAAGCTTCTGTACTAATTATTTCATGTAGAGGTTAGTGGTAGTTGTGAACAAAATGCGTGTCTCAACTACCTCTATTGATGATCTTCCACCTAATCAAATAATTTTCCGTCTTCCCCTATTACCCGTCATCTGATTTTATCATTGCTAACTTGGCAGATACGCGAGCAGTGTTTCTATAATTATTTACTAGCAACTTTAGAATGATATCTGTTCTTAAAGGCCACATTTCGTATCTATGTAGTAAAACAGCAAACTGCTGCTCAGTGTACTAATTTGATTGGTAAACGAATATCTCGCCTACATCTTTAGTGGGGTCTGTCGACAAAATCCAAGCAAGATTTCTGATTTCTTGCAGAAATTCCATATAACACTAACTCATAACTAATCAGATTTTCTAGGTACGTGAGATTGTCGAAGCACTCAACTACTTCACTCTCTATCTTTAGTTCAGGTGTTGACCTGAACCAGTCTTGAATCAACTTTTTGCATTTAAAGGGTAGAAATGTATGTCTAACAAGCTCGCCAATATTGTCACTATTCCAAGACTTTTGGTGGCTCACTAGTAGCACTAATCTTCAGTCGAATCTGAATAAATAGTAAATAGTTTCCTGATCGTAGCTGTTATCTTGTGGTTGCCTAGCTTCCCTATCACGATGACCCAATCAAACTATATTGGTTGGAACACTTGTTCCTTTAGGTTCTAGAATGTCAGGCAGGTCCGTTGGAAATCGGCAATACAAAGAACAACAAACTCAAGGTCGGAGGGCAAAGTCGTATTACCTGCTGTACGTTGTGACGAAAGTAAAGCGTCTTGCTTATTCAATCAGCATGTCACCGATGCTGCATTCTTAAGACGGAGGACAGATTTCCATATCTAGCTATGAATCTCTGACAATTAATAACCTGGTACATGATAAACCACTCTTAAAAGGTCGTATGTGAGTAGCCTCAAGCAGTTATTTTTTGGGCATTGTGGTCACACTCATACAGTTCAAGAAGCAGAGCTTTCCCACACTATAAATAACAATGGAATAAAAACTCCCTCATATCTCTAACAACACATGTTCATGGACATAACCTTTCTTTTCCCAATATTTCTTGCACTCCTACCTCTAACCGTCGTCTTCTTTCTTTCCGTTTTTCCACACATGCCACTAGTGCTACTCTAAATCTTCCGAAACTGCACTCTACACTTTATGTTGGAGCTTTTAATAAACAAACACTATGTCACATTAATCAGCAGGACATGTTAGCTAAAACTCCAGAATCACTTACCATTTATGTATGTTGCGTTTGAGAAACACTCTTACAGGGTCATAGCATGACCTTTCACTTAACTTTATCTAGCCACCATTGTGAACCAACGCAACCTATTTCTAATTTTTCTGGGGATCCGATGGATAGTTCTTATGGCCTTGCTTGTGTAGACATATCACTGAGTATGGAAGCAGAGGCAGAATTTTTTGTATAGATTCATGTCAACAGTCACCTATATGCCATCCGTCTAAATGGCACAGTAAAACTCAGAAGGGTAAGGACACTCACTTATAGTTTTTATCGTCCCTACCTACACCCTCCACTCACTGAAGCTTGGATGTTTCAAAAGAGGAGTTCTACAAGAATTTCACTGATCTGCTTCAAAAAGCTAGATGGCCAGGTTTAGTAATCATATCAGGATATTTCAACTCCCAATTAAGTAAGTTAATTCAAATAGAAAAGACATGCACATGGCTGTTTTAGCTTAGTACATAACACTTTGGTGTTTGAAGCAATAAGTACTTAGTTTGAGTACTGGTACATCCGGTTTTTAAGTCCGAAGTAGCATGAAGCATGCTTCCTAGATCCTACCACTAGCCATTTACTGAATTAAGTTTATCTTTTCAACGTTACAAGCAAATTATACAGTGGTTTTAATCTGATATAATGACATCTGTTTTGAGAAAACGTAGCAGTAAGTGTTAATTATTCTTTGTAAAACATCTATGCAACAGTTTCCTTAGAATGCATATATGTTTATATATTCGACTACTTATTACCCCATCTTTCTATATCCTAAATAAATTCGTATATTGCTATTACATTTTTTACTGTATAGTTGAGTTGATTTCCAATATTCCAGTTGCTGAGTATTTTGCCTTCTCTTGGGACGGTGAACATGCAGTTACGTTCAGTTGTTTGGGATGAAGGCTAAATTTAATGCCATATCAGTCTATATTTCCCTTTATTTCTAAATAAAGAGGAATATGTATTTTAATTGAAGTTTAATTTACTACTTTTTGATTGGGCCACATTTACAGACTGTAGAGAATATAGGTATTAAATGTTAGGTGGATTCGAATCCACGTCACTCAACATCGCATTTGTTATATCACATAACTAGCGGGAAACTCTTATTATTATTTATAAAAAAATTGACGGCTAAACACCTTTTTGTCTAAGGGTTCTGTTATATAAAGCATTTCGAAAACTTTTCAATTGTTTGACTGGTTTTACTGATTTTTAACTTTGTCCACCGATGATTAATTGGCAAAAAGTTGTTTGCGAAAAATTTTATGAATTGATAATTCTTATGTGAATGGCGATTATTTTACTGTAGTTTGTGATAGAAGTTATAATTATCTCAGTCAAGTGTTTCAAATTGTGAGTGAAATGACATTTTGATAGTTACTATTGTCACAAATTAACAGTAGATGGGGGGGGGAAACTATTTTGCATTAAAGAAACAACTGACATCTACTTTGTCTTATTGTATTAGTCTGCCAACTGAAAGGTGAGTATATTGTTCAGCAGTTTGGTGTGTGTTCGTTTGCGGATGTGAAATATTGGTTTTGAATTTATAAAACATGCTCAAATTAAGTGCTTTCGAACAGACATCTTAGCATTCCTCGTGTATCATAGAATGACCTTGCTTAAGTTGCTAATCAGATAATCAGTTTGTCGAATTTTTTCGACTGAGATGGCTAAGAACCTAGACGTGCCATCATAACTGGTGTAAAAGTGTGCTGAGAAAAACCAAGGAGTATCAACTTCATTATAAACTGTTCATTCATGTTAGAAGGACCCGAATGTTATGTAAACTAGATTAAAATGAGATCCCCTTTTGTTATGTCTCATCAGCTTTTTTGTGACTGCCTTTTATGAAATTGTAATGAGCACATGTCTATAGTTAGCTTGAGATTAGGTGGTATCGCTTAACGCCGGTATCAATTAACTAGAGGTATCAATTGTAGTCAAAAACGTATTCTGTAGAGAATAGATTCTATTAGAAGAAATTGATTTACAAAGTAATAAAATAAATTTGAAGAGCAAGAAGACCAAGGATGGATGGACTTTCGCTATTCCAACTGATTGCGCTCTATGTTTCTCAGCTTCTCTAATTATTGGCCACGATAATTTGCGAACTCTAAACAGGTAGTGTATAGCTGCTAACATTCAATTACTTCATGGACTGTTACTACGTCTTAATTTTCTGATTTCCTTTAACTTTGATGACATGAAATGTTACATCTACCCCCCCCCTTTTCTTTTAAGTTAGTTTACGTCGAACTTGTCATACATATGTATAATCTAATATTGCTACAGTTCATTTCAACATATTTGGTAAAAACTAACGCATGACTTTCAGTTTATAGATTCAAATAACTGAGCTCAAAACGGTTTATTTTAGAGTCATTTCTATAATATAATACTTTTATAGTTTAACCTTTTTGGTAATTCATCTTTATATTATTCTATGGTTAATTAGCTATGTCAAGTTTTCTAGCCAGCTATCTCGATTTTAAAGTTTTTCACAATTACTATTATTTGATAATTCATCTAATGACAATCAACAAGTTTTAGGTGTGCTATTTCAGTTATGCTATCGATAAAATTGAATCATTTGTTCCAGTACATAGATATAACAACATTTATATGTGTAAATACTTTTATTTCTTTCGTAATACAGAAAATTGTAATTTTCGAACAGAAAATATTATGAGATACTGATATTTATTTCATACACTCTAATCCTTTTCAAAAGAATGGTTAACTGGTAGTTAATTGGAAGATTGCTACATTCCACGTTCTCAGCAGTCTAACTACAACCTTTTGAAACAACCTTTCTACTACAAGATAGTTGAGGGTTATTGTACTAGTTAGTATCGATATAATCATTTGCTGATGAGATGGAAATAAGATTAATGGCTATTAGCTATAACACTTGAGTAAAAACAAATCACTTCTGAGCGGAGTGGCATTTAAGGAGTAAAACCAACTACTTTTATGCATCGAGTAGCATACAACTTCGTAAGAAAAAAATATATAATAAAGGCATTACTTTGGAATTTGTATACAGAAATGGGATATGAGGTTTGGGATAAAATTGTGATATTCAGGAACTGAGGTCACATTAACCGTCAATAAATCGATGAGAAGCGTACAATTTAAAGAACATACTTAGGTTGCTTTCTGAACATACAGTAAACACTGTTAAACAAGACAAGTCATGTTAATATAGAAAGTATATACTTCCGTTTTTAATTTATTATCATTTTCCTAGTTATTATACCTACGTTCATCAGAAGAGAGTTTTGTATATTACGTCGTGCAGTTTACCACATTCTGGTTTTCCATTTTTTAGCTATATAACAATATACTGCTCGTTGCATAATATTGTTTTTATTTGTTTACAGGGTAATGCTATTGGCTAATTTTGTGCACAATAATACGTTTTATATTATTCTCAATTGGTGTCCTTCTTACTTTCATGATAATTATCCAGATGCAAGAGTGAGATAATTGCTTTATATTTTGAACGAGTGTTTTATTAAACTACTTTTAATTTGTTGAGGTTATGTGTAACGTATCCAAAGATCATTTAGAGTGTTTTAACCAGCACTTTTTTCATTATTCCATTTATTCAGTAAATTAGTACTGCGTAACTTCCTGTTGCGGCTTCCTTTCAGCCCCTAACTTGCATTTCGGATGTACTACAATGATGTGTCCGTCAAAGTCACCTTCAGATAACTTGTGACGCTCGAGATGAAAATTACTCTAGTTTGAAGTACGTCTATTTACCTAATTGAAACTGAACGAAAACAAAGGAGAAAGTTATTCGACGCAGAAAATGTCATAGATCAACCCGTCTGTGTTACTGACTTTTTTACTTATTAAACATACAAGTATAAGTATTCGTACTGCTTGTAGTATTCTGTTCTAATTAAATGCTCTTGCATTAGATCCTAGTTATATTATCCAGCTATATTTGGATTTCATATTCGTGCTTCTAATTTATTCAAAGTTCCTATTTATGGGATCCTGTATGGTATTTTTTAGAGTTAGTTACTAGCTTTGAGTTTCATAATGATGATATTAACCACGTATTTTTGATTAGACTTAAATTAGCATACTCTGGCATATTGACTCATTCTGATCGTTATACATTTACCTAGTTTAAAAGTCATTTGCTTAACCTTAATACCTAGGCTGTAGGTTGAAGGGATAATGTTTGAAGGATCTAATATTCAGTGAATGTTAATAGATACAACATAATTCTCTTTAATTAAAAGTTCATCGGTATAAAGTCTCTTGGTGTCTTATTATGTTCTCTCTCTATGACTTGGCACAACAAATCACTCAACTTTAAAATACAACTTTGATGACAGTGATCGGTGTATCGCTTAACTTGAAAAAGGCATGTTTCACTGAGTTGAGCAAGTATGTGTATTTGCATCGCTAAGATTTAATTACTTCATTGTCTAGTTACTCCTAAGTACAACACACTATCCTATTTATTCATGAAAAGCTTTACCACATTCTGAGAGAGGGAGAATAATACTATTGGGGTCTCATGACTACAACAAGTGGAGCGGAGTTCGAACATACAGTTTATTAGCTTAGAGTTGAACGTCTCAACAACTGACTCACTACTCTACAAGTGTGTTAGAAGACAACAATTGACTTATCTTTCTCATACCAATTTATAATATTTCCAGCTTACATTTTGTTTATAGTGCAAATTTTAATATTGTTATTATTATTCACCCGCTATCTGAACCACTATCTGAACTCTGATTGACTCTACTTTTGGTATGTGTTTATGTTACAACGGGGGGAAGGGATTGTAGTATGGTTAATCTGTATATGGAACTTAATTACAGTCGAGTGATGATTACTGACAAACCTGACCGACCGATGCAGCGTTATTAATGGATGGTTTAACGGAAGACAACAACCTACCAACAAATACGAATCATTTTTCATTAACACATATACAAACTATTTCACACAAATAAAAATGGTCAAAGTTCATTTAGACTCCAATAATTATTAGATATCTTTCTCATAGGTCATTCTTATCAATTGAATTTTGACAAGGATATCAAGCTTATTTCTCCATATCAGTTTGATTTTCAACATTCTTAAAGTCCGATGTTATTAACTAACGTTGATCAACTAAATAAGTCAAGATTATCGTTGTGTAGTGGCTTCGCTTTACCTGTTGGTCTAGTGGATAAAATACGGCTATCAACTTATCGACCTCAGGTTTCAACTCGCTCCTCCTACTTCAGCGCGTATCGGCAGCTCTCATACAATGAAGTCGAGACATTAAGATGAATGTAGAAATGCGTGTTTAATAAGTATAAATCAATCAGTCGTTATTATAGCTATTTATTATTATTTTTATGCAAGTATGGTTTTATAAAATTGATGATATACCCATGGAATTGTATATTTTTGTTTCAGAGTTGGGTTTTCAATATGGTTCCATGGCTTATTATATTTCCATCCGTTTTACTAGCTGGTGCCTTAGCTGACCATTGGATAAAAACTGGTAATTACATAATTATATTTTGTTCGTTTTCTTTGCTACGATTTTCGTGGAACCAAAGTTGGCAAAATAGCTTTATCTAGATATCATTTCCCAAACTTTTTACTAGGAATTGAATATATTACGTCAAAATATTCAATCCCATGATAGCTGGTAATTAAAGATGAGTTTCTCGGTCACCCAGTACTTAGAAACCCTGTGCACAGCGTTTTTGTTTAATTTATTTGCCAACGTCAACTAGATAGGCTCCCTATATCCCCCCAAGCCTTCATTTTCACTTTTTAATTACTGGAGAATACTGATGCTATGTGATGGCACGTCTCTATTTTATTTTAACATGATTTAACGTGTAACTGTCTGATTTCAAATGAATTTATTAGCTTCTCTCTCTATGTATAAGGTGACATTCTACTGTTGTAGATCAAGAGATGCCTTTGCAGTGTAATTAATACAGACTGATTAGTACAGTTGTATTATTTTTATTAAGAATCATAAAATCTGAGTCATATGCAGTCATTCTTAAAAGTCCATCCTTCATATTATCGTTTCCTCTCTATAAAATATAAGTAAAACGTGAAAATCGGTCGCACTACAGTAATCATCTCTACCCTTTGAGTTCACGTATACTGGATACGCTGTCGTCTCTCAAATAAATATACGCCTCTACGGAGATCATAGTTGCTATTCTTTATTGTAGAGTCATATGCGAAACTACGAAGCAGATGAGGTTCGTCAGCAACTCTGATCTGCAATTTCACCAGAGATTGAGTCCATGACCCTAAGATCCAGTAATCACATTTCTTTTGGGCGCAAAGCTCTGGTTTTTCAATCTGAATAGCTATTACTTCTGTCGTTTGGAACAATTCTAGTCTGATTGACTTTGGTAGAGAATTGTTAATGATGTATACTGTTGAAAATGGTTGATTAATGCTCACAGTATGATCCGTTTCAGCTAAATGGATAAGCTGTGAGCTACTAACCATCTTAACGTTGCCTTTATTCAATCACGCTGAGTGATGTGCACGAGCACAAAAATGGAAATTCCCAGTGTTACCGGTCAATGCGTGCAGCTCCTTCTTTTACCACGACCAACATCAAACCAAAGAAATAATTAATCTCAAGCTAACCTAATTTAATGCGGATATCGATTTTCCCACTTCGCAACTTCATAACTTTTGTTTTCCTTTTCAAATATCACTGTTATTACTACTCATATCTTTGTGTTTATTATTATTATTATTAAATTCGTAATCACGTAAGCACTTCTAGTGGATACTCACTCCATTTTACTATTTTATTATGCATTACATTAGTCGCCATCTAGACGTTTATTTTGATTTGTGTTCACATTGTTTTTTCAATATTTCATGTCAATACGTATTTATTCTGATGATCATGATTGCGTTGACAATTCCGACCTTAATATTCACGAATTCGTAAATTATTCCTATTCGAAAGGTACTCCTGCCTTAAGCCTGTCTATCAATTCACTTTGGATTATAAATTAATTAGGATTTATCACTGTTTAGAATCTGATGGGAATTTATTGAAAATAGTATTCTTCGTTCATAATTACTTTCTGTTAATGCAAATAAGAAGTTTAAAACACTTTTATTTTTGCTCATTTTAGATATTTTAGTGGTTATATTTTTGTGAAGTTCTCTTATAAGCCGTATAAACTTATCTACTCGTTCTTATTTAATTCTAGGTGTGTCTGTAACAATTGTAAGAAAAATAGTTACAGTGAGTTCAATTTTTATTGATTTATATATACTATACTATACTATATTGATTTTATGAAGGTACTAAAAGAATGGAAAAGTAATTTTCAACAGTGAACTAACGTCGGCTAAATAACCATTACAAATCGCTGAGTACTTGATCTCGGTAAACAACCCCCTTAAGCATATCATTAATTTGGAGCTATATAATTATTAGTCACCTAATTGTAAATGAGAAACTAATTCCATTTATTGTAAAGCATGGTGATTTTGCTACTTACCATCACCTCATGATGATGATTTGAACCACTGAATTCCAATCTAATGTTACGAAATTATCATGCGGACTTCGAAATCTATCTTTTGCTATGCGTTTAAGTTAGTATATGCGTCCATGTGCATACAATACTACGTCTTTTATAAAACATTGTCTAAATAGCCATCTACTTTTTCCATGAGATACCGGTTTGTAATGATAAGATACTACTTCTTTCTTTATGCCGTGGATATTTGAATATATATCATATAAAGCCCGGTACTCGTTATTGGTCACAATAGCAATTTTGAAAAAAGGCTTAGGGAGGTCAAACCAAAATATAGCATCAGTCCATGATGTCATTGACTGTTGATCTAATCCGCACTGGTTAGTGTAAACTACTTAGTATGAGTCCGAGAGATTATCCTAACCAGTGGTTAGTGACACTGGATAACATGGCCCAGAATCTGTCATAGTGGCGCATGTGCATTCATCCGGAGCTTAAAATTAAGTCCTACTTTTGTTTACACAACTTATTTCTTACTTGCAGTTTCATATTCCCTATCCCCACTCAAGATTTTTACTACCACTGTTGCTTTTACTACTTGTACTTCGGTTTTCAGCTTGCTGTGCTAGTGCAGTGTATCAACTTGGATTGATACACATATTTCATATACTATGTTGTACATGATTGACTTTTGTAGCCTCTTGGAGATATCTGCTAATCATCCTAACAGATAGTTTTGTTAAAAAGGATTGTCCAACCTAACATATTTTATCTCACTTGTTTTCTGGATTGTCGAATAATATACATAATAATTTTGTTTTTATGCTTGATAGACAGTTGTCCTTGTGGGTTCCTCTATATTCCTTATCATTTTATCATCTTTGGATAATTATTATGGAGCCTTAATTTGTATGGCTTTTGCATTAGCCTGCTTAGGTTTTCACTGCAGTGGTGTACTTTTAAATCCTCAAGACATGGCTCCTGAGCATGGTGGTCAGTTATATGGTAGGTTTTATTCAGTCATCATCTTTTTATTGTAAAACAGGAATAAACCAGTCTTCTTCATTGTTTTGAAGAATATTCTCTTTTCTATTTTATCTTCAAATCAGTATATTAGGAAATATGCCCAATAATGTACCCATTATCTTCGTCATGGATCGATACTACCCAGGTTACAATAAAAAACCTGGAATCATCTGACCAAACACTACTTTTTCCATTAAGCGTTAAACCTAAGGGCTTCAAGTTCTCATTTACCTCTCCAATTAATGGACGATGGACTTTGTCGATCGCAACTTTTTATAAAATCTTCATGAACTCATCTCATAGCATATCATTAATATGCACACCATAATATTGTAGTTGAGAGGATTTATGGAGATTAATTTTACTTTTATGAATTACATTGGTTGGGTTACCAATGAAAACCAGGTAAAGCTCTACACAACTGTTTCATCGTAGTATAGAGCTCATTGATGAAAACCTACGACTCTGCCATCCGATTGATGGCAAGCACGTAGTTTAACAGACCACTGATTTTGGGTTGGTCACACCAACTGTTGCACCAGTCTATTAGGGCTCTGACTGCTAGTTTGATCTATGTTGATAGATACGTAATCAGCACCTGAAGATATTGATTTAGGTAACCCAGATAGTCAGTCACAATGGCGCAGGTGTGTCGTCCTTTGATTCGGAGTTTCAGTGTTTCTTTATGAATACCTTCTATTCCATCTTCTCAAACTAGATTCTCAGTGTTTATTCACTGCTATTGCATCATTTCAACTTATTTGGTGTTAACACACATTTGTTGATTATGACTGACTTACCTGCAATTTTAAGCCCAATGGTCCACATTTCTGATTTCAGTAACAATTTCTGTTGAAATGTGCTGACCATGTTCAAGTCCTAAATATTTAATTACTATTCGGTTCTTTTTATTCTTAACAGGAATTATGGCTACCTTTGGTACATTTCCAGGATTCGCCGGTGTTTATATGGTTGGTTATATATTAGAAACTACAAATCAGTGGTCGGTAGTCTTTATACTTACTGCTATCATCAGTGTAGTCGGTTGGGTTGGGTATGTATTATATGGTTCATCAGAAATTCTTCTTTAAATCAATCATTTCTTGCTATCACTGTTAAAAATAACAATATTTATACTTTCTAACAACAAAAATTGTGATACCTATCTAGTACTTTTTAACTCTTATCTTCATATTACATATACACATATCATACTTGGATATCGTTAAATATACATAAACTGTGATAACTTTCTTAATCTTAGATATTTTCCCTAATCTTTATGCAACTTTTTGTTCATATAGTTTACATATGGCGCTTTTATGCAGGATGTTGCAAGACAAGAATTCTTAGTAATGAGAAAATTGTGAATATCAGGTAGACTATTCAATATTAATGCGTCACGTGCACTGAACACATTCATACGTGATGCATCGATCAATTGTGTCCTTATCAGAGCCATCTTCGTCATTTTGTAACTGATCTAATATTGTTCTCTTCTATGCTATTGCCTCTGTTGAGAGACTATTCAGCATTAGTAAAATGTCCTTATCTGTATTGAAAGTGGTCAATAACGTTGTTTTTATAATTTGTTAAGCGTGACTATCAATATTATGGATCACTGTAATTGCTTGATTCGACCATTAGGTTTATGTTTCACTATTCGATTTACTGGGTTTTTCGACAGCAACCCTAATAACTATTATGTAGTTATTAACCGTGCTGCAGTTATTAAGAATAACCTTAATCATCCCCTTCTGATTTCTATAATATACTTAGTGTAAATATGTGTTCAGGACTGAATGTATTTTACAGTCAGAATGATTTTGGCAATAACAGTAAAAACTGCACAGATACTCACATTATCAAGATTGCTATGATTGAGTTTCCTTTCGTTTGTTGCATATTGTACGGTCTGTATGAATTAACTTTCTTTCTAATTGTGCTTCGCAGTACCTTTTTCTTTTTGGAATCTATCAGAAATGATATTTTATTAAATTTTTGTTAATTAAATCTAACAATAGCGAAGCCTTTGAATATTTTAATTTTAATCAAATTCAGTTATAGTACCAGATTATTCATAACATTGACCTATTGATATTGAATGTAAAGTGAATTGTTATTACCTTTAGTCGTTTCAACCACTCAGGTTCAGTGTTTATCGAAAAATGTGTTAAAATTTTTCGTAATCGCTTGTGATATATACGTTGTGGACAGATTTTTGACATATTTTCACAAATTTCTGCCTTCCAGTCTCTAAGTATATGGTGCTTTTAGTGACTAAACATCAAACATGACACGTCCTTATACTGCCAGGTAATCACGTGAATTTTTGGAGTAAGTAAACACCTTTTTTAAATTGTCTAATTATCTCTGTTATGTTTTATTGCTGTACGTATATACATTTTGTTAATGGTTTTCCATATCATAAAATTCTTATTTTTAGATCTTTCTACGATTTATGCTTTAATTAACACTATTTGCTTGTGATTAGGCCTTTTGTCATATTTACATTCCTTCAAAATATTTTGTACACTCGAACTACTGCTTCCAAAATTTGGACATTGTTCAATAATATAGCGTTTTATGCCTCTGCTTACTAGATGCAGTTAGGAACTGTTTTTTGTTAAGAAAATATTAAGTGGTTCCACTCTCCATTTATTGCAATTGTTTTTTTTCTATTGTAATGTTCGAATTATTATAAGAATAACTTGTTTTGCGCATGCTTTTTTGTAGTGTTTACTTAATTTGTCAGTTTTGATATCAACTTTACATTAGCGGTATGTTCGTTTTACAATAAATACTACAAATCGTGTCACACTTTTAACGGAATTGTATTACTTACCTACTTTTCGTAATGCCACATGTTACTCTCCGCTCGTAACAGTGATCTAATTGTATGTCATGCATACGATGCATTTACACAATCAAATGGTAGGCGGCAATGTTACCTGATCAGTATATTACTACTTAAGCATCAACTATAGGAGCATTCAAAACGAAGTAGAAAGGCCTTCGAATTACTCGTTACTAATTATTGAATTGCTACCAAAATGGTGTAATTGAATTAATCGAAAGAAGTTCAAATTGTGATCTAGTATGTTAAAACGGCCTTTATCATATTACTCTGATGTCATCGCATTCCATCGTTTGGGTTCATAAGTTTTCTCAATTCGAACAACAGATGTGGTTAAGGTAATCACTAATTTTGTAAATGAACCTAGACTAGAGCCGGCGTGTACATTTCAACCCGTCGAGTTACAGAAATTATTTCTACGCGATGACGTGCACGTCGGATGAAAAGTCTTTGATGTGGATTTGGTCGTGTAAGTAATTATGTAAAAACATCGTAGACCATAACAATGTAGAACTACTCCACACTGATATACAAAAAGACCTTGAGCTTAGATTTACGGTCATCCATGACGATATTTTTTAGATTTCCAAAAGTGAGGAAATATTACTGCACGAATTATGGTTGGGATAAAGCCTTAATGGAAACAACTTGGACACATTGTCAAAGAAACAATTGTAGATGACTGACGAATATTATTATCATAGCGTTTATAAATTACAGTATGCGACCTGACACTTTCCCGTTATGAAGTTGTTACAGCACTGATGATTTGGAATTCGGCCCATGAAGGAATCCAGTTCATTAACTGCATCGTTTGATATTGAAACAAGAAGCTCCAGTAGTTGCTTTGGGAGAATCTCTCCAAAAAAGGAAAAACAATCTATTATTTGACGCAGAAAAAATGAATTAAAGAGTGGACAAATGCGATTTCTAGTTGATCCAGTTAAGAGTTACAGCTGGTCGTAATGCGACTATAACTGTATGTATTCATGCGAATACAATTACGATAAGTTTTTATAAACTTGCAGTGGTCCTAACGTTGGATGAGCAAATATGTTGTACAATGTTATTTCATTCCCAGCAAAGTAGGGCTTTCCCGTGACACAATAGACCATACTGTAGGGAGGAGGTTCTAATGATTTTAGAACGAAGGTTAATTCAGCTGTGTTCGTTTGAATACCACTAGACGAAACATACAATATGCCAGCCAAAGTATAGGGTATAGAGTACAACAGAATTAATGATACATGGAAGCACTACTTACATAATGTGCATTACAACCGTAATAACGAAATTCTATTGCGCTAGTAACGTTAATAAACTTTCATAAAGCGCACATCCTTATATCAGTCGGTACACTTGTATTACAAGCTATAAATTGGCATGAACTTCAAGCAAAATGTAAATACATTGTATATTACTCATGAAATGTTTGAACTCCTGCTTATATCTATCAAACGGAATACGATATTTACATTGCAGTAAGAGTCGAGTGATGACTTTATAACTTTAAAATAAACAAAACTGCTGATCGAAAATTAAGCAGTCAATCATAACTTAACATTTTAAATAATAGGTCCCTACAGCTATACGCTTTTAATCCCCGTGTTTCTAGGCTACTAAACAACTGTCAAGCGAAGGATTGTTACTTATCACTGTCCTTCATGAATTGGACTAATCAGTGAAGATTGATGTAAGCCATTTTCTATTGTTCTAAGTAAACAGGAATGATTCTAAAATTACTCTAGATAATTCAAACTACCGCAGATGTTTTCGTCAAAAACACTATTTATTGGCTGTAATACCACATTATCTAATTGCATTTCGTAAAAGCAAGAAGTCTTTTAATTTCTTCCCAAAAATCCATGCGTAAAATTAAATCTGATGGGAGAGTTGAGTATACAAAAATTCTGTATTATAAACGAATGGAGCGAGTCTTTCTGAAGAATAGTTGTGGTAAACTGTTCCAGATTCCTGAAAATTTATTTATAAAATGGTTCATCTGAAGAATGAATCTAGGATGTGATATTTTTACTCCTTAAGCCGAACTGCGGAGGTTATAACATGAAGGTTCTGTAAACCAAAGTGCATCGAAATATGTAAAGCGAGCTTATTCAGTATCTTGAAAAGAAAATCAAAAACACTGTGGGCTAGGTTTCCCTATATATTTAGCTCTAACTAAGTACATCTAGTTTTATAGTCTAGGGCGATTAGTCCCTGAATCCGAAAGTATTACAACGTTGGGCAGATTTCAGTTTGGGTTTATCCTTAATGGAAACATTACTAAGAATAGAAGTGTAGCGTTTCAGAAGTGAAATTCATGTAATGTATAACCCAGAGGTCGGTGCAGTCTACTCTGTCAATGACAGATTATAAGAATATCTGAATCCTAATTTAATAACATATAACCGTGTAGCGGTAAATAATCCCCAAAATAAATAGTTACATAGGTCCTCGACATTGATGCTGACCATATTTGTTTTAGCAAACACTACTAGTTGAAAGCTCTCGGTCACACATCACCACCAGATCACATCACGCCGCATCGTGGAAAGCATCTCTCTCTCTAGTTTGCCAGCCTAGACGTTGCTATTCCATTGCCGCTCTATTCACAATCAAATATAACTTCCTTTCCATCCTTCATTGCCTTCTGATTTATTCTCATTTGTAAGAGTGGGTTCAATCGTTAGAAGTTGCTCTGGTAATACCGTAAACGTAACTTGGTCATATATCGGGTGCACTTCATTGGTGAGCACGACGTCTTCTGGACTCGTTCATAACTGTGAGTTCGTTCCTGTTTATAGTCTTTAACAGTATTATTGGTGTGATCATCAATTTTTTGGCACATTTTGATTGCATTTATTCTTGTACTTTCATATATGGCATACATATGATGACTGATCAGACTCATAAGTTCATTAAGATTAAAACTACCACACCCCCGAACTTCCAGCTCATTCCTTTCTGGTCAGCAAACATAGAAGCTTGGTTCTGCTACACAGAAGCCGAGTTTCGAGACCACGCTGTGACAGATCCACGTGTTCAATTCCTTGCCGTCGTAAGGTCACTTCCGCGTGAATTGAACAGGTATGTCACCCCCTTCTCTTTCAGCCCTGACTTCCTAGAACCTTATGACCAGCTCAAAAGGTCAATTCTCAAACGCGGAGACTTGTCCGACAGACAACGTCTTGATGAGTTGTTCCACACCATCGAGCTAGGTAGTGGTTCAGCAACGGAAATGTTGTCGCGCATGCGAGAAGTGATTGGTCAACGCACATTCGACGAAGGTCTTTTCCGCCAACTCTTCTCATCAAAACTGCCACAACAAGTGCAAGCAGTTCTGGTAACGTTTAATAACAACCCAGTAGATGAACTAGCTTCATCTGCTGATTGAATTCTGGAGATCAGAACTCGCGATAATCAGGTTTATTCCATTACTGAAAAACCTCATGCCACCGAAAACGACGTGACAAAATTGTGTAGTACTCTATCTCGTTTTCTTCACCTGAAGGAAAGACACCGACCGAACGATTCTCGTCGACGAAGTGCATCACGGAGAAGGTCGTCGTTTTGACTTCGACGAAACGAAAATTCACATTGGTGTTGATACCACAACACCTATGGAAAAAATTCCAAGAAGTGTAGAGACCCCTGTTGTTTCCCTAGACATAAACCCATTGTCGACGCATCGGGAAACTATTTCGCCGGCACGCGTTAGCGGCAACTGTAGCCGGTGGGAGCAGCCGCCTGTTATTTATCATTGATGTGGTAACGAAGGTTCGCTACCTCGTCGATACTGGCGCAGAAGTTAGTATTCTTCCTGCAGCCCCATCTGATCGCCACTATGAAGCTGCGTTCGATTTACAGGTAGCCGATGGAAAACACATAGCTACGTATGGTAAACGATATGTCTACTTAAACGTGGGTTTACGAAAACGCATACACTGGATTTTCACCATCGCCGACGTGAAATTACCTATTATAGGCATAGATTTACTGAGCCACTACAACTTGCTTGTGGACCCTAGTAAAAAGATACTAGTGGATAGTAACACAAATCTCTACATTCGTGGAACCGCTGCAACAGGTTGTAGAAATGATTGGCGTCCCACTGGTGATTACCGACGTCTCAACTCCCAAACTACTCCCAATCGTTACCCACTACCACACATCCACGATTTAACGGCCACCCTGAAGGGAATGACAATATTTTCAAAACTCGACTTGGTAAAGGCGTACAACCAAATACCGATGTCTGAAAATGATATCTCGAAAACCGCTATCGTAACTCCATTTGGCCTTTACGAATTCCTCCAAATGTCTTTTGGGTTGAGGAACGCAGCACAAACATTCCAACGCTTCACTGATGACGTGTTCCGCGGGCTTGACTATGTCCATGCATACGTCGACGACTGCCTGATAGAAAGCCCAGACGTGGTAACACCTATGAAACATCTGGACACAGTCTTTAGTAGACTGCAACAATATGGAGTAACCATAAACATACAGAAATGCCAAATTGGAACAACCTCGTTGGATTTCCTGGGGCACACTATTAATGCGAATGGTATACAACTCCAAAAACACAAGGTGGCGGTTATTCTGGAGTACCCGGAACCAACCACCATCAAGCAGTTGCGAGCTTCCAATGGGTTGGTAAGTTTCTACAGACGGTTTATACCGAACTGTGCATCTATCATGAAACCACTAACAGATCAGCGTCGTGAGAACAAAAAAGTGGTCACAATGGATGCAGAGTCAAAGGAAGCCTTTACTGCGACTAAAGAAGCAATAGCCAATGTAACTATGCTGGCACATCACAATGCCGAAGCCCCTGTAGGCATCGCGGTTGCCGCATCTGACTCAGCGATTGGCGCAGTTCTGCAACAATGGACTGACCAAACTTGGCAACCTTTAGCATTCTTCTCAAGACGACTAAACGATACCGAATCAAGATACAGCACTTTTGGACGTGAATTGTTAGCAATGTACTGTGCTGTACGACATTTTCAACATTCCATCAAAGGCCGGGAATTTACAATATTCACCGACCATAAACCACTGACGTTTTCTATGAAGTCGTCTTCAGATAAGTACTCTCTGGGAGAGTCGCGTCATCTAGACTACATTTCCCAGTTCTCTACTGATATACGACATATATCTGGAGCTAACAATGTAGTTGCCGACGCCTTATCACGTATACATGCCTTGAATCATATCCAAGGCATCGACCTTGTTGACCTAGCCCGACTTCAAAATGAAGACAATGATCTTCATCACGAGTTATCCACAACAACGCTCAAACTTCAAAGAATGACGATAGGAAAGGTAAGAACATTTTAATTTGCGATTCTTCTACAGGTACACCCCGTCCAATCGTCCCCAAGAGTTATCGACGAATCATCTTCGACACATTGCACAACCTCTCTCATCCTGGAGTTCGTGCTACGTCTAAACTGATTGCCCAGAGATTTTGCTGGCCAAGGATGAGTAAAGACATCAAAGAATGGGCACTCTCCTGTGTGGCCTGCCAAAAGAACAAAGTAATTCAGCTTAACAAATGTCCTCTCGGCACTTTCCCAACTCCCGACGCTCGATTCGACCATGTCCACCTTGATTTGGTAGGACCCTTACCAGAACCAAATGGATTTTCTTATCTTCTGATATGTGTGGACCGTTTTACACGCTGGCCAGAAGCGATTCCGCTGACAGACGTCACTAGTGAAACGATTGCTCGCGCTTTCGTCGAACGATGGATAGCGAATTTTGGCTGTCCATCTACAATAACGACAGACCGTGGACTTCAGTTTGAATCTAGATTGTTCCACTCTCTGACGAAACTTCTTGGAGCAACGCGCTCTCGAACAACTGCCTACCACTCACAATCTAACGGGTTGGTAGAAAGATTTCATCGACAGCTGAAAGCATCACTTTCAGCTACAAACATCACGCAGTGGACAGAGGCTTTGCAACTAGTCTTACTCGGAATTCGAAGCATGGTAAAAGAGGATGTCGGGTGCAGTGTGTCTGAACTAGTTTACGGAACGACTCTTCGATTACCAGGTGAGTTTGTGGAAACCGCTTCCACCTCGAAAAACTTGGATATAATTTCTTACGTGAGCCGGCTTACAAATGCTATGCGTTCAGCTAAGCCAGTCCAAAGTCGACGACAATCGACAGACACTTTCATCTAACCCGACTTAAAATATAGTACACATGTTTTTGTACGTCGTGACGCTCTACGCCGACCTCTCGACGCAACTTACGAAGAACTATGCAAGGTCTTAAAACAAGAAACAAAGTACTATACGATCGACAGGAATGGCCACGAGGAGAACTTCAGCATTGACCGCTTCAAAGCAGCCTACCTAGAAGGTAAATCTTTCGACGTCGAACTCGTCACAACACCTCCGAAACGTAACATGAACGAAGTCACGCTTCGAACACTGACTAATAAGCAAGTGGATATTCAGAAGAGCTCCGTATCGCCGAGGGCTACATGTTCTGGTAGAAATGTACACTTTAACGAATATTACGTCTATTACCATTTTCCTTATATCCCACTCCCTGTGGATTGTAAAGTTTTTTCGTTATTCCATTTAAAAAAAAGAAAAATTGAATAAAATTACTCTTTTTAACTTTACGGTATGCACTATACACATTTTCGTATGTTTAAAAAAATACCCAAAAACCTTTATTTATTCATGTTAGCGTTGTCGACACTTTATGCGTTTTTGTAGCTGTATTTAGCAGCTAAAATACTTTTTAAAAATATACATAAATGAAGTGCATCTATTTAAATTTTTTTTCTGGATTTGCAGGCCGTCTAGAAACGAACAGAAGAACGAGGAAGAGAACGAATATATTTTGTACGAATATTTTATGTAACGACACCATAGCATAGGTACTGACGCCCAGAAATTGCACAACATCCAAGCTATCGAAGGAACGTTTGCCAATCTCTAATGCATTGGGTTTTATCCATTGGCTGGTACGTCATAGGGTCCTCACGAACACATAAGGGGGGTAGTGAGCTGTAACGGTAAATAATACCCAAAATAGATAGTTACATAGGTCCTCGACATTGATGCAGACCATATTTGTTTTAGCAAAAACTACTAGTTGAAAGCGCTCGGTCCCGCATCACCACCAGATCACATCACGCCGCATCGTGGAAAGCATCTCTCTCTCTAGTTTGCCAGCCTAGACGTTGCTATTCCATTGCCGCTCTATTCACAATCAAATATAACTTCCTTTCCATCCTTCATTGCCTTCTGATTTATTCTCATTTGTAAGAGTGGGTTCAATCGTTAGAAGTTGCTCTGGTAATACCGTAAACGTAACTTGGTCATATTGTGGGTACAATTCAACCGTTTATAACGATATTAAAAGCGAGGCATTTGTCTCTGGAACATACCTAACCGCAGGTAGAAGCATTAAAATCCAATTTCCACTTTAGCCACCGTACGGCGACATTCCTGAGTTCACCATTGACGCCACGAATTCTATAGCTAAATTCATGAGAAGGGAATGAATACACAATTATAAAACCATTCAAGAGTAAAAGTTCCAGGCAAACCAAACATTTACGTTCATCATTATGTAAGCCATGGAGAACAGTGAGCTTAAAACATTATCCTGTATGACAAAACTTGTGACTGCAATACTATTATTTTTAAATCTGAGGCATTCATTTTGTAACCAGGTTTTGTGCCTTTGATCTAATGTGTATTATTAATAACTCTTCATCAATAGCCTTTAAGCTTCAAATTGTTTTGTATAGGTAAATATCATGGAGACTTACACAAATGCTGAAAAACCATTTGGCTTAAAATGTGACTTCTATAAGCCTTTTGATTTCACATGGCAATTATGTGGTATGGACAGATCGTTTGACTTAATTATATTGATTAGGTCCATAGATGTGACCCAGTTTAAACACGACTTATTAATCAGGTCAGTCGACAAAACAGCTCGTCAGCTACGTGAAAAAGACGGAGGATATTTTAGTAGGTTATCATGGTCGGAGGTAGAGTAGTGAGGGCAGAAATTAAAATTTCCTGCGGGATTTGAGTAATACATTTGTAGTGTCGGATAGCCATAGCCCAGAGGGCACCAGTGACTTGTATGCTTCATAGAATTTCCCACAAAATTGCTAAAGCCAAGGTAGCAAAATGTTATGTCTCGGTATGTCATATGGTTGATGCTGTTAGTTAATGAGTTAGCCTCCTATAAATTATGCAACGTCCATGGAATTGAGGCTCACTGCGGTGAACTCTACGTATTTTATTATTGTCTTCATTCTGCTTATATATCTATCGAGCAAACTTTGTAGATTCACTTGCATTTCGACTGTATTCAAATTTATTTTTTTCATCATTTATATGCTTGACACCTAAAAAAGATTGATTATTTTCGAGAGCTACTTATCTGTAGACCATTTCATTGTTTTTGGTTGTATTCAGGGTGAACAATTAAATTCTATTATTGTTCAGTGTCAACCTACCCTACCGACGCATTCGGTACATCAACTGTTAGTATATCGCTTCTCATTTTGAACTACGGTTAACTTATTGTGTGTACGTTACTCCAGTTCGCACTCACTATTATTCCTGATTTGCATAAATGTTAGTTCTCTAATTATTTGACTTTGTGACCAGGTTTTATGTATGTATAAAGGAGTATGTTACATATAATATGATTCTGTCCTGTTGGTCGATCATCCTATGTTTTATCACAGGCTTTGGATAGAGTGGGTATGGAAGAAACACGTAGTGATCGACTAGGCACCTGATCGGCGTTCGATATTTTCAACAGTTTATTTCCCGTCATAACATTCATTTATCGTTTCCTTCTACCTGCTTGAAACATGCCCTGGATATGAACAAGTTAAGCTTATCGTATAAGCAGAGTAGCTTCTAACGAGTAGCGCTCGGTCACGCATCACCACCAGATCACATCACGCCGCATCGTGGAAAGCATCTCTCTCTCTAGTTTGCCAGCCTAGACGTTGCTATTCCATTGCCGCTCTATTCACAATCAAATATAACTTCCTTTCCATCCTTCATTGCCTTCTGATTTATTCTCATTTGTAAGAGTGGGTTCAATCGTTAGAAGTTGCTCTGGTAATACCGTAAACGTAACTTGGTCATATTGTGGGTACAATTCAACCGTTTATAACGATATTAAAAGCGAGGCATTTGTCTCTGGAACATACCTAACCGCAGGTAGAAGCATTAAAATCCAATTTCCACTTTAGCCACCGTACGGCGACATTCCTGAGTTCACCATTGACGCCACGAATTCTATAGCTAAATTCATGAGAAGGGAATGAATACACAATTATAAAACCATTCAAGAGTAAAAGTTCCAGGCAAACCAAACATTTACGTTCATCATTTATGTAAGCCATGGAGAACAGTGAGCTTAAAACATTATCCTGTATGACAAAACTTGTGACTGCAATACTATTATTTTTAAATCTGAGGCATTCATTTTGTAACCAGGTTTTGTGCCTTTGATCTAATGTGTATTATTAATAACTCTTCATCAATAGCCTTTAAGCTTCAAATTGTTTTGTATAGGTAAATATCATGGAGACTTACACAAATGCTGAAAAACCATTTGGCTTAAAATGTGACTTCTATAAGCCTTTTGATTTCACATGGCAATTATGTGGTATGGACAGATCGTTTGACTTAATTATATTGATTAGGTCCATAGATGTGACCCAGTTTAAACACGACTTATTAATCAGGTCAGTCGACAAAACAGCTCGTCAGCTACGTGAAAAAGACGGAGGATATTTTAGTAGGTTATCATGGTCGGAGGTAGAGTAGTGAGGGCAGAAATTAAAATTTCCTGCGGGATTTGAGTAATACATTTGTAGTGTCGGATAGCCATAGCCCAGAGGGCACCAGTGACTTGTATGCTTCATAGAATTTCCCACAAAATTGCTAAAGCCAAGGTAGCAAAATGTTATGTCTCGGTATGTCATATGGTTGATGCTGTTAGTTAATGAGTTAGCCTCCTATAAATTATGCAACGTCCATGGGAATTGAGGCTCACTGCGGTGAACTCTACGTATTTTATTATTGTCTTCATTCTGCTTATATATCTATCGAGCAAACTTTGTAGATTCACTTGCATTTCGACTGTATTCAAATTTATTTTTTTCATCATTTATATGCTTGACACCTAAAAAAGATTGATTATTTTCGAGAGCTACTTATCTGTAGACCATTTCATTGTTTTTGGTTGTATTCAGGGTGAACAATTAAATTCTATTATTGTTCAGTGTCAACCTACCCTACCGACGCATTCGGTACATCAACTGTTAGTATATCGCTTCTCATTTTGAACTACGGTTAACTTATTGTGTGTACGTTACTCCAGTTCGCACTCACTATTATTCCTGATTTGCATAAATGTTAGTTCTCTAATTATTTGACTTTGTGACCAGGTTTTATGTATGTATAAAGGAGTATGTTACATATAATATGATTCTGTCCTGTTGGTCGATCATCCTATGTTTTATCACAGGCTTTGGATAGAGTGGGTATGGAAGAAACACGTAGTGATCGACTAGGCACCTGATCGGCGTTCGATATTTTCAACAGTTTATTTCCCGTCATAACATTCATTTATCGTTTCCTTCTACCTGCTTGAAACATGCCCTGGATATGAACAAGTTAAGCTTATCGTATAAGCAGAGTAGCTTCTAACGAGTAGCGCTCGGTCACGCATCACCACCAGATCACATCACGCCGCATCGTGGAAAGCATCTCTCTCTCTAGTTTGCCAGCCTAGACGTTGCTATTCCATTGCCGCTCTATTCACAATCAAATATAACTTCCTTTCCATCCTTCATTGCCTTCTGATTTATTCTCATTTGTAAGAGTGGGTTCAATCGTTAGAAGTTGCTCTGGTAATACCGTAAACGTAACTTGGTCATATTGTGGGTACAATTCAACCGTTTATAACGATATTAAAAGCGAGGCATTTGTCTCTGGAACATACCTAACCGCAGGTAGAAGCATTAAAATCCAATTTCCACTTTAGCCACCGTACGGCGACATTCCTGAGTTCACCATTGACGCCACGAATTCTATAGCTAAATTCATGAGAAGGGAATGAATACACAATTATAAAACCATTCAAGAGTAAAAGTTCCAGGCAAACCAAACATTTACGTTCATCATTTATGTAAGCCATGGAGAACAGTGAGCTTAAAACATTATCCTGTATGACAAAACTTGTGACTGCAATACTATTATTTTTAAATCTGAGGCATTCATTTTGTAACCAGGTTTTGTGCCTTTGATCTAATGTGTATTATTAATAACTCTTCATCAATAGCCTTTAAGCTTCAAATTGTTTTGTATAGGTAAATATCATGGAGACTTACACAAATGCTGAAAAACCATTTGGCTTAAAATGTGACTTCTATAAGCCTTTTGATTTCACATGGCAATTATGTGGTATGGACAGATCGTTTGACTTAATTATATTGATTAGGTCCATAGATGTGACCCAGTTTAAACACGACTTATTAATCAGGTCAGTCGACAAAACAGCTCGTCAGCTACGTGAAAAAGACGGAGGATATTTTAGTAGGTTATCATGGTCGGAGGTAGAGTAGTGAGGGCAGAAATTAAAATTTCCTGCGGGATTTGAGTAATACATTTGTAGTGTCGGATAGCCATAGCCCAGAGGGCACCAGTGACTTGTATGCTTCATAGAATTTCCCACAAAATTGCTAAAGCCAAGGTAGCAAAATGTTATGTCTCGGTATGTCATATGGTTGATGCTGTTAGTTAATGAGTTAGCCTCCTATAAATTATGCAACGTCCATGGGAATTGAGGCTCACTGCGGTGAACTCTACGTATTTTATTATTGTCTTCATTCTGCTTATATATCTATCGAGCAAACTTTGTAGATTCACTTGCATTTCGACTGTATTCAAATTTATTTTTTTCATCATTTATATGCTTGACACCTAAAAAAGATTGATTATTTTCGAGAGCTACTTATCTGTAGACCATTTCATTGTTTTTGGTTGTATTCAGGGTGAACAATTAAATTCTATTATTGTTCAGTGTCAACCTACCCTACCGACGCATTCGGTACATCAACTGTTAGTATATCGCTTCTCATTTTGAACTACGGTTAACTTATTGTGTGTACGTTACTCCAGTTCGCACTCACTATTATTCCTGATTTGCATAAATGTTAGTTCTCTAATTATTTGACTTTGTGACCAGGTTTTATGTATGTATAAAGGAGTATGTTACATATAATATGATTCTGTCCTGTTGGTCGATCATCCTATGTTTTATCACAGGCTTTGGATAGAGTGGGTATGGAAGAAACACGTAGTGATCGACTAGGCACCTGATCGGCGTTCGATATTTTCAACAGTTTATTTCCCGTCATAACATTCATTTATCGTTTCCTTCTACCTGCTTGAAACATGCCCTGGATATGAACAAGTTAAGCTTATCGTATAAGCAGAGTAGCTTCTAACGAGTAGCGCTCGGTCACGCATCACCACCAGATCACATCACGCCGCATCGTGGAAAGCATCTCTCTCTCTAGTTTGCCAGCCTAGACGTTGCTATTCCATTGCCGCTCTATTCACAATCAAATATAACTTCCTTTCCATCCTTCATTGCCTTCTGATTTATTCTCATTTGTAAGAGTGGGTTCAATCGTTAGAAGTTGCTCTGGTAATACCGTAAACGTAACTTGGTCATATTGTGGGTACAATTCAACCGTTTATAACGATATTAAAAGCGAGGCATTTGTCTCTGGAACATACCTAACCGCAGGTAGAAGCATTAAAATCCAATTTCCACTTTAGCCACCGTACGGCGACATTCCTGAGTTCACCATTGACGCCACGAATTCTATAGCTAAATTCATGAGAAGGGAATGAATACACAATTATAAAACCATTCAAGAGTAAAAGTTCCAGGCAAACCAAACATTTACGTTCATCATTTATGTAAGCCATGGAGAACAGTGAGCTTAAAACATTATCCTGTATGACAAAACTTGTGACTGCAATACTATTATTTTTAAATCTGAGGCATTCATTTTGTAACCAGGTTTTGTGCCTTTGATCTAATGTGTATTATTAATAACTCTTCATCAATAGCCTTTAAGCTTCAAATTGTTTTGTATAGGTAAATATCATGGAGACTTACACAAATGCTGAAAAACCATTTGGCTTAAAATGTGACTTCTATAAGCCTTTTGATTTCACATGGCAATTATGTGGTATGGACAGATCGTTTGACTTAATTATATTGATTAGGTCCATAGATGTGACCCAGTTTAAACACGACTTATTAATCAGGTCAGTCGACAAAACAGCTCGTCAGCTACGTGAAAAAGACGGAGGATATTTTAGTAGGTTATCATGGTCGGAGGTAGAGTAGTGAGGGCAGAAATTAAATTTCCTGCGGGATTTGAGTAATACATTTGTAGTGTCGGATAGCCATAGCCCAGAGGGCACCAGTGACTTGTATGCTTCATAGAATTTCCCACAAAATTGCTAAAGCCAAGGTAGCAAAATGTTATGTCTCGGTATGTCATATGGTTGATGCTGTTAGTTAATGAGTTAGCCTCCTATAAATTATGCAACGTCCATGGGAATTGAGGCTCACTGCGGTGAACTCTACGTATTTTATTATTGTCTTCATTCTGCTTATAATCTATCGAGCAAACTTTGTAGATTCACTTGCATTTCGACTGTATTCAAATTTATTTTTTTCATCATTTATGTAAGCCATGGAGAACAGTGAGCTTAAAACATTATCCTGTATGACAAAACTTGTGACTGCAATACTATTATTTTTAAATCTGAGGCATTCATTTTGTAACCAGGTTTTGTGCCTTTGACCTAATGTGTATTATTAATAACTCTTCATCAATAGCCTTTAAGCTTCAAATTGTTTTGTATAGGTAAATATCATGGAGACTTACACAAATGCTGAAAAACCATTTGGCTTAAAATGTGACTTCTATAAGCCTTTTGATTTCACATGGCAATTATGTGGTATGGACAGATCGTTTGACTTAATTATATTGATTAGGTCCATAGATGTGACCCAGTTTAAACACGACTTATTAATCAGGTCAGTCGACAAAACAGCTCGTCAGCTACGTGAAAAAGACGGAGGATATTTTAGTAGGTTATCATGGTCGGAGGTAGAGTAGTGAGGGCAGAAATTAAAATTTCCTGCGGGATTTGAGTAATACATTTGTAGTGTCGGATAGCCATAGCCCAGAGGGCACCAGTGACTTGTATGCTTCATAGAATTTCCCACAAAATTGCTAAAGCCAAGGTAGCAAAATGTTATGTCTCGGTATGTCATATGGTTGATGCTGTTAGTTAATGAGTTAGCCTCCTATAAATTATGCAACGTCCATGGGAATTGAGGCTCACTGCGGTGAACTCTACGTATTTTATTATTGTCTTCATTCTGCTTATATATCTATCGAGCAAACTTTGTAGATTCACTTGCATTTCGACTGTATTCAAATTTATTTTTTTCATCATTTATATGCTTGACACCTAAAAAAGATTGATTATTTTCGAGAGCTACTTATCTGTAGACCATTTCATTGTTTTTGGTTGTATTCAGGGTGAACAATTAAATTCTATTATTGTTCAGTGTCAACCTACCCTACCGACGCATTCGGTACATCAACTGTTAGTATATCACTTCTCATTTTGAACTACGGTTAACTTATTGTGTGTACGTTACTCCAGTTCGCACTCACTATTATTCCTGATTTGCATAAATGTTAGTTCTCTAATTATTTGACTTTGTGACCAGGTTTTATGTATGTATAAAGGAGTATGTTACATATAATATGATTCTGTCCTGTTGGTCGATCATCCTATGTTTATCACAGGCTTTGGATAGAGTGGGTATGGAAGAAACACGTAGTGATCGACTAGGCACCTGATCGGCGTTCGATATTTTCAACAGTTTATTTCCCGTCATAACATTCATTTATCGTTTCCTTCTACCTGCTTGAAACATGCCCTGGATATGAACAAGTTAAGCTTATCGTATAAGCAGAGTAGCTTCTAACGAGTAGCGCTCGGTCACGCATCACCACCAGATCACATCACGCCGCATCGTGGAAAGCATCTCTCTCTCTAGTTTGCCAGCCTAGACGTTGCTATTCCATTGCCGCTCTATTCACAATCAAATATAACTTCCTTTCCATCCTCATTGCTTCTGATTTATTCTCATTGTAAGAGTGGGTTCAATCGTTAGAAGTTGCTCTGGTAATACCGTAAACGTAACTTGGTCATATTGTGGGTACAATTCAACCGTTTATAACGATATTAAAGCGAGGCATTTGTCTCTGGAACATACCTAACCGCAGGTAGAAGCATTAAAATCCAATTTCCACTTTAGCCACGTACGGCGACATTCCTGAGTTCACCATTGACGCCACGAATTCTATAGCTCAATTCGTGAGAAGGGAATGAATACACAATTATAAAACCATTCAAGAGTAAAAGTTCCAGGCAAACCAAACATTTACGTTCATCATTTATGTAAGCCATGGAGAACAGTGAGCTTAAAACATTATCCTGTATGACAAAACTTGTGACTGCAATACTATTATTTTTAAATCTGAGGCATTCATTTTGTAACAGGTTTTGTGCCTTTGACCTAATGTGTATTATTAATAACTCTTCATCAATAGCCTTTAAGCTTCAAATTGTTTTGTATAGGTAAATATCATGGAGACTTACACAAATGCTGAAAACCATTTTGGCTTAAAATGTGACTTCTATAAGCCTTTTGATTTCACATGGCAATTATGTGGTATGGACAGATCGTTTGACTTAATTATATTGATTAGGTCCATAGATGTGACCCAGTTTAAACACGACTTATTAATCAAGTCAGTCGACAAAACAGCTCGTCAGCTACGTGAAAAAGACGGAGGATATTTTAGTAGGTTATCATGGTCGGAGGTAGAGTAGTGAGGGCAGAAATTAAATTTCCTGCGGGATTTGAGTAATACATTTGTAGTGTCGGATAGCCATAGCCCAGAGGGCACCAGTGACTTGTATGCTTCATAGAATTTCCCACAAAATTGCTAAAGCCAAGGTAGCAAAATGTTATGTCTCGGTATGTCATATGGTTGATGCTGTTAGTTAATGAGTTAGCCTCCTATAAATTATGCAACGTCCATGGGAATTGAGGCTCACTGCGGTGAACTCTACGTATTTTATTATTGTCTTCATTCTGCTTATATATCTATCGAGCAAACTTTGTAGATTCACTTGCATTTCGACTGTATTCAAATTTATTTTTTTCATCATTTATATGCTTGACACCTAAAAAAGATTGATTATTTTCGAGAGCTACTTATCTGTAGACCATTTCATTGTTTTTGGTTGTATTCAGGGTGAACAATTAAATTCTATTATTGTTCAGTGTCAACCTACCCTACCGACGCATTCGGTACATCAACTGTTAGTATATCACTTCTCATTTTGAACTACGGTTAACTTATTGTGTGTACGTTACTCCAGTTCGCACTCACTATTATTCCTGATTTGCATAAATGTTAGTTCTCTAATTATTTGACTTTGTGACCAGGTTTTATGTATGTATAAAGGAGTATGTTACATATAATATGATTCTGTCCTGTTGGTCGATCATCCTATGTTTTATCACAGGCTTTGGATAGAGTGGGTATGGAAGAAACACGTAGTGATCGACTAGGCACCTGATCGGCGTTCGATATTTTCAACAGTTTATTTCCCGTCATAACATTCATTTATCGTTTCCTTCTACCTGCTTGAAACATGCCCTGGATATGAACAAGTTAAGCTTATCGTATAAGCAGAGTAGCTTCTAACGAGTAGCGCTCGGTCACGCATCACCACCAGATCACATCACGCCGCATCGTGGAAAGCATCTCTCTCTCTAGTTTGCCAGCCTAGACGTTGCTATTCCATTGCCGCTCTATTCACAATCAAATATAACTTCCTTTCCATCCTTCATTGCCTTCTGATTTATTCTCATTTGTAAGAGTGGGTTCAATCGTTAGAAGTTGCTCTGGTAATACCGTAAACGTAACTTGGTCATATTGTGGGTACAATTCAACCGTTTATAACGATATTAAAAGCGAGGCATTTGTCTCTGGAACATACCTAACCGCAGGTAGAAGCATTAAAATCCAATTTCCACTTTAGCCACCGTACGGCGACATTCCTGAGTTCACCATTGACGCCACGAATTCTATAGCTAAATTCATGAGAAGGGAATGAATACACAATTATAAAACCATTCAAGAGTAAAAGTTCCAGGCAAACCAAACATTTACGTTCATCATTTATGTAAGCCATGGAGAACAGTGAGCTTAAAACATTATCCTGTATGACAAAACTTGTGACTGCAATACTATTATTTTTAAATCTGAGGCATTCATTTTGTAACCAGGTTTTGTGCCTTTGATCTAATGTGTATTATTAATAACTCTTCATCAATAGCCTTTAAGCTTCAAATTGTTTTGTATAGGTAAATATCATGGAGACTTACACAAATGCTGAAAAACCATTTGGCTTAAAATGTGACTTCTATAAGCCTTTTGATTTCACATGGCAATTATGTGGTATGGACAGATCGTTTGACTTAATTATATTGATTAGGTCCATAGATGTGACCCAGTTTAAACACGACTTATTAATCAAGTCAGTCGACAAAACAGCTCGTCAGCTACGTGAAAAAGACGGAGGATATTTTAGTAGGTTATCATGGTCGGAGGTAGAGTAGTGAGGGCAGAAATTAAAATTTCCTGCGGGATTTGAGTAATACATTTGTAGTGTCGGATAGCCATAGCCCAGAGGGCACCAGTGACTTGTATGCTTCATAGAATTTCCCACAAAATTGCTAAAGCCAAGGTAGCAAAATGTTATGTCTCGGTATGTCATATGGTTGATGCTGTTAGTTAATGAGTTAGCCTCCTATAAATTATGCAACGTCCATGGGAATTGAGGCTCACTGCGGTGAACTCTACGTATTTTATTATTGTCTTCATTCTGCTTATATATCTATCGAGCAAACTTTGTAGATTCACTTGCATTTCGACTGTATTCAAATTTATTTTTTTCATCATTTATATGCTTGACACCTAAAAAAGATTGATTATTTTCGAGAGCTACTTATCTGTAGACCATTTCATTGTTTTTGGTTGTATTCAGGGTGAACAATTAAATTCTATTATTGTTCAGTGTCAACCTACCCTACCGACGCATTCGGTACATCAACTGTTAGTATATCGCTTCTCATTTTGAACTACGGTTAACTTATTGTGTGTACGTTACTCCAGTTCGCACTCACTATTATTCCTGATTTGCATAAATGTTAGTTCTCTAATTATTTGACTTTGTGACCAGGTTTTATGTATGTATAAAGGAGTATGTTACATATAATATGATTCTGTCCTGTTGGTCGATCATCCTATGTTTTATCACAGGCTTTGGATAGAGTGGGTATGGAAGAAACACGTAGTGATCGACTAGGCACCTGATCGGCGTTCGATATTTTCAACAGTTTATTTCCCGTCATAACATTCATTTATCGTTTCCTTCTACCTGCTTGAAACATGCCCTGGATATGAACAAGTTAAGCTTATCGTATAAGCAGAGTAGCTTCTAACGAGTAGCGCTCGGTCACGCATCACCACCAGATCACATCACGCCGCATCGTGGAAAGCATCTCTCTCTCTAGTTTGCCAGCCTAGACGTTGCTATTCCATTGCCGCTCTATTCACAATCAAATATAACTTCCTTTCCATCCTTCATTGCCTTCTGATTTATTCTCATTTGTAAGAGTGGGTTCAATCGTTAGAAGTTGCTCTGGTAATACCGTAAACTTAACTTTATCATATATCGAGTGCACTTTACATTAAAGCCACTCATACAAATATGAAGAGATCAGTAGTCAGTAACGGATGGAGAAGGAGGCATATTCAATTTTGAGTAGTGTTCATGGGATAATAACGGGCAGGCTGGCTTAATATAGTGCATATTCTTACCCACGTTTCGTCACGCCGTGACTTGGTGGTGATGCTTGACTAAGTGCATTCGGCTAGTCATGTCTGCTAAAATAAATATGGTCAGTATCATTGGCAAATCTTATACACTTATATATTTACGGAATTATTTGCCGCTACATGCGTACCATCACCAGTTTATTTGCCAGAAGTATGCTATTAAAACACTTAAGGTTTCGCATACTGTTAATATCTCTCGCAAACTACAATACTCCTGTTATCAAGAGAAACCATTACTGTTTGTGTTTTGTAAACCTTCGGTAGTACAGAAGTAATAGTGATTATAAAGTTTTCAATGAAATACAAAATTTTGTGGATCAAACGAAGATTCAGAGGACTTACTCCCCGTAGGTGCACCAACGAACAATATAGTGATTAATTATATTTATTCATAATATAGTGTCTCCTCTTCTTATATTAACCTTATGAACAAGGATTCTCTCGATGAAAATTGTCCGATAATTACGAATAGAGCTGTAACTTTCAGTGTTCAAAATCCAAGTACGATAGGATTGAATATCATGGGCCATAGCGTTGTCACCTCTTAAGATCTCATCATTTCAAACATCAGGGAATACAACATTTAGCTACACAAATTGAAGCGAATTTCCACATTAGCTTAATCAGCTACATAACATATTTTAATGGACCTGGATCCCTCCAGAAAATACTAATAATTTTGTTGAAAATTAGGTTCCAAATTCAAAAGAATCTGCTGTTTATTATATCTATATCACGGTGTAAATGATGAATGTTCAATGCTGAGCATTACGGTAAACTAATTTCACAAAGTACATGTTAGGTCGAATTTTTTCTGTATATAGTATTTTGAATCAAGAATTTGTTTCCGTGTTAATTTAGTTATCAGTGAGTTTTACGCTTGTTTTTATCCTAAATACTGTCATCCTATATGAAGCGATGTTTTTCTTTGTTATCATGTATTATCCTGACTAATCGAAGGCATAATTGCGTACATTATTTCTGTAATATTAAGTGAACTGAAATAAATGATATTGAGTTGTAGCGACATCAACACAGTTCAAGAAAATATTTTCTACATGATGTGTTTTGTTATATATGCATTATACGACTGTGTGGTATGCACAATAATCCGGATACTTTAGCTCCCCACCTCCTGAATCAGTTTTACTTTTAAGAGTTTCCAGCTGCTTGGTTATCGAGTATTCTCTAAGTTTCAGCTACTCTAAAATGCGAATCCGCAAAGTGATATGATGTAAGTTCGTCAGCCGGAATTTTGACCTAATGAAAGAAAACATTTTGTTTTATACGCTGATCTGATGAACACAATATGAAACCTAAGTCTGTAAATTTACTGGCTAACCCATGATATACAGCCAAGTTTGAACAAATCACAAACTGATGTTGCGAATCTAGATTATTTAGCCAGTCGAAAAACAAGGGATTCGAATGTGTTGTCAATTTACAAAGAATAGATTCACAGTGAATCATTGCCAAAAAATAAAAGAAATGTAGCGTCTAACATTCTATCGTTTGAATGTAGCTTGTAAGCGCGTTCTGTGCTGGAATGAATGTGTAGAACACATTGTATAAGACTCCGAAAGAGAAGATAAGAGGAAATAGTTAGCTGACTACTCGGTAATCACAATAGATGCACTTACATTTAGTAATGAAAGCAATTGAACAAAGTATGGAATGACACAAGCGTGAAACAAAGGCACTGGTAATTGAAATTAATAGTCGGTAGAGTTTGGTTTTGCATATATTGCAGATTTGCCCACAAGTAATCAGACAGTCATTAATTCAGGTTAATAGAATTAGGGTATATGACTAATAATTAAATAACGCACAAACTAATGTAATATTACCTACTCTGTTCTACTATTAAACTCTAACTTAACTTTTGACCATCTTCACATATCCTCGTCTCATTTGCGACACTGATCCTAACTGCGAAACGAAAATTAATGCAAGATAAATATGTCTTGGCTTATTTTCAACATCCTATCTCGAATTCTACTCTTTGGCCTTGAAGTGGCTTGCGCGTTTATGATTGATTGTGTATATTGTGTGTATATTGTAGACTAAACATGGCATCTAACATGAGACAAATGTTAACCATTTGATGATTCAAAACACAATTGTGATCACTCTTAAATATACTAATCATCTATTTTTTTTAAAAAAAATAGTAGTTGTTGAGAATTTATCAGATCCTTCTGCCTTTATATTTTGGTGCTTTAAAGAATAAACTTTTATTTACACGGGTTGTTTATTGAATAATGGAACACAATTAGTGACAAGTTACATGTGGTCTACACCTGACGAGATTCAGTAAGGCGTAATACTTGCGTAAATTCAGAAAAAAACGGCTAATCATCTAGGATTGTAAAGCAATTTCGGGAGAGGGATATCCAGTCATAACAAAACCGCATACGCACGCATATATGTAGGTCAATGGATAACGATTATATAACATCAAATAGTGACTGTTTTATAGAATAAGTTCAAAAACAATATTGGGATATTAAATAGTATGATGCCAACTTATTTTATAAACGAGCTCAGTCATATTGATAATTATTTGTAAAATTAGGCAATACTAGCTAATAATGCATGGTTTCACTATCTTATTCTAAGAATCAACATAAAGGGATCTTTAATATTTGAAATTTTTTCATGCTTTAACATTATGCATTCTGAGAGTTATCTTTAATTTTCAGAGCCGCTTGCAAGATACCTCCTAGTGATGTGAGTTTATTTGACTAATATGCAATATTTTTACCCAAGGCCTTCTACAACAGTAGCTAACATCGAAAATGTCAAGAAAGTTGCAGACCATATCCAAAAACTAACAAGCATTGTACCAGAAGTCGGGATTATTTGCGGAAGTGGTCTAGGAAAGTTAGCTGATGGAATAGAAGACAAGAAGATAATTCCTTATAAAGACATACCAAACTTTCCACAAACGTCCGGTAAGAGATCGCATACTCCCGATATATAGTGTAAGTTGCTGGACATTCTGGAAACCTGGTATTTGGAACTATCAGTGGTCGTAATGTAATTGTGATGCAAGGACGATTCCATATGTATGAAGGATATAGCAAAGACGAAGTAATATCTACAAAATACTCCCTTATCCCTTGATTATAGATAGCACTTCCCATACGTGTAATGAAGATTCTGGGAGTTAAAATCCTCATGGTGAGTAATGCGGCTGGTGGTCTTAACAGAAGCCTTAAATGTGGTGACTTTGTGATCTTAAAAGATCATATTTACTTCCCTGGACTAGGATTGAACAACATTCTAGTTGGGCCAAATCAAGACGAGTATGTCACGATGGTGTTTTAATTGATTCCTATAGATTTGGTCCGCGATTTCCAGCACTTTCAGATGCCTACAATACTGAATTGCGAAAACTAGCCTTGCAAGTAGCAAAACAAAACAGTTTTGAAGATATAGTCCATGAAGGCGTCTATGTTATGAATGGTGGACCTTGTTATGAAACACCTGCTGAGTGTAGAATGCTGCTTCAATTGGGTTGTGATGTTGTTGGTAAGTTAACGTAGATCAGTCATTTTAGCGGCCTGAGCATATAAGATCGGAGTATTAATTCATGTGCCATATTAAATTAGCTCGACTAAACGACATATTAATTGATGTGTATAATGTGGTTTTGAAAGTATATATATATATATATATATATATATATATATAAATTTTGGAAGTTCCGACACCGGTTTAAATTTATCAGCTCTAGGTACTTAGAACGTTGTACATTTGTTTACCGAGTATGTACATAAAAAATGACAAAAAACGTGTGCTAAGATAGATCGACAGGACACTAAGTAAACAAAAGGAAGTAAACAAAGTAAACAGAACCATTGTTCTAGGGGCGGTTGTATGGTTAACTTTTCACCTTAGTAATAATACGTTCACGAATTAAATTTATTTCGAGATATTCGAATAAATTGATTTTTACTGGTAGATTTATATTTGATTTTGCTTTACAGGTATGAGTACGATTCCAGAGGTCATAATCGCCAGACATTGTGGAATTAAAGTATTGGCCGTTTCATTAGTTACAAATATAAGTGTACTAGAAGTTGATACACAAGTGATTGCAAATCATGAAGAAGTCTTAGAAACTTCTGCTAAACGTGCCGAATTGATGCAACTATGGTTTGAAAAGATTATTGCCAAACTGCCAACAAATTAAAATTATTGTCACACCTAGTATTTTGCAGACTGGATTAAACACTGCGCACGGTTTTTCTACCTTTCCAAATTTGCTTAATTTTGTATTTTACATCACTTATAAATGACTTTGTTTACGCAATAATTTTGTTTAAACATTCCATGAGTCGTTTTACGTTGGGGTATGGACGTTAACGTTTGAGGGTCATAAAGGCTTATTTAGCGTGGTTGTTTAGTATTATATTAAAACCAAAGTAATTATGCAGTGAAATGTTTGAAAGTTACGGTATGTTTGATACAATAGATAAATGAACATTGTTTCAATCAGTTGAGTATTCCGTAGTACATCTTAGTCGCAATAATTATTAATTGAATTTACCTTGATAAGTGTGAAACAATAATATGATAATCTGTTTCTTGTTTTCTGAAATATAAATGTCTATCTACACAACGGCTGTGTTCATACTCGTCAGGTGCTTTCCCTCCATTCAATGATTAGTAATGTAAATTAAATTTCTGTACTTATGTTGTATTTGAATAAGGATGAAGGCATATCTAGTTTCTTTACTTACCACTTTACCAAACAAATTTACTGGAATTACTAATTCAGACGAAAACTGCTAGTTAACCGATACACATGTTTTAGATATTAGTGCTGAAGTGATATTTTGTGGCTGCTGATGTGTGTATGTGGCGACATATGTTAGCATACTGGTTGGAATTCAATATATACTCCTGGAAATGATGAATACATTGACTTAACAAACATATAGAATAAATTAATGAGGACCCCCGTTGACCACTCGTTTTTGTTCTTTGATCACCTGTAAGGCTTGAAGTTCAGAATTACAACAATAGTCTTGCCTCATCGTGCGTTCAGTTCAATTAGTCACACTCGAGTGTTGACGTGATAAATATATACTGAGGTGATGGGACTTGGCAACTCATTTCGTGAAATCAATAATGGTTGACTAAATAAAGTGGTAAATTATTCTGGTATCATAGAGTACTCACTGCAGCTTGTACCTTTATGTTCTATGAGTGTTGTTTAACTTGTCGTTTACATGTAGTGCGTTATCGTTGCTAATTAGGACTATGAGCGTTTTGTCCAGGTAGCAAAGAGTTGTTTATTTATATGGAATTTTAATCAATCGTCTTCTGATTTCGCTAAAATAAAATTTTTTATATCAAGCTTAATGAGGACCCCACATCAGTACCATCATGGTGTCTATAAAAACTCCTATTGAATATATAATTCATACAAATTCCTAGAACTAGTGCTTTCTAAGAAACGAATAGGGATTCTGTTTTTCTGTTATTTAGTTTGTTGCATATAATCGTTCGTTGTCACAGAGTGCACATTAATAAACAAACATCATGCGTTTCATATTTAAATTCCTGCTTATAAATTCAAAAATAAAATTAAAAATGTACTTCACGACTTCTTTGTAATGTGATTTCAGGAATTTTACCAATATTTTTGACGTTGCTTTACAGAGTGAAGTCGGTATATCTAAGAGTGGACTGAGTAACAATCATGTTTTTGCACATTTGTTTGAATATTACTGTATGTGGGTTTACGGTTTTGGCATTTACCTTGGAAACCATGACTTGTTTGCTTTATTTTTTAAACTGACAATCACATCCCACAATCTTTCAATGTGTATTCTATTTGTTGATAACTCCCCATGTGTAGTTTAATGCCAAAATAATGTAATTTAGCACGGGTTTTAGATACCAAGTTTTATGTTTAAAAATGTTCGGGATTTAGAAGTATTGTGTTATGAATATGTATGTTATAACTAAAGTGACAGCTAAAACATCTTGATATAGATTTTTAAAAATGCATATCCCATATTGGGAGTTTTAGGAGACACAACTACCTTTCGGAACTGTACTTTAGAAAACTATTTCAATTACTTTGGCTGTGTGCAAATTATACATTTTATTTGTATCATTATTATGTACCTTTTTCCCTATCCTCCGTTTAACCTATTGACTGTTGGTATATCATTTCTCACTTATGAACTACAGTTAATTAATTGTGTATACATTACTCCAGTTCACTACCACCATCTTCCTCATTTCGTATTGATGTGAATTTCCTAATTGGTTGACTATGTGGTGAAGTTTTATGTATACATAAAGGAATGTCCGAAATGCAGTATGATTTTGTAGGTTTGATTTATCGGCTTGTGTTATTATTACTCCGGCCTGGATAGTGTGGGCATCGGCTAGACGTATAAGGACCAACCAGTCACTCTCATCGGTGTTTGTCACTGTAATTTCATGCCCACGGGGTCACATCAACTAATTAGTCATGCCTCCTATCATAACAATTTTGGCATCTTAACAATGTGTCGATTATTTAGGTAACTATATTGTACGTTCAAGAATTCTCTGAGTGTATCGTTGCCAGAACTCCTGATAATGTCCTTGCAGTATATTAAGGTAAAATGTTTGTTAAATGATTGTATTTTAGGGTTTTCAAGTTATCCTATCTGCTCTAGATGTATTTATGCACCCCAGTCTTGCCGCCTGGATGGAAGATACCAGTAATTTAAAATTTAGAACTTGGGTTTTAAACTTAAGTAAAACTAGACTCTGATATGCATTAAATGCCTACTGAATGAACAAAAGATGATACATTGATGGTTACGATATGTATATTGAAAACAGGAAACGCTACAGATAATTGCAATCACTGCGTAGTAATTGATTATTAAGTTATTTTGCAAATTTTACTAGATCAACCTTCACTATTTTTTTAGACGAACTCAAGTCAGTATGTTTCATTTTTGAAGGAAATATAAGCAGAGAAACTGCATTATTTGGATTATAATATCGAAATCTTATCTAGCGTAAATGACCACTGTATAAGCATATTTCATGCATACATTCACCAAAAATTCAGTACTATTTACAAAATAGCGTTTTCATTATGTTTTTAGTAAATTCTAAACAAATATTAAAACATTTGACATCATTATTATTTCTTGATAGTATGACATGCTAGAAAATTTGACATGCATTTTCGTTAAATGTTAACTATTTCATATTAATGAATGATATAAAAAAGTTTGAACTTCCGTTCATATTTACCAACAAAATGTTATTTAATTTATGTGTCACCTTACGGTAAAAACATAATAGTTTAGTAGTTTAGATATGAGAATGTGTGAGTGAAAGAAAAAGTTTAATGAATTAATATGCTGAGTATTTGTTTACATGATTTAAATAATGTAGATGATCTGTGATCGAGTATCATGATTGTGATTAGGAGTGTAATTACAAATTCCATTTTGTAAGTAAAGAACTTTATTTTGTACTGTACTCGTTGCAATCAAATAAAAATACATATTCCTTTCACTAAATAATATTGAGAATTTACATCATTTTGATGCTTAGAAAGTGTTTTATTAGTTAAAATAGAATTTTATGTTACGAATAAAACTACTCTAAGGTCGAGGATTGATGAAATTGAATACTTCAGATATGCATAACTGTTACGACATGTTACAGAAGATATAATGTCTGAGATGTATATCATTTAAATTGTATAATATATAAAAGAATATGTTATCAAGAATGTATATATTACAAATAGTTTGACTATACTACCATGTAGTTATGATTTGTTTATGAAATGAAAATGGTGGGAAACATTAGAAAATAAAATTAGACTGTCTATTGAAAAGAACGTTTTCATAACATCCCATCATTAAAATGTCGTTTAAAGATTACTAAGGCAGGTCCAACATTTTGATATTTTGCTTTATGAATGAATTGAGGCTATTAAATAACAAATTTGTTATCAAATGGTAGATATCTTAATGATTCACTTTTCATTACAGTTAACATATCAAAAGTTAGACGTACACTAATTTTGTAAAATATTATGAAGACATAAGAGTATAAGTAATGTTGATTCGTTGGCTGACACAAAATGGAGAGATTTATTTTGGAAACCTCTGAAGAGTCATAAAGAAAGTAACCCAGTGAAAATTTGAATTCATAAGTTTTTTAACCAAAATGATAAGTCATTTTCTGAGTGAAAATCATTTTGAGTTCTTTAGTAGTTGCTACAATGAAAATTAATTTGAGGTGGAGATTGGTATTAGGTTTTAGTCGATCAAATTCGGAATTTAGGGTGCGCATTGTTAGGGAGTCCAATACTAGGACGAAACAGTTGTCCAACGCTCTCTGATTTTCAATCGTACTCTACAAAAAAATTGTCTAAAAGTGATATAAAAGTTGCAAATATTATTTATTATAGGTTTTACTTAATTTACAACATGAGTGTCTTTTGATAAAACTGAATATTAGCCTTAACTTATTTAGTGATCACTTCCGAAACTTGATGCAATTGTCTAACAACTAGTATTACAATTACAGAGTCAGTATGGTGCAGTTTGTGATTATTTCAGTTCTAAAAAAGCGCGAATCACATTTATAATATGCAATAGAACTAATATGAATACTTTGTAAACAGCAGTTTAACAGTGCATCTTTCTCATTATCGTTAACTAAACTTCCCATTTGAAATGAAGTGACAATTATTTGAATGTAAAGAATAGTATTTCACCTCATTATACAATGAAATATGTCCATGAACTCTGAAATTTAGATAAGTGACTAACAGATAATTGACCTTTGAACTTAAGATAATGAATAATTATTCACGTATATTGGCTGGAATTTATCGTTTATATTTGGTATTTTAGAACGTGCCTTGAACATTAAGTATAACAGAAGGTTATATGGTTTACTCAAAATAAGTTAGTCAACAACAGACTAATTTCTGAAAAAATATTCTCAGTGTGAAACTGTCATACTGAATGTTTCAGAAAGAACAACTACATTTCAGAACTGTACTTTAGAAAACTACTTCAGATTAGTCTAGTTTGTGTAAAGTAGACATCTTATTGCTATTATTATTACGTCCCTCTTTCCCTATCCTCCGTTTCACTTATTGATTGTTGGTATATTATTCCCCATTTACGAACTACAGTTAATTAATTATGTATACAATACTCCAGTTCACGTTGATTGTTTCACATTCTATTGATACTATTTTCCTAATTGGTTGACTATGTGGTGAAGTTTTATGTATACATAAACGAGTACCTGAAATACATTATGATTTTGTTTGTTTGATTCGTCGGCTTGTGTACTTTCTACTTCTGCCAAGGACTGAGTTGGTATAAGGGGTAGATGTTAGGCATGGACTAAACTGTCGTATTTGTCATTGACCACTGTGTTTGGTATGTACAAAGTCATGTCAATTAATCGACCGAAACATCACGTCATATCAGAAACTGACACAAGTTATGACAACCGCCAAAACCCTACCGTTTTCTTATTCCGTTATCATGTTATGTTTACATTTCATTATCAAAGATATTGGATTTGTGAAATGATTTCTGTAAGCATTGTCAGAACTCATTTTAAGTGTATTAATTATTAAAATCAGCAAATGAAAGGCGTTGAGATTTTAATCTCTATACCGTAACTAACATCACTAAATAAAGAATGAAATAGCATTTTAATCGCTAGTTTGTAGTATTATTCCCGTACAAATATTACTAATGATAAATGTTATTTTTAGTGTTTACTTTTAGAATTCCTTAAATAATGCCAATTCATTGAACGTGATCAATCTACAGCACAAATAATTGTATACTCTACTGAGCCCGTTTATGATCATTAAAAATGAAATTCATAATTACAACTACATTTATGTGATTTTCTTAGAAATATGTTTTGTAAATGAATTTTATACCTGTCGACTGAGTTTTCTGAAAATTTCTATTTTGTTACCTTAACTGTTTTTACCAATTATACTATGAATTGTTTCCCTCCCCCCCCCCCAATCGTTATGATTTTTGACACTGAAAACCATCATACATTATTAAGATTGGTTTCAGAAGGCGGTAAACAGAGTAACGTGCTGATCTATTTCGGTAAAATATGACTTACATAACGTGAGTCTAATCAGTTTTTAAACAAATAATTGTATCTATAATATTAGGTTGTTAACTATGACAATTCATAGAAGTCTATTAATGAACTTTACTATTTAATGTAGATTTGCTTATTTCGTTAGCGAATTAAGTAAGTAAATATATCACGTGGGTGAAAAGATAAATAAGCAGTAAATATAATAATACTTTGAAACAATACACTTGAGATATATTTATTAATATTCAACACATGAGCTAAGTACGGCTGTCAAATTCATATTACAAAATTTTGTACTCCAGAGATGATATTATCGAAACTATGCACATTTGTAATTCTGAATATTTTTAATAGGTTCACATAGTAAGTACTGTTTTGAAGATTAAAAGCAATGATGAACAAAAGTAATAACTTCAACACTGTCTTCATTCCAATATTGGGTGTCCGTAGAAGTTAATACTGTACGGTCAGTATGAATTTACTAAACCCTAACAAAGAATATTATATGTACTGCACGTTGAATGAAATATTCCAACTCTTCAAGACCAACATCATTCACACGGATAACCAACATTCGAAGCAGACACAACATTTAGTGCGGCGTGGTTATAATCCACTTTCTATAATTCCCCTTCTACACTCTACCTCATAAGATTGTTTCTTATATAGAAAGCATTGGACGAACAGAAAAGCCTAGCACTACGGTTGGGGTAAGCCAGGTTATAGAGTCATTGGATGGAGCGGGTTTAGCCCATGATCACTTAATTTAGGCAGCTACACCATCATAATTGAATCGAATAGAGTTGGACAATTAGTCGACGTCACTTGAGCATCTGCTATCCTCTTGATTTCACTAATAAGCGATATTTACGTATCATGACAAGAGATCCGTCTAAACCGTAATCTATTTATTAATATTTTCATTTTCATCACGACGATTAGTTAGGTTTGTTTTTAAGAAGTTATTTAAAAAAGGAATGTATAAAATTAAGGCTGCTTCAGTAAATGACTTGTTGAATAACTAGTGAAAACCAGAAAGTATTAAAAAAACAAATTCATTTTAGTCTGGCAAACTTAAAAAGTACGTCTTTATCTCTTAAGCCGTTTTCATTTAAAGTAATAAACAAAATGTTACTGATATTATCGATTTCATAGGTCTTAAAAAGAAGAAAAATTATGTTCCGTACTAACATAGACTTAGTGAACTTGTTTATCTCTTTTGAAAACTCATACGATCTTTTTATTAGTGATATTGGGTTAACATGAAAGTAGAGTCTAGTCTATTGTTAACTAATCATTAATTCTTGTTTCACAGACACTGGAAGATTATAAATCTTTATTTGTTCACCTTCAAAGGTATTTTGCTAGTTTTATCAAATAAGTATATTCTTTTGTACTACAATATGTGATTAGCATTAGTTACTTTTGTTTTCTAAATATGAAAATTAGCTTCACGTCAATATTTTAGACATTTAGCAATGATATTTGTTACGAAATCGAATAATCAGATTCCCGCTTACAAACTGTAACTGAATTGAGTGAACATCGATTGGTTGTCAAGGTGAATGAGTAATCAAAGCCGTCTTTGGCAAGGGAGCGGAAAAGGACAGAAAACACCATAAAATTAAAAAGCCATTTATAAATTGAAACATCAATTTTTATACGTTACGTAACAGACAACTTCATCAAATAAGTACAAAAGAAATAAAGACAAAATTCGGAGATTTTATGTAACGAAACAGAATTAGGAGCTTAGGCTAAAATTACGACAATTCGGGAAAGAGTATGATAATCGAGGTTGCAAATTAAGGAATGTACATGCCTCTTTTACTTAGTGTTCTTCAAGCATAGTCTTAATAATATAAAATATACGCTCTTCTTGTTGGGATTATTCGGCCTTTTGAAAAAGTTTCCAAATGTTGGCACATAATGAAAGACATTGTTTTGATTGCATGCACCAAACGTCAATTCTGATGTGTCTGCCGCTGAACAGGTATTTTTCTTAGTGCTAATGCATTTGTGTCCAGAGTTTTAACAGTAAATTCAGATTATCATATAACCCACATACCAGTTTGTTGAATTTGTATCCTCTATTCATTTGACTATTTTATCATGTGATTCCGTATGTTATTGGATAAATGTCTGTTCACTAATTCCTTTGTTCTATTGACCTTCATATATTCGTCGTACAACACTAGCCATCATTTACAATTCGTAGGATGACTCACATTTTGGACGTATATATATGCATATAAATGTCACTTCCTGTATGTGTAATACCTTGCTTGTGCTTATGTTACCGATGTATAAAATGCAATACCGTCATTACTAATCTGGTGATTCGAACACTATAGTTCCGGAAAACACTACAAGTTGTTTACTCCATAAAAATTTTGTAACACTAGGCTTCTCAGAGGCTATATTTTTTTAAAATCTGGATTCTTCTACTTATAAGATTTAGATCGAACCCACTAGTTTTCACTAGGTAAGGTGGTTACGGCATCATTACGTATCAGTATAGTTGATCTTTATTCATGTTACAGCTATTATTAACTTCATATTGTGGAAGTAGATTCATTTCCTAGCATACATGATTCATTTGGTACGATATCCCAAAAAATAATTTTCAAATAACAAAGTGTTTTTTATCCAATGTGGTCTTTCTACATTTGTCTTGGTTTCATTTAGTGCCCGTAAACGACATGCCTGTTTATTATGACAGTTAAAACAAAACAACGAAATGGGAAAAAACGTTCTGCAACATATCATATTTATTCAAGCTGTCGAGATGTTATGCAAACAGGATATCTCTTTGTGCAGAATAAGATGAACACATTTTATTTTGATAGTTTCTCATCAGCTGAATACAAGCTGGAATAGTTTTAAATATAGTGTTCGAAACACAGTTTAATATAGTTGTGAGAAAGAAGTTGGTTGTAATCTTAATTACAAGAACATGGTAGACACGCGTATATTAAATTATTCCAGGTTGTACACAGCTGATGCGAAACTATCAAAATAACATGAGTTCGTCTTATTCTGAACAAATAGTTGTTTTTAGTCTTTTTAAAATATTAAGTAGAACGACGTATGTGAGAAAACAGAACATCATTATAGTATGCGAATGGTACATTTTTTTATCTTTAGGTTAATAGATTGGAAGATAAAAGAGTTTGAAATTTCTGGTTATAAAACATCATTCTTTGACTAGTTTCAACGATATTTTGTTGCTATTATGTACAGTTATATTGATGATTTCTTATACTTCCATATAACAATCAACTAGTCGACATACCATGAATTTTAGGGATTCTTTAATACGGTGTTTATTTCTGACTGACCACATACTAAGCTATTCTTTAAAACCAAACAGTTAAACAATTTCGTATAACATTTTCCATTCGTAATTACCTAGAGCTCAAGTAGCACATTTCTAATACATAACAATCAACAGTTGTGCGTTGATACATCGCAATTATTATCCACAGCTATCGATGAGCTTTGGTTATATGGTATACTGTGGAAAAACTTATAATTAATTAAAATTTTCATGAACTAAAGTTCATATATTCTAGACTCATTGTATATGAATGGCTTAGTAGCATGCCGGATATTCAGAGCTAAATAACTCCCACTGTCTTTTACTACAGTGCCTTCGCATTTCAGTCATCACTATTTTTTACTGGAAATTCAGGAATTTTCCACTAATTATTATGCTAATGTTCTCATCATTAGTAACTACTTTTGTGAGAAACAGCTGTAGCAGTTTTTCATCGTCATGTTGTTTTGGATAGTTCTGAGCCTGATGTCAGAGTTAGTGATCTAAATTAATTTCAAAAGAACAATCAAAAAATAACGACTTTCTAGGAAACTTTAAAATTGTATGCTTTATATCATACAATGAATGTTAACTGTTTAAAACCGGGAATCACAGTACAGCTGTTTCATCCCAGTGAGGAAATTTCAGAGGAGGCTGATTAATTATTTGAATGTTAGACGTTAGTCGAATGGCTTAGGGTTCGGTCCCAGGCGATGTTGTGGATGTGTACTGCTAAGGCTTCTCATAATAATGCTTCCCGGATTTCAACGGTTCTTCAGCCTCAGTCAATACATGATGTAAATTTGTTATTGCGAAAACGACTGTGGTTGCAATATCAACGCCAATGGGTGCCTATTCGGTCACTGTATGACTGCATAGTGCTCACTCGGTCCCAAGCTGAAATAATTGAGCCTAAGATTGGCGAACCAGGCAAACAGAATCATATTATGTTACAGGCGTTCCTTTACATATACATACAGTCAAACCACAAAGTCAACCAATTAGGAATTTTACATTAATACAAAACAAGGAGATTGTGGCAGTGAAAAGGTGCGACGTGTATACACCAAATTAACTGGAGTTCATAATAAAAGACAATATACTAATAGTTAAAATACTGAACGGGGGGGATCGGGTAAGAGGGACGTAACAATGGTAGAAATACAATGTCTACATTACCCACAGTTAAAATAATTGAAATAGTATTCTAACAGTTCTAAAAGTTCTTTACTATTCTTTAGTCGCCCAACATAACAAAATTACAAAATTCAAAAATGTTCAACAGCCTTCTATAATAAAACCTTACAAACTGTGCACAAGAACACATTACGGGCTAATTACAATTGTGCCCAAACTCCTGTATGTTTTTTTTGTTTGAACACTATAACACTACTAAAAGCATACATCTGAACTTCACATCTCCATAGATTGCTGGTTGAACATAACATAATATATGCATATAACCAACACTAAGATCATTTTACATAGTAACTACAAATGCATCCAATAAATAAAATGACTTTCTCTAATTTAATACAATATTTGCTTATTTGCAAAATAAAATAAATTTGTTGTTTCAAAATACACAACGACTAGTTAGTTAGGGCTAAATCCAATTAATGGAATTTCAGTTAACTAGGTCGGTTAAGTTCACTGCAAAACATTGATTGAGTAGAGTAAAAGAAACACGATAAGATCAAGAGTATTGATTGCTGAATTGGAAGAAACGGAAGAAACTTTTATCGAATTTAATTGATAATTTACTATAGAGATATAAAACGGAGAGACAATGATGGTAAACGGGTTTCTTTTTTCAACAGACCTCATCAAGGAAAGTACTCTACATGAATACTGATCTCAGCAGTGGCAACGCCACTGATATCACAAAGAGGAAGGTTTCTAATTCACTTAAAAGAATGCTCTTTTCATCGACCTTAAGATTACTGTTATCTAGCAGCCTCATATTCAACATCAACCTGAAGGATAAATTCACACATACGACCACTGTCATGTGAGTTTATCCAATCTGTTGCTTCTGTGGGACTTGTGATATAAGTTATTCTATACGGATTCTATTCGAATGAGTTTTAAAAAATCTTCCAGCATGGTTGTAATAAGGTGGTAGTGGACCAATAAAAATCTCACTTACTAAGCATCTTGTCAACAAAGACCACTCGATTAAGACAGTTTCTTCGTTAAAACTGATTTATAATATCAACGAGGTCCTACCAATGACAGTAGTATTTCCTCTGCTTCAAAATACTGAAGCGTTGGCTATGCACCATCTAGTCCTAGGGTTATGTATCCTAAAGTAACTTATTCTAACTCAACATTAGTTGACATTATTCGAATTTCTAGTTCCTTGTAGTCGACAATATTCAAATTTCCATTGGTTGACAACTGAAAAAGATGAGATTTTCATTGTGATACTGTTCTTAGCTTTAATCCCCTGAAACCATCTCTTGGTTCCGTCTGATTAGTTATGTAAAACTGATATTATCTGCTTTGGACTGATTACAAAATGTCATCAAATTGTCACAAAAATATCATTTTAACAAAAAGTTTTCGGAAGACACTTCAATCTAAAAAAAACTAAATTTTCATATCAACTTAGATAAATGAATAATGAATGAAGATGTCAAGTTGTATAGAATTGACTTCAAATAGAAGACATAATTGTGTTATAGAAGCTCTATAATAGTCAACTTTATGCCAAATAACTTGAAATAGTATCCTGTTAATTTATGGCATTCGCAACGATTAGTAGATGATTAATAAAGTTTGATTATTCATTCTTCTCGTAGGAAGAAGTTACGTTAGCGAATATAAAAGGCTGAGGATTTGAACCTGGTTACTTAGTGTCAATGAAGGGGCAAAAATAACAATCATGTTATACTAACTTCGCTTTTGATTTTTATCGTTACAGGCCATTAGCCAAGTATATTGTATGAATATGTAAAATGATAAACGAATAAAGTAGGCATTCTAAGTTACTGTTTATTTGTTGATGATATGCCAGGCACCTAAAGAAGATTGTACTATTTATCTGTAGACCATTTCAGTATTTTTGGTTATATTCAAGGTGAGTAATTCGTTCTATTATCATCCAGTTCCTCCCCTTGCCCCATCCTTCTATTTGACACGTTACCTGTTATTATATCCTTTCTCAGTGATGAACTATGGTTAATCGATTGTGTATACGTACTCCAGTTCACATTCACTATTGCTCCTATTTCGTATTAATGTTAGTTTCCTAATTGGTTAGCTGTGTGGTCAGGTTTTATGTATATATAATGAATGTGTGAAATACAATATGATTCTATCCAGTTGATCTGTTGTCTTGTGTTTTCCTATCTCCGACCTGGGACTGAGTGGGCATAGAGCAGACGCACAGTGATCGACTAGGCACCCGATTAGCGTTTCGATATACACTCGTTTTCTTGCATCATAACAGTTGAAATGAATACACCAATAATTAATAAGGAGTAAGTATTCGTTTACCAGTAATAATGCTCGTTCATTATTTCTGTCAAGATCATACTTTTGTTATAACGTTAACAGAAGGTTGTTAGGATTTGGTGCGTATAACTAAGTAGATGATACGACCTTATGTGAGCGAGATCACAATGGTAACCGCCAATGAGAGTCCTTTTCTGGTCACTGCACGTCTGCCCTATACCTACTTAGTCTAAAGCCGGAAACAGGAGGACACAAAATTGATGAACTAACCACGTAGAATCGTAATATATTTCAGGCACTCCTATATATATAAAACTAGACCATACAGTCAACCAATTAGGAATTTGACATTAATACAATAAATGGGATGGTGACACTGAATAGAGGTAACTTGTACGCAACCAATTAACTGTAGTCCATAATACGTGACAATACACTAATAATAACTATATTAATCGAGAGGATAGGTTAAGAGGAACGTAACAGTGATATAAATGAGGTGTCACATTGCCCACAACTAAAACAATTGCAGTAGTCTTCTAGAGTATAGTTTTAAAAGTTTGTTTCTCATCTTTAGACGTTCGACACTGCAACTTCACGTCTATATCTGCTCTGACAGGTTGGTGGATTGAAGCCGATTAATTACATGAATAGATATTTCTGGGACATCTACGTCAATATTGAAAACAATTAAAAAGGCTGTTCGATTAAGGAAATTTAACGTAATACGTGCTTTATGTAAACGACTAAATTATATGACAGTATTCACTAACTGAAACTATGAAAACACATGAAATAAATAAAAGTCATTCATTCAAACAATCTTGAAGTCTTCTGAATATCGGATGAACTTTATGTACACGACCTGTATAATTACGTTTATTATTATCCCAAGAAGGCTTCCTGTTCAGTCCTTTATTATATCTATAAGTGGTATGACAGTGGATAACTTAAAAGTGCATTTAAGTGCATCAGGAAATCTGTAAGCCCTCCTTATACTCAAAGACTGTAGTTAATTTATTTCTGCTCACGAACTCAGGGATATGTTGTACTCAAACTATTTAGAAATTCCATGATCAAGTGTCATTTCATAGAACAAAAATCAAATAATTAAGATAAATACCTAGCAGTTTCAGGAGCCAACCATGAGCATAGCATATGATTACCTAAATCATGATAAGTGGCCTATAGTTTTGACGTGTGTAGATAGATATTAGATTAGTTTCAGATATTGACTAAACTGGAACTTTCTTATTGAACCAGAATGACCATTGTTAGGGTTAGAAAAATATTAGAAAATGACAAAACTTCATGGCCCGAGAAATTTACACCGCAATGTGTATAAGTACATTCCTCTACTTATACTTTGAACCCGAATCCAAAAGTAACTTCTCCAAAGACCATTACCATTTCGTTCCCCTACTTTAATGACCTGCTACCCTAAGATGATTTGTTTTCATCTTAGGAGACATGTCATCTCACGCCTTTTTTATTATTTTTTCTAAAATTTAATAATCTTTATCTAACTTCTGAATACTCAACTACATTTTCGGATTTACGTGAAAAACTTTTGTTTTATTATTGTCTGAATATATCTCAGATTGATGTTGGTAGGGCACCAGTAAAAGTCAGGGAGATATAAACAGCTGTTTTGTTCCAGTGTAGGACTCCTCATCAGTGCTCACCTAAGATTCCCCCCCCAGAGCCTTCAGGTTGGCAAATACCTAACCCTCTGGAACGGCATCCAATCGTGGAATTCCTCATTCCCATCAATTTTTGATATGGCACGACGATCATTCATTGTTATTGGCGATAACTGTTTCATTTCCAATAAGTTCGAACTCCACCAGTCACAACTTCTCACTAGGGCTTCAGGAACATTTTGAAGTTAGTCACTAGTGAGCTGATTATTATAATTGAATTGAGATAGTTATTTTTGTGAAGATTGGTATATTTTTGTCATTCTCACTCATTTATTGTCACTAAGGGATATTATCGTTTATTATTATTATTACTATGAAAAATGTGTATGTTCGCTATTACATAACGTTGAAAGCCAATTCACTAGGAAGTGAACTCTTTGCTGAAACATTCATATTTCTTGTTTCATGATACATGGGAAATGTTTTATTTATCAAAATATCATGTGAAAGTTCATTTATAAATAAATATTTAAATGTAGCATAATTAAATCAAGATTCCATATAGATCATGTGTACTATTATAATTGATATTTTGTGTAAACAACAAAATTGTTATTTAGTTGTACAGAATGGGAAATAAACATTAATTTTTTTCTAAAAGTTTATTGATTTTGTATATGTATCATTTGTTACTAATATGTTTGTTCATATTTGTTCTAGTAACACAAGTTTAATTGTAATGAAAACCTTCCTGTATTCTGCGTGTGTTATGCTTATGCTATGGATGATTGCTCAGCATAATACCACTTACATACTGCGTTCTCACTTTATGTTATGACTGTATATAATGTGGATTCGTAATTATCACTGTTTATAGTTAACCAACAGGATAATACCGTATCGAGTCTTTTACTGTCTATCGAATTATACACTCCTGGTTAGAACTTTAGTGGTCTTGAAATTATTTTCCATTTAGAAACATAAATTCTGGTCATCAGTGTTTTCGTCTCAAGTAAAATAAATCAATGTAAACTTGGTGCATGAATTTATTATAAAAGTTATTATGCACTTTTACATATATTTAACTGTTTACTATTTATGTGATAATAGATGACACCAAATTCCTTCACAAACGCATACATAGAGGTTTCTGGGAGCTGTCCCAACGGAGCACAGCGCGCATCAACCAAGTCACACCCGACTTGACGTAGAAGCGCCGGATTGGCAAGATAAAACATTGGTAACATTTGTACAGTTGAAGAATATCTGGAACTCAAAACAACTATCAGCCAACACCATATTCAGAATTTTCAATGCTGGAGCTTGGTGAACTACAAAAGATATCATTCAAAAGCTGCATGCATTTGTAGACAGTTGGCTACTCAAAATACACAGGATTCGTTGGGTTGCTGCTATTAGCAACTATCTGCCTCAATAGAGAACAATCCAGTCAACTTTGAGCTGCTGAAGAAATTAGGAAAAATACGAAAAAGGATAAGGTAAATAATTTGGAAAATATCAAACTACGTCACAACGCAAGCCATAACTTGGAATCCTCGAGGCCAAACGAAAATAGGAAGACCAAATAACACAATGTTCTGGGAACTGGAGGTAAATATTCAAGGAATTAATAACACTTGGGAAGAGTTGGGAAGGATAGCCCTAGACAGAGTTGGTTGGAGGATCCTGGTCGACAGTATATGCCCCACAAGGGTAACAGGCGAATGAGCGGATGAATTTATATCCTCCTTTCTTTAATTTTGTCCAGCGAACTTCATTTCAAGGTTAATACAGTGATAATTTTTGATATAAATGATAAAATATCACTGTATTTTACTGTATAGTACCAACATTTGCACACTTTATGTTCACAAAACAACAACAATTGTCAAATTAAGTATTTCCTAAGTATAAGCATTAATTTTTAGTTGATTGAATTCATTACAGACTGATTTTGGTTGTGTACCATTGAAAAGCAAGGAGCATTGGATAGCCGTGTCGTTCTAGTATATGACTCTTTAGTACTGATCTCCACGAAACACACCAATTCAAAAACACTGAATTGATGTGGAAACATTAAACAATGTTTAGTTGTTGAATTTATATATTTTTGAACACGTTGTTTTGTACTTTTTCGACTTTCGAATATATAGTCATTTGTTGTTACGGAAATAAGCAATTCATTTACTCCTCATTCCTAATTCTAGCATGCGCTGATTGCTGTCTGCGCTTAGTCGGTATTAGTAAATTGAATAATTAAGCGTGGAATATACTGTTCAAATACCAAGTCTGAACTTGGGACAATAAATTCTCCACTTTTATAGACAAACTGTTATTTATGCCTGTTATAGCATCATTCTTGGAATGAGTTATTTCGCAGATTTTCACCACTTATTGTGCTATATTTAAACTTTTCTGCCATTTTCTATTCACCTGACAATCAGTTATGACTTAAAAAATAACTTTGTGACGTGTCCTTCGCCTTAGTCTATATAAGGAACTATTAACTTCAACTTGCTAACCTGTGAACTTATCTACTACAACCAGTGACCCAACGACACGCCAACAGAATTTCCTCCGTCCAAAACGAAGTCAAGAAGACAAAACTTAGCACTCAAAAGATTCGATTCTACTTGTTTCAACTCTGCATATACGATTATAGTGACGACCTTCAACAGACAGAAAAATTAGCACACTAAAGCTGACGGCGGTCTATCAGAAACAACATGGTCAGTACGGAAAACATGGACATGAATGCCAGTTATCGCCAACTTTACAATTGATAAATAATAATAGAGACAGGAATATTAACGAAAAAATGATTAGTTCTCCATCTTCACAGCATCTCACTTTCTCAAAAATGCTAACTTTCTTGAAATCTCACTGTTTATTTTCGTTAATTTTTACATTCATATTAAAGTATTTCACATCGAACTTCAAATTTCATTGTATTTGTGCTTTCATCCTGAGTTACAATTACGTGTTCATATAAGTCAGATATGAATAAGTTTAGATATTTAGAATGCTTTGTTTAGTGGAAATTACGCTCCAATATAGAGAAATCACTCAATAAATGGACGAAGAAAAATGACCACAGTGGTTGGATATATCACATATAGTGAACAGTGAAAACATTTTACATTACCGTAACCCTGTGTTTTAGGTAGAATACTGATTTGATCAGTACAGTTCATGTGATCGTGAAATTAATTAGTCTACAGGTAACACTGCGTAGCCAATTTTAATCTAATTCATTTCATTTAAACTGACGAACTGTATTCATTTTCATTGATTCATTTAACTGATAAATTGGTTTAAATTTCCTCCGTTAGATTACTATACGTTGAAACGAAGTGGATTCACATGATAAATATTACATTTAGGATCATGAAGTCCTGTTTATTTTCTGCCAAATAGTGGATAAAATAAACAGCGAATGAGGGTACTTAATGAGAGTAAACGTAGTCGTAGTTAGTTTCATATTCAAATTCCTGACCAATCACCAGTTGCATCAAGGAAGCAGATAAGTTTCATTGATTGACTCCAACCAACATGCATGACAAATCCACGGTATTGACCAATCTCGTGTCGACAAAAATTTAAGATAATTGTAATGGAGCTGCTTTTTGTTCCTAGCTATTAGTCAGACCTACACATAACAGGTGTGATCAATTATGAAACAGTCTGAAAATTATTTATACTTAATTGACTTATACATTAGGATAAACTGCTCCAGTCAATTTGTACTAGAATAAGTTATCACTTCTTCAGGCATAGTTGCTTCTCAGTAGGAACCAGTAATGCTATATCTGTTATTATGATTGAGTTTTATAAGAGTGGGTGAAAAGTACCGGAGTATTCCATACCTAATTCTAGTGTTCTAGTCAAATAAAATATTCCAAGTAAGAAATAATCTACTTGTAAGAGTTTGTATCAATTTGTTATAAAGAAGGAAGTGATCATATGTATATATTAACTGATTGTAAGCTGTGTTAAATTGGCGTTATTCGAATATATTCGGTCAGCAAGTGAAGGAAGCGATAATGGGACCAGAGGTGAACAGTCTACAAGGTAGAAAGGGGACAAAACAACCATCAACAAAAGCCCTGTATGATCATCTAGAATAACTCATGTGTAAAATCTAAGTTGTCGTGCGTATGAGCTGTACAAAGCTTACATAATATCTTGAATTAAACTGATTGTGACCGAGTGATAACCACTCTCAAATTTGACTGATTTATGCGAACTGGTCAGTAAATGAGTTACATCTCATACAAAAATTATAGGCTTAGATACAAAATATTATACTCAAAATAAACAGGGTCAAAGTTCATCGAAACCACTCATGATTATTATATATCAATCGTGTAGGTCATTTATGAAATAATAAACAAATAATCAAGACAAATGTCACTTTCTTTATCATCATATCACTTTCACTACTAATATGAATGTATATAACTGATCAAGCTCTGTTGACATTCATGCACTTTATGCAGATTGCTGTCAAACAGTACTATATCATAAGACAAAGTTGAAATATGACTGGTAGTTTAATGAAGGATTCACATTTTCTTCTGTTTTAAACTTGTCACCTGCACATTATTGAATCAACACTAAGATGAAGGCACATTCAGCTGATGAGTGTAGAACAGGACAAAACATACGTTCTTTATCTCCATGCCAACTATACTTCAACTTTAATAAATTAATAAATCAGTTTCTTGCTACCTTAAAAATTATTCCCTCATATATTTTACATATATGAGAATATAAGTATTGAAGGTGATCATTTGATCATTAACTCTTTATTAGACATTTTTCAAATTTTCATATGCATTATATAAGTTTTTTTTATTAGAAAACTTATTAGATGAAATTTTTATAATCATGTGGTTTACTTTTATTTTGTTTCAATTGTAAATAATGCCGTTATGATGACAAAATATGTTAAAAATCCAAGTAGCTATGTGTTACTTGATATAAGTAAATTTTTCACTAAGCGTGAACTACCAAACAATTTCATGTTGAAGTTTCCATATAATAACGAACTTTCGTATACATTTCATAAAGTATAGCAGCGTGAAAACTTAATTGTCGCCATAGAGTTCTATTAGCTATTGATCTAAACAAAATCCTTCTATGTAGTTTAATGATGTATATTATTTGGATGGAGTGAACAGGATAAATATGGTGAAGCTGACAAAATTTAGTAACGTGAAATAAATTTTCTAAGATGTTATTCTGTATGAAATCTGAACGTATCCACAATGTTTTTGTTAAAGATTCAAAATCCTTAAAAATACAATTGTTCATTTAATCAAGTTGTATTGATTTTTTTTTGTAAACATGATTGTAAACTGCCATCACATTTATGTAAGCACATTTGACAACATTTAATTATATTAATAAAAATGTCGACAATTTCATTTTGATGAATAATCACTATGAATATACGAATATTTTGTATATGTATACGCATGAGTTGAATGTTGTAGTCCGTCTGCCAGTCTGCCTAAGGAATTAAACGCTTCTTGCTGATGTTGGACTTCTTCCTGTAGTTAGCTGGGCTGCGGCTCTGTGAAGTAGCTTAGCTCACCTATTGTAGTGTCGTTGGTCATATTCTCGTTAGAGGGTATCGCGGTATCTCCTTAATTCGTGAAACCTTAACAGTCTTACAAGTTCAACATTTTTCATCTGGCTACTTAGTTTATTCTACCGTTGGTTTCGAGGATAAGTAATGAATATTGAAATAAAGATTTTAATTAACATTACTTTACAGTTATCAAGAGTTATTCGTAACTAGCTGCTATGAATTTGTCATTGTTGAATACTCTGATGGAAAACATGAATATAGTAATGTTTTGAAATGAAATCTTCCAGAAAACTAAGCTTATAAACGTAATATTGAATGGATGGAACAAATGCAGAAAATGCTGAATACATTAAGCATAATTAAGATTTAAAAAGTTTTCGCTAATCTGAGCCATGAATGAATCGTTTATTGAAGTTTAACTGTTTGTCTTAAGTGAAAATAAGTTCTTATTCTTAATGGACAATATTTTGGATATCATTAAACATTCGTTTTAACTATATTAAATGTGTAATGCATATTATAAATAATTTTCTATAAACATCCATAATGAGTTTCTATAAACCTGATCTGATGAGTTATAGAATAATCAACATTTATTACAACACTTCTTTAGGAATTTTGTTTGAACTGGTCAAAATACCCATAAAATTTCTCGGAAATTACAGTACATTTAGGTTTTATTATAATTCTATACTTTGATTATTTTCTTCAAAATACATTTAGGGGACAGTAAACTGGTAATAGAAAGCCACAGGAAGTTTTATATTTAAAAGCGTTTATCATCAATGTAATTTGACAGTCTCCTTGAACTAGCAGAATGCCCTTACTCTCCATTTCAGTAATTAACTACCCGATATTCCCATTTAAAAAGGTCATTTATATGATAATAAATAAATTTACGTTAAACAGTATCTAGTAAGTTATATGAAATAAGTCAGCGAAGAAACTATTATTATTATATTTGAAGGACATCCAATCAGTACTGGAAAAATTTCAGATAGAATATAATTCCATAACCCATATATTCAAACAATCATCACACTAGTCATTTCTGTTTCGTATCAGTGGGTCGCTTTACTATTCATGATGATTTCCATTTCAGTTAGGAATTGTGAATTCGTGACTGGTGGAGTTCAGATTTGTAAGGAGTGAGATAATCGACAATTTCACATAGTTTTCATCAACTGTTGTCAATATTATATTAATTATAAGGTGACTAATATACAGCAATTTGATGACAATATATTCCTATGTAAACAGTTTTATGTTGCCACTGCATTTGTAGCATTATCTTTTTATTTCAGAATTCCCCATTTTCTTTTTAATGTTTTCAGAAAAGAATGGTGTAAAATTATTCACTTGAATAATCGATAACGTGTTTAAAGAAATTCTGTTATCCTAAAAAATATATCAGGTATTTTATTTTACTTTTGATGTGTCCATGAGTCGTACTGTTTTCGAACCAAGAATCTTGGCTAACCAACTAATGCGCGAGCTTATTAGATGGTTGATTAATGCGAAACTTTGATTAAAAACGAGGCTATTCCTATTATGTTACCAGTTCTCTTCTATATTAACTTAGACTTGAACCAGAGAAGGAAAAGCACTTTAATGAATCAGGGTGTATGTCAATAATTACTATTTGTTTACTTTTTATACGACTGTATATGTATCTATGCAAGCTAAGACCTTATATTAAGGTCAATTAGAACAATAACAATAATGCGAAATAAAGATATAAATGATATAAAACCGGAGTAGTTGGTACCCTGTTAATTAACTGCATTTCATAATCGTGAAGTGATGTAATGATAGTTAATATATCAAACGGGAGGTTAGAACAAGAAAAATATGAAAATGATGGAAATAAAATTTGTAATGAGTAAACAGTCAAAATATTTAAAATGACATCCTGAAAGTTATTTCTAGAGTTTTAGTTGTTTTTCTTGATCAGTCTTTTGGAACAATTACAACAAATGCTTTATAGTTCACCGGTTACTAGTGGTCGTTTAATAACTGTTCTGTATAAATATGTATTCATAATATTATCTTACATGTCTGCGAAAAGAATATTGATAAGTTTACACGGTGTTTCACTATCAAATACAGTCTCAACTTGATGAAGCAAAACTGGTGGTTGCACTGAATGTACAGAATAAACTACTCTAGCTTCGTATTAATGTTGTTTCATAATTGAATTTTAGAGACTACGCTTTAGAGACATTTTAATCTTATACATTTTATACTTTGTATATTCACCCTCATTGTTCATATTTTTCACACCAATAGTTCTTTCTCATATATTTTTCACTACCAAGATTTACCTCACCCTATATCTAATGATAAGTAATTTACGGTGTATAGTGGAGTTACAAAATGTTTTCCATGCGTGGAAATTAATTTGGGTTCATTTGACTCTAATTGAAGATTGTAATATTAGTTTAAAATTACCGAATGCTTGACGGCTTTCAAGATACAAATAAAAAATAGAAACATCAGTTAGAACCTAACATTTACACGTGGACAGATTTTAGAAGGATCATGATTTTTGCGTTTAGATCTCAATAGTTTGTTTATATCCGTTATGCATATTATAGCACTTTTGTGATTGTTAAACATATTTTGCTAGACATGTAAATTATGCACATTTGTTAAATTTGGGCTCGCCTTGGGTTTTAGGAAAATCGGGTCATGATAAAACTATATTAAAACAATAAATTAATTCTTCAGACCTAATGGAACTGGAAAGAGAATCAGCGGTAATTATAACTGTTTTTTTAAATTTAGAGTTCGATCAGATGAATCCAGAACTTTAATCCATTGTTTCAATAATATTAAAACTGTCGTTACATGCATAATCAACTGTAATAATAATAATAATAATAATAATAATAATAATAATAATAATAATAATAATAATAATAATAATAATAATAATAATAATAATAATAATAATAATGGACTTTCTATCGAAAGTTTGTTCGGGAAGCTTAGTGATTGATTAAACTAACCTCACTTGTAAGCATCATTCAACTTTTCAAATGATTGACGAAAAGTTAATAAGCTATTAGAGAAAGTGATTTTCTTTTATCTCATGAAATAAGCACACACGTGTTGCATATCTTAAATTAATTTCGCTACGTAGTTCCAGAGAAAAAAATAATTAAAGCTTTTTGTTTCATGAACAAAATATCTAAGTAAATGACAGTTTCAACTTTCGAAATAAGGTGGTAATATGCTATATGGCGAATGCTAGAAAATGTTTCACAAAGATATGTATGAATGATACACTTTGACAAATGAGTTTGTTTTAGAATAATGCTCAAATGTTAGGATTTACTTCACATTAACTTTCTGTTTTCTGAGTATTTAAAAGTATAAGGAACCTTGCATTCTTGTTCGGTTATTTTGTGGAGATTAGTATTTAATTTGAATCTTATAATTGTCACGAAGTGGGGTCAAGTGTATGTAGTAGTACGAGTCAAGTATTTTCTAGTGGTACCCAGCCGAAATTAATCTGTGATGAGTGCAAACTACATTTATTTATCAACTGATACACTATTCAGTGAAATGCACTTTTGGTATATCTTCCTGAACATTCATCAGAAGCGGCAAGTCTTTTATAAATATTCTTTCTACTATGAGAAATACACTAAACGATACATTGGCTTATTGGGTATGGTACATTCCAAAACAATCATTCATTCAAAAAGTCAAGCAATAAACTTTGTGTTGATTTTTACAGGTTGATTTTCGATTTACTGTTATCCCAATTAGTTTAATCCAGAGTGAGTAAATGTGGTAACTTTAGTTCCAATCACTGTATTGATTACGCAATCGCTATTCATATCAATTTTGATTTTCCTAGTAATTACTGTAATTTGCTTGATATATATAAACATGAGTTGTGCGCTGTTTTGTTCGTTAACAGGGCTGCTAATCAATCAGATCCTTGCACTCTGTTGAAATTCTCTGTCTAGTTAGCTGGGTCGCGAAGCCAAGGGAAAAAATGTTTTTCATGTATCATTGTTTGTAATTAGTGGGCAATCAGATTATCATTATCGCCCAAGCACGAAATATATTATGTTTGTAGTGGCTGAACTAACTTAAATCTATGGGCAAATATATTGTGATATCCAATAATAAGTTTAAATAAATACAGACGGTTAAATGATTTAAGCGTGTTTTAGATATGTCGGGTATCCAAATAAAATTGACTACCTTCAAGAACTGTTTTTTATAGACTATTTCATTATTTTTGGTTGTATACAAAGCGAACATTTTATATTTATTGTTAATATCCAGTTCTCCTTTCCCTATCCTCCCATTTAACACATTAACTGTTAGTATACCATTTCTCATTTGTGAACTAGGGTTAATTGATAGTGTTTGCATTGCTCCAGTTCACAGTCACTGTTATTCTTACTTGTATCATTGTTAGTTCTCCAACTGGTTGGTCGAGTGGTCAGGTTTTATGCATATATGAAGGATGCCGTAACAAGGTATGAACTAAGGTCTTTCTAAATCTTTCTATTATTATGACATCAAATGCAACTCAACTACTAGTCACTTTTATATTGGTCAATAAGCCTGGCCTCTATGTTAGAGTGGTCCAATATAAGAGTGACTTTGGATGGTGTAACTTTCACAGGACGCTATATGAATTAGTACGTTGCGGTCATGCATTAGGAATTTGCCCGAGTGAACTTTAGATACAAACAAGCTAGTTAGACTCCTGGTAAGGAACATTAAGCCTATTCTTATATGAGTGCCATAAAGATCGGTTGCAGTTGCCAACTGAGTCACTTAGTGAACAAACTACATGTAATTGCTTCCCAATTTTTCCAAGAGCTCAAAGTGTAAAGTGCAGAGTCAGTGTCTAGATGTCTAAGTGTTAATTAAACAATATAGTGCACATCAAAAATAAGTCAGAACCATTAAAACAAAAAAAATCGATGACTACAGTTCAGTGTAGGAATAAAAAACATTGTACTTAAAATATCTGCTAGTAGCTTTAGAATAAAACGTTCAAAATTTCAATTCATCAATCACATTAAGCCAGTAAAGAGGGCATTTATCAGGGATAAAGCAATTATATTGCAAGTGACATAAGTGGTTTACAAGGCAGGTGAGTAAATTATAGATTTGTGTTGGTTTTACTGTTTTGGAGCCAAAGAAATGACTACAGAAATGCATCTATATGCTTAAATAAAGACTCATCACATTATGCTGTCCCCAAGTCAAGAAAATCCTTAGTATAAGACAAGGATTTATCTACAGATGAACATTTGCTACATTAGCTCCAACCCGAGACCATGTATATGCACTGTTTTTACTCTAAATCTCGTTTTACTCATGAGTCCCCTGAAACGAGCATCCTGTATTGTTTTATTTCACCGAAGATGCAAAAATCTATATTCAGATAACAATACAACTATTAGTAGATCAGAAGTTTATGAAAGTCGGGTTGCAGCCCTAATTCTCACTTTGCATTCCAAGTCTACGCAAAAAGTTCTAATTCAAAATACTATCCTAAAACAATATATATAAGAGTAAGGAGCTGTTGAAAAATCCGCGTAGCTTCTACAAGATATGTGAAAAATCTATACGTTAGGAGACTTAGGATTTGAAGTGAGTGACTAGGGCTTGCAGTTGTGGGGCACAAGTTGAGTAGGTCACGAGGAGAGAAAAATTTATAAAGTTGATGAATCTTGGAAGTGATTTGGAAGTCCTAATGTTCATTAGTAGCCTGTTTTATGTTTGAGAAAAGTTAATCAGGTCATGAAGTGGAGGGTCAACTGTATGTTAGTATGTGGTGTACCACAGCACATATAGTCACATTTGTCCGGGTTAAAATGCAGCTTTAACGAGGTGCACTAATCATTTACAAGCAACAAGCCATTTTGAATTAGACGTAGAAATCGAGCAAATTAATCACGCTGTAAACTGTACGACTTCGAGATCATCAGCAAACACAAACAACTTACTACCTGGGAGACAATCACATATCATTAATATGTAGAGCAAAGAGTAGGTGACCAATAACGCTACCTTGAATGACTCCTGAGGTTATAGACATTGGATTGGAGAGTATAGAGCCAAATTTGACAATTTGTGTGTGATCACCAAAGAAGGGCCTGATCCAATCTAATAGACGGCCGACAAAATTGAATATCCTAAGTTTCCTCATTAATACCAGGTTGCCAGCGCACTGAAAAGCGTTGGAGAAGTCAAAGTATAAAACGAGGACCGCGTAACCCTTATCGCGGTTACTAGTTATGCAGTTGAAGAAGTCCACGTGATAAGTCATGCGCGATAAGGATTATGGGAAACCATGTCGACCTTTCGTAATTAGGTTCTGGAATACTAAGTACTTAAGTATATCTTTATTGATTATTCTTCCATAAATCTTGAAACAACATAAATAATGTTGATTGGTTGATAGTGGTTTGAATTCGACGTAAGGCCGGACTTATGTCTAGGAACAATGAAGGGGGTCTCCCAGACGTCCGGGTAAATAGATGATTCCGATAAGATAGTGAAAATGTTAAGTGGAATAGTTAAGATATCATGTCCACCATATTTTAGTGCAGTAAAATTTATACCGTGTACACCAAAACTCTAGAAGTATTTTAGTGTGTTAATGGCTCTACTAATGCTGTTGCGATTGAATTCAACAGTACTAGTGATTCATATAGTTGAGTTAAAGTGTTGTTGGGTATTGAAAAAATGCGCAACACAGTCCTTTTGATTACGATACAGGAGGTAACTAGTAGTGAATGTTTTACTAAATTATTCAGAAACGGATTCAAGACTGTTTCCACTGTCTCATCACTGTGGACAAGTAGAGGGTCGATATGCTCATTGTTTTAAATTCGCCTTTCGAAAAGAAGTGGCACGGCACACTACTTAGAAGGGCCAGAAATTGCCATAAGTTCGTCCCTTCTAGCCTTGTTGTCATGATAGGAAGAAACAAAATTGTAGATGTCAATAATAGAACGTATTGCTCCACTGTCATGATGAACAAAACACCATGTAGAAAGGTATCGTACTAGAAAGTGGGATGGGATGAGATGCTCGTTACTTCCGCGCCATATAAGCTGTTTTGGGAGAACAAGCACATGAAGATAAATGTTAAGATGCATGTAGAAGATACCCATAGCTAGTTAGAGATCACCAGCTACACGGAACGGAGTCTTTTATAACAAGTGAATTGACGAGGACAAGACATTCCAACCAGCTGCACTACAGATTGGAATAACCACTTAGGTATTATGATTGTGATTTATAATGCCCTTCCTCTTCCTACTGGTCATCGACTGGATCATGGAGACTACAACATCTAAAGACACTCTCGGAATACAATGAACAACATCGATACAAGTAGATGACTTGGACTTTGCAGATGACCTAGCTCTTCAATCTCACACACAGCATCAAATGCAGATGAAGACAAACAATATAGCAGCACTCTCGGCAGCAGTAGGTCTAAATATACACAAGGGGAAAAGCAAGACCCTTTGATACAAAACAACGAACACTAACCCAATTACACTTGACGGAGAAATTCTGGAAGACGTTGAAACCTTTACATATTTGGGCAGCAGAATAGACAAACAAGGAGGGTCTGATTCTGATGTGAAGGCGCGGATTGGTAAGGCAAGAACAGAATCTTTACAACTTAGAAACATCAGGAACTTAAACCAACCTTCAGTCAATATTAAAGTCAAAAGTTTCAATACAAGTGTGAAGGCTGTTCTGTTGTATGGAGCTAAACTTGGAGAACTACGAAAATTATCCTTCAGAAGATACAAGTATTTACAAACAAATGTTTGCGTAAGATACTTCGGATTCGTTGGCCAGATACCATCAACAACAACCTTCTGTGGCAGAGAACTAATCAACTTCCAGCCGAGGAAGAAATTAGGAAAAGACATTAGAAGTGGATTGGAATATTTTGAGGAAACCATCAAACTGTATCACAAGACTAGTACTAACTTGGAATCCTTAATGCCAAAGAAACAGAGGAAGACCCAGGAACACATTGCGTCGGGAATTGGAAGCAGACATGAAGAGAATGAACAGCACTTTGGAAGAGCTAGGAAGGAAAGCCCAGGACAGAGTTGGTTGGAGAATGCCGGTGTCACCCTATGCTCTACATTGGGTAACCAGCACTGATGGATTTGATTGAAGATGTAGTTAAGAGTGACAACGAGCAATGCACATCTTTGTGATCATACCCAGTTAATTTGTTAACATAATGTGCTCCGATGGAACTGATATTGTTACGTAACATAAAATCCAGAATGCTGTTACCTCCCGTGGGACGGACGACACGTTGTTGGCAACCATGTATATCCATGGTGCACCAAGGATCATTGTGCTAGTTGGATCGGAGCATGCATTCCAATCGATGTGTGGCAGGTTAAAGTTACCACATAACCTTATGATCCTATGGAAGAGATGAGGCGACATCAATAGTACGTGCAGGAGAGAGTGTGTCTTCCAAGACTTTAGGGGGTTTGTGTTTGGCAATATTCAGTAGTGTGGTGTTTGTCAGACTAACAGTGGCTAATGAAGATTTCCTCACATCATTGAGGGTTGAGTTGCTAGGCCGTGTGGGAGTCAGTGATTACAGAAAGTACACTAAACAACCACCGTTCATCCATTCGTTTGGTCACAACAGTAATGAATGTATGAGTCAGCGCCTATTTCATCATTCATAATGCTGAAACGGCGTCATGGTTGTGTGACTGTCAGAGTAGATAAGCTCAATAGTAAAAAATGGTTTAAGAAGAGGCATCTTACTTATCGTGGGTCTAGCTTTAGTGAGGAGGAGGTGTAAATGAGAGCCGTCAAATTGATAAAAGTAAGTATGATCGTCAAAAACTGGGTGTCGCTTCACTACTTAGTTCATTATAGTTGGTTGATGGCTGATGGCATAGAAATGATGAGGCAGTCTGAGGAGTGGCAGAAGGTAGTTTGGTATCAAGTATTATGAGGGATGACAGGTGGATTGAAGAGTTTGAGAAACCTATGAAGTTTTGGTCGTGAGAGAATTGGAGGTGGAATATAGCGAAGATAGAGCAGATTGTCTTGAAGCATCAATGTTTCTTGGCAAAGCTATAACAATATTTGGGGTGACACATGGGACCATGGGAGTGGTGCAGGAAAGCGATATAGATTGTGGTGCACTTAAGTAAAGTAAGCAGATTAAAAGCGGGTAACCAAGAATCTGTGTAAAATGCGTGCTGCCATACATCAGCAGAGCATAGCTAAGTAAACCATGACTACAATCGGAGGAATTTCTGAGAGGGTTAATAGGTGGGGATTTTTGTTATTCATTATGTCTAAAATAGCTTTTGTGGAATAGAGGCGGCGTCAGATAATGGACTCACTATCCTTACGTTTAGCTGAATCAGTAGGATTTTGAGGGCTATTAGTTGTTCTGTAGTCTGTTGATATATTCAAACCATTACATCCTGCTTTATTCCGTGTATGCATTTCTTTGATTGTTGGACTAATAGGTGACGAGTGTTCATCATCCTGCTAGGTCATTTTTGTAGGAGTCATCTCAGGATGGATGTGACTATAAACTGCAGTTGCTACATGTCTCCAACAACGACGTTGATAAGGTGTTAGGTTGGGAGTGATTTTTATATCATTAAATTAAATCAGTGGGTTAATACTTCTCATGACATACGAAATTCTTAAGCATCATGAGAACTGTTCAACTTAAATTCTCATGGCAAGTAACTTCATTCATTATTTTCCTGCGACAAATGACTAAGCAGATAGCGCCACTTACGTCGAATTCTCGACGACATATATAACTTACGAGGTAAGAGTGTGTGGTCACGTATATTGTAAACTATAATGCTGTAAGAAGATATCACTCTTTTCATCACCTCTTCAGATACGAATCCTAATGGACATTCGAATTTCCTAGTGTTGTCGAAACTATGATCGATGTTTCTACCCCATAAGTATGTAGGGTAAGGGGTGACAGTTAAATGAGTTTGTAACAAATTTCGGTAGGTTAATGTTACACTGGCTTTATGTCACCATTATCTCGTTCAGTATTACAATGAATATGATCGATGATATTAGGCACTGCAAGTTGATGTAAGCTGGTTTTAGTTCTAGTGGAGTTTGTATGGTTGGAATAGAGTACTGATGTGTCAGCAGAATCAGGGTTTACTTGGTTCATGTCATGAATATATCAAATGCAAGCCTCAAATCTGAAATAAATGGAAATTAACTACAGCTAAGTGTAAACTAGTGTAAAGTTAGAGTACAGTCATATCCGCCTCCCAGCAGACTTGAGTTGACGTTTCACTAGAAAGCATGTAAAATAGATATTAAACTAACCGCGTTGATAGGAGCTGCTAATTCCAACCCTGAGACGAAAGAGTTTAGAGTTATGCTTAACTGTCGTTTGATACAACCTAAATAATTCGGGCAGCCAATCTGATGCATGCTATATTAATGGGCCACCATTCCAACCATACTAGAATAATTCTCGTCAGTTTTGAGGTTTCTTTCGATTTGCGACGTCGTTGTAATACATGTTGTTGTTTCAGTGAGCAATACCTTTACTACGTGTCTGACATTTTTTAATGATGACTAGTTTGCACCGTTGGTTAAAGTGTGTTCCAGGTTTTATTTACATGATGTGAAGGCCGTGTGAACCGTTCGTCATTTTGGCGTGTTTTCAGATATATAATGCATGCTTGATTGTTTGAAGCAATATCTCCAGATTTTTAAAAGTAGTTCGAAGCTTTCTCAATTCAGAATGTCTGTTGTCATGCTAATATTGTCCCTATTGGTTTACAGATTTCAGTTAACCATATATTTATTCGGAAGAGCCTTCTGTAGTTTGCTGTGTGTGCATTCTATAATAATATGAAGATTAGCGTTTGTTTTGTTGTATACAGCATTATGGATACTCCGTCACTGTTCACGAGCTAAACAAGATTTAGAAGACCTATAATATTTGATGCTGGTGATGCTCTTCAGAGAATTTTCGGTACTACATTTTGCAGCATTAAAAAAGTTTGTAAAGCCATGGATCTACTACCAAAAGTTGATTACATTTAACTTTTGCATGCTTAATAATTTGCACAAATGACGTATTCTCAGTATGCCACCTTGTGTTTTTGAGGTTGTATGCCATTAACGTCAATAGTATGCCCCAGGAAGTCCAACGAGGTTGTTCCAATTTGGCATTTCTGTATACTTATTGTAACTCCATATTGTTGCAGTCTACTAAAGACTGTGTCCAGATGTTTCATAGGTGTTCCCACGTCTGGGCTTTCTATCAGGCAGTCGTCGACGTATGCATGGACATAGTCAAGCCCGCGGAACACGTCATCAGTGAAGCGTTGGAATGTTTGTGCTGCGTTCCTCAACCCAAAAGACATTTGGAGGAATTCGTAAAGGCCAAATGGAGTTACGATAGCGGTTTTCGAGATATCATTTTCAGACATCGGTATTTGGTTGTACGCCTTTACCAAGTCGAGTTTTGAAAATATTGTCATTCCCTTCAGGGTGGCCGTTAAATCGTGGATGTGTGGTAGTGGGTAACGATTGGGAGTAGTTTGGGAGTTGAGACGTCGGTAATCACCAGTGGGACGCCAATCATTTCTACAACCTGTTGCAGCGGTTCCACGAATGTAGAGATTTGTGTTACTATCCACTAGTCTCTTTTTACTAGGGTCCACAAGCAAGTTGTAGTGGCTCAGTAAATCTATGCCTATAATAGGTAATTTCACGTCGGCGATGGTGAAAATCCAGTGTATGCGTTTTCGTAAACCCACGTTTAAGTAGACATATCGTTTACCATACGTAGCTATGTGTTTTCCATCGGCTACCTGTAAATCGAACGCAGCTTCATAGTGGCGATCAGATGGGGCTGCAGGAAGAATACTAACTTCTGCGCCAGTATCGACGAGGTAGCGAACCTTCGTTACCACATCAATGATAAATAACAGGCGGCTGCTCCCACCGGCTACAGTTGCCGCTAACGCGTGCCGGCGAAATAGTTTCCCGATGCGTCGACAATGGGTTTATGTCTAGGGAAACAACAGGGGTCTCTACACTTCTTGGAATTTTTTCCATAGGTGTTGTGGTATCAACACCAATGTGAATTTTCGTTTCGTCGAAGTCAAAACGACGACCTTCTCCGTGATGCACTTCGTCGACGAGAATCGTTCGGTCGGTGTCTTTCCTTCAGGTGAAGAAAACGAGATAGAGTACTACACAATTTTGTCACGTCGTTTTCGGTGGCATGAGGTTTTTCAGTAATGGAATAAACCTGATTATCGCGAGTTCTGATCTCCAGAATTCAATCAGCAGATGAAGCTAGTTCATCTACTGGGTTGTTATTAAACGTTACCAGAACTGCTTGCACTTGTTGTGGCAGTTTTGATAAGAAGAGTTGGCGGAAAAGACCTTCGTCGAAGGTGCGTTGACCAATCACTTCTCGCATGCGCGACAACATTTCCGTTGCTGAACCACTACCTAGCTCGATGGTGTGGAACAACTCATCAAGACGTTGTCTGTCGGACAAGTCTCCGCGTTTGAGAATTGACCTTTTGAGCTGGTCATAAGGTTCTAGGAAGTCAGGGCTGAAAGAGAAGGGGGTGACGTACCTGTTCAATTCACGCGGAAGTGACCTTACGACGGCAAGGAATTGAACACGTGGATCTGTCACAGCGTGGTCTCGAAACTCGGCTTCTGTGTAGCAGAACCAAGCTTCTATGTTTGCTGACCAGAAAGGAATGAGCTGGAAGTTCGGGGGTGTGGTAGTTTTAATCTTAATGAACTTATGAGTCTGATCAGTCATCATATGTATGCCATATATGAAAGTACAAGAATAAATGCAATCAAAATGTGCCAAAAAATTGATGATCACACCAATAATACTGTTAAAGACTATAAACAGGAACGAACTCACAGTTATGAACGAGTCCAGAAGACGTCGTGCTCACCAATGAAGTGCACCCGATATATGACCAAGTTACGTTTACGGTATTACCAGAGCAACTTCTAACGATTGAACCCACTCTTACAAATGAGAATAAATCAGAAGGCAATGAAGGATGGAAAGGAAGTTATAATTGATTGTGAATAGAGCGGCAATGGAATAGCAACGTCTAGGCTGGCAAACTAGAGAGAGAGATGCTTTCCACGATGCGGCGTGATGTGATCTGGTGGTGATGTGTGACCGAGCGCTTTCAACTAGTAGTGTTTGCTAAAACAAACATGGTCAGCATCAATGTCGAGGACCTATGTAACTATTTATTTTGGGGATTATTTACCGCTACACAAGTAAGAAAACTATGTAAAATATCATATGATTCTTAGGTCCATAAATTGCTGATAACTCCTATGAATAAGACTGCAACTTTTTCAGCTGTTACTGCTTTCAAAAATAATTAAAGGTTAACATTAATAAACAAAATTCTTTAATGGCATCGTCAAGTGTTGCGCAGCTTCATTATTCTTCAGATACACACATTTACTTTAAAAGTAAAATGATAAATCATATATAAAAAAGTTAATACACTGTCTTCTAAGAAGTTCACAGTTGATTTATCGATTACCTAACGACGACGTCACCAAGCAAGTATTACAATAGCAACTGAACAGTGAATTTTCAAGGACTTTGGTATGCCATGAACTGCAAAATAAAATCGCATACTTCACACCATTTTCAAATCACCAAATGTCTTTTCAAATAGAATTAATTTAATCTTTCTGCAACATACATCCTAGAAATAATGGAGTAGCGCAAAGATTTCAGGATGCCATGATTTGTCGGGATCTCTTCTCGAATCCCATTGGTCTGCCATGTCATTTTAGTTCTACCGAGTTGTACATGCAAACGTGCACATTATTGTACATTATATAATATGCTATAATGCCTTACAGAACGTTCTTGTCATGTGAGCTCTGTTACTTGTCAATGAATTCATTTATTGTTAGGAACACGGCAGTAATCGCTAACTACAAAAATGTATCTATGGCAGCTGATTATATCAGAAAATTTACAAATGTATCACCGGATATAGGAATAATATGTGGTAGTGGCCTTGGAAAACTGGTTGAAGACATAGAAGAGCAAAATACAATTCCCTATGCAGATATACCAAATTTTCCACGAACAACCGGTAAGACTAGTCTGATGAGCTCATCACTTCTAATATAACAGCGTCAGTTGCCGGACATGCTGGTAACTTAGTGCTTGGAAGTCTTGGTGGTCACAAAGTAGTTGCAATGCAAGGAAGATTTCATATGTATGAGGGATATACAAACGAAGAGGCAAGTGAAAGATAATAAAACTTTACTATATCCAACAGATGGCCCTTCCTATTCGAGTCATGAAACTCTTAGGGGTTAAAGTTCTTTTGATCAGTAACCTTGCCGGTGGAATCAACAGAAAGCTAAAAAGTGGTGATTTTGTCGTAATAAAGGGTCACATTAATTTTCCAGGATTTGGGTTGAATAATGTGTTAGTTGGGCCCAATCAGGACGAGTGAGCCCAGCTCTATTTGATATTTATATTCTGTAGATTCGGTCCTCGTTTTCTTGAATTGTCGAACGCTTACAATCGTCATTTACGACAACTAGCCTTAGATATTTCCCGTGAAAACAATTTCCATGATCTGGTTCATGAAGGTGTTTATGCATTTAATGGTGGTCCTACATATGAAACGCCTGATGAATCCAATATGTTGCTAAAGTTGGGTTGTGATGCTGTCGGTAAATTTGTTGAGATTTATTTTCAAAACTTATGATAAGATATTTTAGCAGTCTCAATATGCGCATGGTAGATTTAATATGTATATCATCACTTATTTGTAAATGTATATTCGTCACTCACTAATCCTATACTCGATTATATGTATGGAGTATTTACAGATAGGAATGATGCTTTCATAAACAAAAGTACCATTTGCTCAATTGGAATTATTTGATTAATAGACTATTTGGTCGTTAGGACAAAAATTTTTCTTATCGTTTTCGAAATTCACTTCTGTTATTATTGTCTAAAAAGATGATAATAATGTCGTTGTAGTCCTGTTAATAGAAGTGTGAAAACTCTTCACTAAACTGATACTACCCGTATATCATTATTGAAAAGCCAACTTCATTCACATTTGTCAACCTATTAGAAATTTCTGCGTCCGTAAGTGTAGTTTGCGCCTAAAATATATCATCCTTGATAAATAAACATTTTTAGAACTATGCGAGCATAATCGCAGAATAGTGGTCATATGCTAATTCAATATAGTCAGTCTGTTATGGTACCAACTATAACTGAATTGTACTGCCGTTGCTATTTAGAAATTGTTACTTCACACAGCTATGGATGCACATCTTTAAGCCTATTTTCCTATGTAATTATCTAAACTTACGGTTCTACTTATAGTGGCTTACTGGTTAAACCAACTGACTCAGCCATCGTGTTACGGATTCAAAGCCTTATTCATTCCTGTTTGCAGAGACAGTTGGTATCACTGGCCTTCATACGTATTGGTATGAGCTCAGGGCTGATTGCATGTCTGTGGTTGCTTACTGAGTTACAGCTTAACTTATTCCGTGTATGTGGTCTTCATTTTCATGGAGCATTGAATTCATTATTTAAAGCAACTAAACTTGAATTTATGACGTCAAAATTATCACATTAGGAATTTAATGTCTGCTTTGCAGGTATGAGTACCGTACCAGAAGTGTTAATTGCATGTCACTGTGGAATTAAAGTTCTTGCTATTTCACTAATTGCAAATAATAGCATTTTGGATGCGGAAAATGATGTCAGTATAGACCATGAAAAAGTTCTAGCCATGGCTGCAAAACGTGCTGATCTTTTACGAATGTGGTTTAAAAATATCATTGCTAGACTTCCATTGGACTAAAGTGGTTTTACTCTGATTCTTATTAGTGTTATTAGTCTTCTCAAGCACAATAAGTAGTGTTTCTTTTTAAGTATATATGGAAATAAATGTTAAAAAAACTCAGTCGTTTCGTCCTGTCTATGGTAAAAGGGTTGGGGAGTTTTTAAAACCTTGTTAGAAGTGAAGGTAGTCATTACGACTTAGTAATGCTCAAAATGAGATAAAAGAAACAATGGGTAACCCGGATATTTCCTGAAATTTCGCTCATATCAATAAATTTTAAGTGAACTTCGTACAGTGAGATGAGACATCCACAATGTATTAACAAAACAGTCATATTATGAACTAGTCTTGCTGAACTTCTTACTGAGTATTGTGGTAATTAATGTCTACGGTTCATTTGATAACCAGTTTGTCTCTAACAAAAGTGTAGGTTAGCTGGTCACTATCAGGACAGTGCACATATTTACGGTAATTGAGAATTCCTAACAACTCATGTATATAGCTGTCCTAAGTGCTGTTAGAGGTATGAGAGCGGTTATCACTTCCTGGCAATCCGCATTGCGAAACCGTTCTCGAGGTGTTTGAAGCTGCATTAGGGGTGGTTTTAACGACTCGAGTATGACCGCAGTGCCAATGGGACAACTGCTTGGAGCCGGTCAACCTTTTTACAAGTGGTTTTTGGTGAGCTAGTTCCGTATTTGTTGACGCCTTACTGTCGGAGTGGGGAATCCGTGGAGTAAAGTAAGGAACACATTGCTAGGGCTGATCTTCTCTAACCCCACTATTGCATCGCTGTTATGCTCATTGTCTGAGGAGGATACTACTACTGATACACTTCCTTACAATCGGCAGTACGACTTGGCCCCTAGACCGTAGGTTTGCTGCTTTTAGTCTTACTACTCTTCAACCGACCTACCCAGCACAGTAAGACCTTAAAGAACGACTGTTTAGGCTAGTTTAGCTCTATTGCTTCATCACGATAGGCAAACCTGACCACCACATCAAGGTAGTTGCAAAAGCTCATGGCAAAAAGAAGCATGATTCTCAAAGTGGCCATTACTACTTATAACGATATGAACAAATGTTAATAACTCACAAAACTAATTGAAATCAATCATTACAGCAGTTAGTAAATTGCCTCATTGACGTTGTTTATTTAATGCTGACTTGAAGTGACCCTATACTTATTTTAATAAATTCCAGTCCATTATAAATTTGTAGAAAAATCTAACATCTAGGTCGTACAACATAATAAATTATGTTCGATGGTAAACACTTGGTAGGCGAAGGGAAGTAGGATAATAATATTATGTAACTCACATAGCAGTAGTGAAGTAAACTTAAATTGACTTCCGAAACATTCGACGCAGTTTTGACCTGAAATTAATCGGTCACTATGACATATTAGAATACTGTTGTTCATATTAGGTGCAGAAAACTCTCGACATTGCGTTTGGTTTACTATTGGATGCGATCAACTCTACATGTGTAGCGATGCTGTATATTAACGTTAACACTGAAGTAGTAATACACAATTTCCAAACACTCAAATGAAATAATTTCGCAGAACCCCCTTTTAGTAATAAACATGGGGAATCTTTCCCAGTAGTCAGTTCAGATATGATTATTCGCATTTATCGAAGGATGGTCCTCATAATCTTAAACTAAGTGAACATGTAGCTGGATACTCTTTTTTTGCATAACCGTGCCTACAAATGGTGTTCTATTTAGAGCTTTCAACTAATATTCTTTCCAAAGGAAACTTAAATTATTTTTTGACACATAAGATGATATGAAACTTCTCATACTACCACATTGTAAGTCTCTAATCTTATTGGCATTACGACAATCAGCTATTTCTGAAAATGTCAAAAGTAGTTATTATGTGAAACAATTATGTCCAACGTTTTAACGGGAATAGTGATGCAAAAGCCACAACACTGTCAAATACTTTGGCAAATTTCAAATTACTCCTAAGCTAACTACGTTTACTCCTGTCACAGAGTCTACTTAAAAATTTTAAACTACTAAACGCCTCTAATAAATGCTATCATGTGAAATAGTAGTATAACTGCTTAAATTTGTTGGAATGTTTACTGACAAGGAGGCTCGACTTAGAAGTGAAAGGTGTTTGTTTATTTAATAGTAAGGTCAACAAAAAATCAAACTCGAAGTTAGTGTTAACATATAAATGAAGCGAAATATCTGCAATAACCCCGTTGCAGAGCAAAAATATGATGTCTGTGTTCGGATAAAATAATACAGAAAGGTGAAATTTACCAGTACTTAGAACTGTAACAACACTTAACATGGCTGCATTTGAATGAATCATAAAATTTACTAAATGACATTATTTTAGAGGTTGTGCAATTGTCCCATCACTTGTAAAAAATGTTTAGGATAAGAATTTATTGTTGATAGTATAAAAATAAAAACGATGTAGACCGTGATGTATATGCATGGAAAGTAAAAGCACACTGTTAGCTAAAAAAAAAAAACGGATGCAAAAATTTGTAATGTAGTAGCATGATTTGCGTTGCGACCTGAATACTACTGTAGTAATACTCGGATACCCGCGGTCGAAAAGCTACAGCTGTGTGAAACACCAGAAGAGTGCTGCATAAAAGCGTCCGCAAAGACCATGAGTACTTTTTAAAACCTTGACCTTGTTAGTTAGAAAAATGCATACATGCAAACACGGCAAAATACCAGTAACTGCAGTGATTTTTCAAAGGAGTGACGATCCTTTTTTTACTGAGGTATTTAGATTCTTTGGTCATTTTTATAGTCGTATCGCAGAATGTACGATTCCAAAGTCGTAGTGTTGACCAATTGATTAGAAAGTTGTTATTAAATTAATGAAAACGATTTTGTTCGGTAATAATTATTCTAAAACAATCACAGTGCAGCTCTACGTTATATGAATCTCTCAACCTATTTAAATGGCCTTATGAATAGAACTATCCTCAAATGGTAGTCGTACTAACTTGTGACATTGCTTACCAAATATTTTCTGTCGGTTGGGCAGTTGGACTTTCTCAGGGATTTTTCTCCCTTTGAAACGCAAGTATACATGTACTGCATAGCTCTCTAGAAGTATCCTTGCATACAGGACAAATACTCATCTCGTTCCAAAAAATACCTCAACTGATCATGGTATTTAGCTGGTTTTATGAAAGGCATCGCAGCATTATTTCTCTTAGCAATTCGGACAATCACTGCCAGGACACAAATACCTAGACAACAGTAATGAGTGCTGATAAACAAATCAAGACGATATTAAAGGATTCCCAAATAGGTTTGCGATTGTCTTTGCTGTCTCGACTTATCATTGAAGCGTGCACTGTTTATCCTGAGCATGGTGATGGAGCCGTTGAGGTATATTGTTTGAAACAATCGTTTCTTAAGGTCCTACTATACCAAGCAAGTCGGTTGAAGAGAGGTAAAACTAAAGGCAGTAAACGTAAGGTCCGAGGGAGAAGTCGTACTACAGACTTTACTGAAGTGCGATAACATTGAGCAATGATACATGCTCAGAATGAGTTTCTTCCCCTCTAAATGCAAACTGCTGTCAGGACTAGTCTGTGTCAACCAAATATAGAGAGTCAAGTAGTTGAGTGCGTGAACCACTTCACCTAATTCAGAAGTCTTATCACCCATAGTGGGCTGGTGTCTAATGAAATCACGGCACGAATTTAGAAATCTCGTTTGGCTTTTACCAACTTATATCATCCATTGCGTAGTCGAGATATTTGTCTATGAACTGAGGGACAAGTATGTTGCACAGCAGTCTGCCCTGTCTTACTCTACGTGGTCATTAAGTTATTGCTAATTGACCACCGGTGACTCAGAAATATCGCTAGCGTTTGCTAGGATTACCAGGTGAGTAATAATAAATTTAGATACCTGATATTGTAGAAAGGTGGTGAATCAGTTGATGAGGTTGTGAATCCTCATCGACTGAAGTAGTTGAGATGTGCTACGTATGCTCTACCACCGCCTGTTTCGATGTGCGATGCTGATGTTGAGGTAGAATGGAAGAAAGCTAGGATCAGCGAAAACAAAACATGAAATCAGCCACTGACTTGGTGGGAGCCGTGTTGGTAGATGCAAACCACTTGGTTGAGGTCTGCGCGAATGCCGTACCAATTGGTTGGAGACGTGGCTTAGAAACTATCAAATTGTAGTAACTCTTTATCCTCCCTTAAATCATGAGCTTAAAAATACTTCATAACTTCCCACGAACTAATTCTTTCTTCCTGTGCCATATTCCATATATCCACACTTTTTCGTCCTACTATTGAAATGACTACTACTAAGTTGATGTTCATCTAGCTGTTATTGAGGTGTTGCAACTTGGACCGATAGACACAGCACCAGTTCTATGTTGTACATATATTCCTGCACACACATTGTTTATGCTTATTTCGAGCTTTAATTTGGGACGATTCGAGTAAAGCAGTGTCTGAGTAATACTAGGCAGTGGAAAACGCAACAACATAAAGGACCAAACATTATCTAATAGATTTATTAATATTTTGTACACCAGCACCGAAACAAGTAGCAATAAGAATTTTCCCATTAGCATCTATATTACTATCATCATGTCTTTCCTCATGCATATTCTCCTCAGATGATTTCGTAGGATTATTTTGACTTTGATACTGAAAGTTAAATGTCACCTAAAAGTAGGATAAAAAATTAACACTGAATTTGACCGAATACTTGATAACTTCATTCTCAGTATCCAATAGGTTCTCATCCACTTGTTTAATACTCAAGTATAACTAACATTATTTTTACGACAAAAATAAATAAGTGTTAATCAGTAGGCCATTTCACGCTTATATAAATAAACAATATTTGTGGGTAACATTTCTCGTTATTAACTAATAAACCCTAAAAGTAATAGGACTGGTGAAATCTATGATACAGATCAGTGGTTTTTGTGGATTATTAGTGTTTTGTTTCGGTTAACTTAGAGTAGCCGTCATCAAACATGAGACAGACACAATATATGTGAAAATGAGCACGCGCAAAATATTCCTAACGTATTTTAGCTGATAGTTTCATAGTTCTAATGTGTTACCTTGCTAATATTACGCAAAAAAGTGTACTATCGACCTAGACGTTTCATTAAATGCAAATGATTAATGCGAAGATGCAAATGATCACGATCTTGTGGTATTAGTATTTCATCTATCTTTAATAGCCAAGTTACTCAGTCGTAAAGTATGAGGACATACTATATGTCTAGTTGTTAAGATGCGTTGGCGGTCATAAAGACGAAATTATTTGACTATTGCATTCACATCTTGATAAATTTGACCTCTTAGTAACTTTTAATTTGCCGCTACAACAGGATAAATAGTGATTTTCTGACTTACCCCAAGGAATTTTTGAATGAGCCTTAATGTATGAATAGAATATTCGGACAAGTTTCCGACAGCCAGACGGCTAGCATTACGTCCACTTTCACAAGCCATTAAAACGAAAGCCAACGACTGAGTTCCTGAATCAACGTAACCACCTCTATATATCTTGCATATTGAAAATGTGAATTGAAAGTGATTATCTATACCATGTTTCATATTATTAGTAGGAACGATTTAACAGTTAGGTAAAATACATAAGTATGTATTATTAAAATAAATGAGGAAGAAATAAAGTTGCTTTAAATATACACTAAAATCTAGCATCTTATATGGTAATCTGAGAAACCAAGGTTAGTGTATATAAAAACTAGATCATTCAAAATAACGACGAAACGATAACTGACTTTTGATCGATTTACCTTTCATTTATCAGAAACAGTTTTGTCTACTTGGCTTCGAGCCACACTTTAAGTGAGGGTTAGTGATACTACTCAGCTGCTCAAGCCGAAGTAAGCACAGTGAGGATCCAACTCACGACTTAGTTGTTAAAGCCTTAACTACTGAGTCGCCATTTCGCTCTATGTGCTTGGCTTCGTGCTAGGTAATGTGTAATGGCTAAAGGTGATAGGCGGTTGCACAGACAAAAGTAGGTGAAGCAGAGTTTAAACCTGCGACTTAATCTTAAAACATACAAAAATACGTGACATCTTTGAACACTTGAAACAATAGAAATCAGGATAAATGCGCTTCTCTATCCCGAGTACAGATCGAAATTTATGTGGATTAAATTTACCGATGTATAAGAGCTGATATATATAAAATTGATTAGAGATAATTTGTAATTTGGTCCACAAAATTTGGACTACAAGTTTAGAGAGCAAGAAAAACATGAGTTTGGTATAGTAACATCGCTTTACACTAGATCGATCACATTTTAAAAATATTCATTTATGTAACTTGGAACATTATAGAAGAATCTAATTACTGGGTTGTCAAAACAACTCACAAATCCTACCAGGAGGTTCTCTTGTCGACTTAGAATATGCAGATGATATAATCATATTTGGTGAAGACGCACACAGCATTCAAGGTCTCTTGAACACGTTGAGTAACAATGCAGGTATATTTGGGATGCGCTTCTCCCCTCCCAAATGCAAAATGTTACTCCAGGACTGGCCTGCTTCTTCCCCTAAATTAGTTATAGGGAGTGAAGTGATTGAATGCGTTGATCGCTTCACTTATCTCGGAAGTCTCATCACCCCTGGTGGGTCGGTGTCTGACGAAAACTCAGCGCGGATTCAGAGAGCCCGATTGGTATTTGCCAATTTACGGCACTTGTGGCGCAGACGAGATATCCGTGTCTCAACGAAAGGCCGGGTGTACTGCGCAGCAATCCGCACCATCTTAACATATGGCTGCGAAACATGGGCCATGAAAACTCAAGATATGCGTCGTCTCTAGATATTTGACCATAGGAATCTTCGGAACATCGCTCGTATACCATGGAATAACCGGATTAGTAATAGTGAGGTTAGACAAAAGGTTCTTGGGAAACACGGTAAATCAGTCGAAGAGGTCATTAACCTTCATCGACTGAGATGGCTGGGACATGTATTGCGCATGCCCGACCACCGTCTACCCCGTCGCGCCATGTTAGCTAGGGCTGAAGTAGGATGGAAGAAGGTTAGGGGCGGCCAAACCCAAACATGGCATCAGTCCATGAAGTCCTTGACTACTGGTCTAAGCCATGTAGGTAGATGTAGACTACCTAATTGGGGTCCGCGTGACGATCGCAATAAATGGCTGGAGACACTAGGCGATATGGTTCAGAATCGGTCACAGTGGCGCAAGTGTATTCACTCTTTAACCTCATCTAGATCTTAAATTCCATTGTTATTTTCTAGACATCTTTACTTTACTCTTCTCTCTTGTATTCTGTCTATACATTACCTCAATAATGTTGTAGTGCTACATACATACCGCACCTTACTCCACGGATTCCCATCTCCAGCAGTAAGACTTCAACAAGTACGGAGCTACAACAACAAAAACCTGTCTCAAAAAAGCCGTAAGTGACCGGCCTCAAGCAGTTGTTTCTTTACGCACTGCAGGTACGCTCTCAGGTGTTTTAGACCAACCCTAGCCCAATTCGCTTTTAAAGCACATCAAGAACCCTTCCACGGTGTGGGTAACTGGGAAGAGATAACTGCCCTCATACCTCTAGAAAACACACAAGATCATTGCCATTCTAATCAAACTCCTTCTATTCCCAATATTTATCCTGCCCGTACCTTCAAGCCTAAATCCCTATCTTCAACTTCCGCCTATGTCATTAGTGCCAACGATTCCGGCCCACGAAATAACGTACTAAAACCACGCTCCAAACTTCACATTGATGCATTTAATGTACGAACCCTGCGTCAAATAGGGCAACAAGTCTCCCTAGCTAAGACATTAGAACCCCGTGCCATTGATGTATGTTGTGTCTCCAAAACACGCATACAGGATCCTAGCGTAGTCATTCACTTGACCTCACCTGGTCAGAGTGAACAACCTTCGCGATACACTCTTCGTTTATCTGGCGACTCAAAAGCAACTTCTCGTGGGCTAGTCGGTGTAGGTATTGCGTTAAGTATGAGTGCTGAACAGGCACTTCTCGAATGGATTCCTGTCGACAGTCGCCTATGTGTCGTCCGACTAAATGGTTCAGTAAGAACTCGCAAAGATAGGGACACACGCCATTGTCTTTACGTTGTTTCTGCCTACGCTCCCACTGACTGCAACCTGGATGAAGTGAAAGATGAATTTTACAGAAAACTTTCTGAACTTTTTCATAGGGCCAGACACTCGGATTTGGTACTCATGGCTGGTGATTTTAACACCCAAATGGGTAGCTTGAACCAGTCTGAAAGACATTTAGGTGGATGCTTCAGTGTTCCAACTCAGAGGACGGATAACAACGACTGTCTACTACAACTATGATTAGACAGTCGTTTATTTCTAGCAAACACGAATTTTAAGCATGAGGAGAGACATCGTGTAACATGGCGACCTCCTGGTCCTATCCAACGGTCATCATCATCAGCAACGTAGAACCGGGCACAAACGCCTGTAGGTTCAAGTTGCCATACCACAATAGCACTACGAGAATATTGAGGTAACGTATAGACAGAATACAAGAGGGAAGAGTAAAGTAAAGATGTCTAGAAAATAACAATGGAATTTAAGATCTAGATGAGGTTAAAGAGTGAATACACTTGCGCCACTGTGACCGATTCTGAACCATATCGCCTAGTGTCTCCAGCCATTTATTGCGATCGTCACGCGGACCCCAATTAGGTAGTCTACATCTACCTACATGGCTTAGACCAGTAGTCAAGGACTTCATGGACTGATGCCATGTTTGGGTTTGGCCGCCCCTAACCTTCTTCCATCCTACTTCAGCCCTAGCTAACATGGCGCGACGGGGTAGACGGTGGTCGGGCATGCGCAATACATGTCCCAGCCATCTCAGTCGATGAAGGTTAATGACCTCTTCGACTGATTTACCGTGTTTCCCAAGAACCTTTTGTCTAACCTCACTATTACTAATCCGGTTATTCCATGGTATACGAGCGATGTTCCGAAGATTCCTATGGTCAAATATCTAGAGACGACGCATATCTTGAGTTTTCATGGCCCATGTTTCGCAGCCATATGTTAAGATGGTGCGGATTGCTGCGCAGTACACCCGGCCTTTCGTTGAGACACGGATATCTCGTCTGCGCCACAAGTGCCGTAAATTGGCAAATACCAATCGGGCTCTCTGAATCCGCGCTGAGATTTCGTCAGACACCGACCCACCAGGGGTGATGAGACTTCCGAGATAAGTGAAGCGATCAACGCATTCAATCACTTCACTCCCTATAACTAATTTAGGGGAAGAAGCAGGCCAGTCCTGGAGTAACATTTTGCATTTGGGAGGGGAGAAGCGCATCCCAAATATGCCTGCATTGTTACTCAACGTGTTCAAGAGACCTTGAATGCTGTGTGCGTCTTCACCAAATATGATTATATCATCTGCATATTCTAAGTCGACAAGAGAGCCTCCTGGAAGGAGATCAATTCCAGAGGACTTAAAAGAAGTGAGAGAGATTTCTAACAGTACATCTATGATGAAATTAAATAAAAATGGGGATAAGGGCAACCCTGACGGACTCCACTTGAGGATGAAGTTTCTCGTGACAATTCGCCATATACTCTGATACGACCAGTGGTGACCGAGTAGAGAGCCTTCATAAGGTTAATGTACTTTTGAGGTACGCCTTTTAATGACAAACATTGCCACAAGACTTCACGGTCAGCAGAGCAGCTTTGCTCAGATAATCGGTTATTTCTAGCCAACACAAACTTTAAGCATAAGGAGCGACATCGTTTAACATGGAGACCTCCTGGCCCTACTCAACGGTGGACTCAAATAGACCATATTGCGATTAGTTACCGTTGGAGAGGCTCGATAGAAGACTGCCGATCTTTCTGGAGTGCATGTTTGGACTCCGACCACGCTCTACTGCAAGCACGCGTTTGCTTGCGTCTTACCGGGCGAAGAAAAACTACCACAGGAAAACCTTTTAGATTTCATTTTAGTAATGAAACAGCCAAGATTAAATTCCAGCAACAACTGAGGAATCACTTAGGCAATTATAAAGATGCGTCCCAAATAGATACTGCTTGGCAAGATGTTCAAGCAGCTTTGGCATCTACAATGATATCTATCAAGGACTTAAATCAACATGTCAAGAAAAATCAATGGATCTCAATGGCTTCTGTTGATTTAATAGACTTCCGAAGACTTATCCCATCAGGCTCCGAACACGATTATGAGCGACGAGTAATCAGGCATAAACTGACGAAAAGTCTGCGAAACGACCGTGAGCAGTGGTGGGTAACGAAAGCAAAGGAAATGGAAAAGGCAGCGGCGATAGGCAACACTAGACAACTTTTCAAGTTAATAAAAGAAACCGGGGTTAAAAAATTCAGCGTTAGTGAAACGATCTCCGAAAAAGATGGAACGCTTGTTAGCTCTCAGTCTAGACGTTTAGAACGATGGGCTGAACACTTCAAAGAACAGTTCAAATGGCCTTCCGCTACTCTAAAACTTCCCACTATTTCGAGACAGCCAGAATGGAAAGTCGACTTAGGTCTCCCGACTCTTGCCAAAGTCGAAAAAGCTATAGCCAATCTAAGGCACGGCAAAGCAGCGGGTCCAGACGGATTATCTCCAGAGGTCTTAAGGGTGGTGATCCCACCTTGACATCTAGGCTGACTGACATTTTGACTAAAGTTTTGGAACTTGACATAATTCCATCTGACTGGTGTCGATCGTTAATCGTCCCAGTATATAAGAAAGGGTGAAAATTGTCCTGCGATAACCATAGAGGAATTAGTTTGACTAATATAGTGTCTAAAATACTAGCTTCTATAATTATCAGACGCTTAACTGCAACTCGTGATCTCCAAATACGAGAAAATCAGGCTGGTTTCAGACCTGGTCGCGGTTGTATAGACCAGATATTCACCGTTCGTCAGATCTTAGAACACAGACATACTTTTCGGCGGCCGACAATGGTTGTTTTTCTCGACTTGAAAGCGGCATTTGACTCTGTAGACCGTAAAGTTCGATGGCAGTGTCTTTCATTGAAAGGCGTGCCCCGAAAGTGCATAAAACTTGTTAAGGCTCTTTACTCAAACACTATTAGTCGTGTCAGAGCATATGGCGAACTGTCATCTGAACTTGTAACCTCAAGTGGTGTCTGTCAGGGCTGCCCACTTTACCCATTTTTGTTTAATTTCATAATTGACATACTGTTGGAAATTACACTCTCATCGTCCGACTTTTCAGGAATCGATCTCCTACCAGGAGATCCACTTATTGACTTAGAATATGCTGACGATATAGTCCTGTTCGGCGAAGACGCTGATACGATGCAGAATCTTTTAACAGCAATAAGCTCGAATGCAAGCATTTTCGGAATGCGTTTCTCCCCCTCTAAATGCAAACTATTGCTCCAGGACTGGTTTTCGTCAACCCCTGAACTAAAGATAGGGAGTGAAGTAGTTGAGTACGTCGACCACTTCACTTATCTTGGAAGTCTGATTAGCCCTAATAGGTTAGTCTCTGACGAAATATCAGTACGAATTCAAAAAGCTCGTTTGGCTTTTGCCAACTTACGTCACCTATCGCGTAGACGAGATATTCATCTCTCAACGAAAGGGAGAGTGTACTGCGCAACAGTTCGCTCTGTCTTACTGTATGGGTGTGAGACGTGGCCATTAAGGGTAGATGACACTCGAAGGTTACTGGTTTTTGACCATCAATGTCTACGAAACATCGCTCGCGTTAGCTGGGATCACCGAGTAAGTAATAACGAGGTTAGACGACGGGTGTTAGGAAATGTGGTAAATCAGTCGACGAGGTTGTGAATCTTCATCGACTGAGGTGGTTTGGACATGTGTTGCGTATGCCCAACCACCGTCTGCCTCGACGCGCAATGCTGCCTGATATAGGAGTAGGATGGAAGAGAGTTAGAGGTGGTCAAACTAAAACATGGCATCAGTCCATGAAGTCACTGACTGCCAGTTTAAGTCGCGTCGGTAGCTGCAGACTACCTGGATGGGGTCCTCACGATTACCGTAACCAGTGGCTAGAAACACTGAGTGACATGGCCCAGAATCGGTCACAATGGCGCAGATGTATTCACTCATTGTCCTCCCTTAAATCATGAGCTTTAAACTATTCCATAATCTTTTTCCTACGCTTCCTGGACCATATTCTATATGTTCACACTCCTTGTCACTATTATTATTCTAATTTATTGAAGTAACTTCCACTAATGGTGGTGGTGTTTAATCTTGCGGTGCCACAGAGGTATGGCAACTTGAACCGATGCACACATGTGCCAGGTTCTATGTTGATTAAATATATATTTTGAAAAGGCTTTGTCAAACGAGACATTTCAATATCATAGAAAATAGTACACCACCGAATTGTTGTATTATATGAATAGTTGTAGTTATTTTTTGATATCGGGGTTCATAGCATATAGGTAGATACCTCAAAATACACCTACTTCTTACATCATAGAGAATGTCAAAGCAGTCGTTCGGACTAATTAATACTGGAAACAATGTCATAAAAAACACATAAATACCTGATCTAGTAGTCTTCCTGCTGCAAATTTTCCAATTGTCTCAGCATCTATAGGCACATTACCACTTCCTTCGGGCTCCGACATGGCTTCTGCAGAATAAATACCTCCATCTTTACGTTCCGCACACAGGGTCAGACCGAATCCAGGACTTTTACCTGCATACTGACCCTAAACAATACAGAGAAAACGTGACAAAATGCTGAAAGTGAATGAGTATGTCATACTTGAAAAAAGCTTTAATCGTTTAGTGACCAACCAATATAAAATGATCAAAAGTCTAGACCACAAGGTTGCTACAGCAAGATGAAGAAAATCTTGTGTATTCATTTCTAGGAAAAACTAACACAGATGAAGCTACACCTTGGAACTCAATCGATTCAAATTAGGGATAGTTCAGGAACTGTGTGCTTGCACAATCTAATGTCATAGAGAGGAACATGAGTGCTCCAATAACAATGTTATTTCAATATGAAGATTGGATCCGTTAGGGTGAACATTAGATGGATTACAATATGGACGGGAAATATAGTTGAGATAAAATATAATGTAACGATTGACTAACAAATCGGGTTGTTAGATAAACATTTACTGTCTTAATTAGAGTATCCCTAAACCCATGGTGAATGTTACAATCAGACCAACTTGTATAGGTTATGGATTGTTGTAATCAAGACTAACATATGAGACAGTGAATTATGAGATTGTAATGACTAGATAGTTAGCATTTGTGACTAAATATCATGTCCATTCATGGGAATGATGCCGGAAGTCGGATGGAGTAACTTAGAGGTAGTTAAATCGAGGATAGTGCTACGTGAGCTTAACACTTTCTACAGGTGGTAAAGCGCTTTCTAAATTGAATGGTTTGACCTTTAAACGTTTGATCGTTTTACAGACCTAAAAAGTTAACCGTTTGAACCATTTTCAACGGCCTAGCGATTTTGAGTAATGAGTCGATGCGATATTGCAATTAGCTGTATATATTTGTGGCAAATTATACATCCGGTGAAAAATATCTTAAAAGCTATTACAGATTATTGATCTATCGACCTTAAAGTGGATCTAATAAATACTTAGCGAATGGAACCTACATTACGTAAACATTTTCCAGGTCGCAAACATAATTTTGGGCAATTAAAACCCAGTGCACTGGAAACAGTCATTAAAATGAAAAAATATAAATAAGTACCACCAAATTTAAAAATTTACAGTAAGAATGGCGAGTACCAACGATGATCTACTAAAAAAACTAGGAGGTAGAAGACAACAAATTCCATACATAATAAGTAAATAACAAGTCATGATAATAAAAAATGCAGTAGTTAGACATCTGTGATTTTTACGGTACACTAACCTTTCGATGATCTATTGTCAAGTATACATCGCTCAAAAATTGATTCAGAAGTGATTTTGCACCAGACACCAATCTCTGTGCGTATGAAGAGCTAACACGGCAGCTCCAAGCAACACCACGAATTCTGGAAGGTTTGTCATTTTGATAGAACGTAACAAAAACCAACTAAAATACATAGTAAGTAATGCTTAATTGGAATAAGTTAACTTCAGAGATAGCTGACTAAATGAACTGACATTCAAAATGTCTTAAAATATAACTACATTTGATCTCACAGGATCTGAAAGCATAATTTTCTTCAACTAAACGAAATGAGAAAAAAAGAGATCGTCAAAATAGATTGACTGCATAATTGTGTTCCTTAAAAAGTACTCTCTATAGGAGAAACTGAATAATATCAGTTAGCGCCGACGTCAACCAGTTGTTAATATATACTTGCTATCAAATGAAAGAGGATTCATCAAAGTTTTCGTACGAATTGACCGAGAAATTTGTTTCGCAGTTCTACAAAAGCTAATTCGTGTCAGCACACTAAAGTTTGTCAGTGTAATTCGCCAGACAAATAGACTAAGTAAGAAGAAACAACGATTGTGTGACTTTAAAAGTTAAAATTACACCGACAGCAAAATAAGTTATTCATGAGTCATATACATTATTCAATACAGGCTCCAAGCTTACCTATAAACCTTACCGACTTCGGTTTTGTTAATAGGAACGATTCCACTACAAGGTTTCGAAGTAAACAGTACTTCAGCACCACCACCGGGGTATACTCCACGTTTTCGAATATCGATTTTAGTCGAAACACTAGCACCCAAGCCAACAACGCTACGGTATATTGGCAACCACGACTGTGCTATCATATCTATAGATGGATCATGTAGATTATTTGAAATCCCCGTCAATGTTGCCTCGATAGGAACTTTGCAAAATGGTGCAATCATCAGCAGGAACTCCACATAATAACCAATACCACGGGTATTTGAACAATCGAAACTGAAATCACCTCCGATTAAGGTCCCTGGAGAAACTGTCACAATAGTGCCTATTCATGACTGGAATGATGAGTATGGATACAAACCTGTATCATTTATATTTATAACTGTCCCATTTGATAGCTTATCAACTAGCTTCAATAAACAGACTTCAGCATCATCGACTCCCGGCCTATTGTCTTTGTGACGAATATGTTTTATGACAAGTCTTTTACGACTGACTAAACTGAGCGCTATCTTCACTCTAAAATTACCATGCCCTTCGAGAACCAAGCTGGAAACCATGTGTGGCCTTGTGACTAAAAACGGCGCCTCCTAATAAGTCCTCATTAGTACAAGTAGTATGTCTGGTGACCTGTATTGATCCTTTAAGTGGTTTTTCCAGTGTAGACACACCTGCTCCTTGAAAAACCTCACCGATGAAAATTATACTACCTGTTCAGGTAACTCTTTCCAGTTGGTGACTACCGAATGTGAAAAACAGGTTCCAACTCTAAGTTTCCTAGATCTTGTAGTGACAATGTGTTGAGTGTTCGATTACTGTACGTTAACGATAAATTTCAACTTGACTTTTCTGTGTGTAAGCATTGAACTGTTATCAGAACATTATACATTGTTTGGTTGTTGCATTTATATTTTTATTGGACACATTGATTTAACTTGTTACAATTTTGATTTTTAACTTTTGACCTCACGTTCGGCAGTTGCTTCGTTAATAAATGTTCCGCCTAATCTTCGTTCTGACTTTTGATATACGTCGATGGTGCTTGTAATTAGTCGATGTTAGTCATTGGCGTAACGAAGTTTAGTTATTGGAATATCGTACTCGAATCGCAGCCTTCTCTCAATAGCGACGATCATTAACTCTTGTCCGTCCATCCCACAAAAATCTCTTTTTTCGAACCGCTATGGGTGGCCTCTTTGATAATTAATTCTAAACGAAGTTGGATGAAAAGTCATATTAACACTTAAATCATTATTTAAGAAACGAATGCGAATATAGAGTCACCTCTTATTCTTTAATATAGGAGAAGATTCAAGTTTTATGAACGCTAATCTTAAGGGAGGTTTGAAAAACTTGCTATAAGCTTTTACCAACCCGTTGAACCCGCTTAAGTGTCTTTACGTTTTTAAAAGGTAGGGACTTGTTTGTTGGGTACAGCATTCAAGATGAGGTCACATACGTGGGATATAAAATCCATGATATATCTTCATGAAACATTTGAACGCTTTACAAATTGACCATAACACTCGAAACCCTTTTTAGCTGCTGATGAGTTGCAGTATTCAGTGGTTTTTATGTTTTGACTTATAACTACTCCTAAATTCTTAAATTATTCTGCTGGTGGAAGTGGTGCACTATCCAAGATGTATTTTTGGCTGCTACTATGAGTAGTGTACATTAGTGCACTCATCTGTATTAATTTCTAAACTCCAACTTTGAGAGCGGCGAACCAATTCGTCCAAGTCAGATTAAAGGCCCAGCTGGTCAGTACCCAATTCTTTACGTCGACAGTAAATAAAGTGTCGATGACTTTAGCTGACGTCGCGATTTATTAACGTAAGGCAGGAATAAGAGATGGTGAAAGATAGTACTTTGGAAGGAGAGGGAGGCGAGGGACTCCATATATTACAAGCTTTCATCCAGAGTGTGGCACGTTAACTCGAACGCTCGTTAACTCTACGCTCGCATAACAAATCATTTGATCAACTTTGAACAGGTCCTATTACCCCGAAGTGTGATAGTTTCCCCATACGGCCAACATGCGACACCATCAAATACCCAGCTGAATTCAGTAAACATTACATCTGTGTACAATCCATAATACATCGCTCCCGCACAGTCTCCGATTGCAGTTAACAAGCTGGCAAGGCAGGAAAAGTACCTATGAAACCTATGTTGTTTTTCGAGTCGGCAAGTTTTGTGGCTTTAGGTGAAGTAGTGTTGTATCACAGATCATGCTTTCTAAGATTTTAATTGTTATGCTAGTCAGATAGATGGACTTATGGTTGGTACCAGTTACCTGTTTCTATCCGTTAAAACGAGGCAGATTATTGTACCATCCCAGTCTCTTGGAAGTTGCTCTTACAAAAGAGGCGTCCTGGACAACCCTGATTGGCGTTCTGAAATGATGTCCACGAGTGATGATAACAGTCTAGGGTACATCGTATTAGTAACTTACTTGGTTTTAGGTGGCTAAGCCAGTAGAAAACCTTTTTCGTAGTAATAAGGACTGATTCTATAGCGATTGTTTTAGTTGCATCCATTAAATACGTATCGGAATTAGTGTCCACAGATAAAATTTCGTCGAAATATTCTAGTAATTTTCTAGTCTTGCTCAAATCTGGGTCAGCCGAGACAATCGGGTTTTTGTGTATCAGTAGTAACAAGACCCAATCATTTCTCTTACTTCGTCCCTTAATATAAGAAGGCAAACATTTGGGACAGGCTAGGCTACCTTTTGTAAGGTGCCTTTCGTAGTTTACACGACCACTATCAATAGTTAGCTCATGAAGTATACGTCATTACCAAGGTTAAATTTGATAATTTCAAATAAATTAAGCATTAGATAGATTGTTTATAAAATGAGTAATATATATTTGTAAAGTTCCAGTTAGTAGAAATCAGAATTTCTGACGTTTCGCGTTTTAGTGGGAGTCGCTTCTTCAGAGAAATGAATGATCGATTTGGACTAATTCAATTCGGTTATTCATTTCTCTGAAGAGTCGACTCGCACTAAAACACGAAACGTCAGAAATTCTTATTTCCACTCACTGGAATTTTGCAAATATATATTACTCATTTTAGTTTATAAAAATCCATAACCTTACGGTACTTGTGTACAAAGGTGTCACGACTAGTATGTCCAAAAGACATTTTCTAAGTCATAGTAGTTTTCGACCGTTTTCGTCAATTTGTGGTGGATGATGTGACAACTTACGCGGAACTAATCATGGAATGACAGGAATAGTTACTCCTAGGAATGCTTCTTTAGACTTACACCATGCTTCCTTAGTTGAGTGGCTCATGGTAACCGATCAACCCACTGAAGTAGCCTTGAGCTTAGTTGCCAGGATGTCTGCTTTTCATATATTTGGGTGGGGTGGAACAAGTTCCCCCTCAATGTCATAAGTCTTAAACCAAGTGGACATGACAACGTGGTTGTAACTAAAAGTGGGGATAGGGGCTTAAGATCTGTAACATCGTTAGTATTGTGCAAATATAAGGTCTAGGAGTGACAGTTCGTGGTCTAGATCGAACGAATTGGCTTTGTGACACTTTGTATTGAGGCACACTGGATACTAGTTAACGACAAGTTCTTATCAAAGGCCATGTTTACAGGTGTGATCTCAGTCAACCTGATGCAAAGTGTGTTGAAGTTCCAAACAACAAGGCACCCACTAACTTTACTCCACTCACAAATGTGGCTTAAAATAAAATCGTCCGCCAGATAGCTAGGACTACAACAAACTACTCCAATAAGAACTGGGCTACATGTAGACCTCAGAGTGCAGCAGGGTACCTCTCACAAACCACTTTGATATGTTGCTGATATACTATGCAAGATGCGTAAGTCATTCCTATTGCATAAGGTTATTTCTCTAGCACGTCACCCCTACGGCAAGTGACCATATCAAGCCTAATACAGATGTACACTGTTATGACGAGCGTAGGATCTACATCAGTTATTAACGACATCTCTGTCAAAGCTATTATGCCTGTCCCAAGTTCTCCTACCAAGATACCGAACTCGGACATTTTGTACCCTAGTCTCCAAACATTTTGGGTACCTGAGTTAATGCTCACTCTACTCACACAGATCTTTAGAGTACAGTCTTTCAAGACTTCACCACCTGGAACCCTGCATTTTCGGGAATTTTCTTCCATTGTGTAACCTTGTTTTGAGCTCAGTGGAAGCCTTCCATCACCTAACACTATCTTCAAGCGGCTAGCCAAACTATATACATATGTTCTGCCCACGGGATTCGTGAGTGTTATTCGACACTGTTTTGCATCTTCGCTGCACAAGACTGTTTTATTTACTTTGTGATCCTCCGTTAGTTCACTTACGGAATCTAATTACTTTCTTAATATGAACCCCTTGTACTGTGTCAAGTAATACAAGTCGGTTAGCTGATTCAACTAGTGAAGTTTATGTGCGTAATATCTGGTTAGCTCTGGGTCCCTCGATTTTTACAAATTCCATACTATCAGACTAATAGCGGACGGGACTCCACTGGAGTTGGCATTTACACTCTTCGAGGAAATTTCCTCCACATTCCATACGGAAGCTTTCCATGTCATCACTACCAGTAACGAATATCCAATATCTCTTTGATGAGCTGATTTAAATCAACTAACGTCACACCTTGATGTTGGGGTTGGGTTCCGGGTCTTTGGTAATACGCAGTATAAGTGTTAAAGCTACTCGGCTACACAATGTCCCCCCCACAGTTATAGCACTTGGCATTCGGACTGACTGCTTGTGATTCTCAGTGAGGCCAGCTAGCAGATCCAGTAGTTCTAACCTTGGTGGATAGTCGGTTAGGTAATAAAGTAACACATCAAAAGAGAAAAATGGGATAGGAAAACAAAAAGGGCAGAAAGATAGGGAAAAGGGAGGTAGCGTTATGCGCAACAGTAATAAATGATAGGTAAGCGAGTTGAGGAGCTGGATAGGAACAGCACCTGCTCCAGGAGGTGGACAAAATTCTGTGTGTACATATATATTCATCTGGCTTCTTCTCAAAAGCGTTTAGCAGATCGGCCTAGGTCACAAAAGGGCATTTCAGATTAGGCAAGCCCTCAGTGCGAAAAGATGTGACCTGATTCGAGCATTCACCTTTTTGTGTGCAGCCTTGTGGGGAGTGTCTGATTGTTGACTATGAGTGTTCTGGGGCAGTATTGCCTTAGACGATTGGGATGGGTTGTCCAGGGCTGTAAACTGTTATTAAAACCCCACTTGTTCACTTGTGGCTAGACGAGATTAGTCCAAGGGAACGTGGCCGAACTTGGTACGAATTCAGACTATGTCCGTTGACCCAAGTCGTAGCCCATTTCTACGCTTTTGCCAACAGGTTCACGCCACGTTTGATGTGAAGTAATTATATTGCGTGTCTCGAGACGTGGTCAAATATAGGTCTTGCAAACGACGAAGATTTCAGGAGGTGAGCATCCCTTGCTGTCTTTAAGAGAACTGGAAAGTGGAGTAGGCTTAGGTCGCGACCCGATAGTTATCGCTGGTGTCGAGTGTGTTAGGGTGAGGTCCAAATATTTTCATGTTAAACTGGTGAAGAGGCAACCACCACAGTGATATTAGTGCTGTCTCCGCTTCTCTCAGTATGCGGAAGTACATAAAGTGACATTTCCTAGTGTCGAATTACAGGCTTCTGAATTTCAACTAGCGTTCGAATTGAAACAGGTTTCGTTATAATGTCCGAGCGTTGCTCTTGCACTGTATGGCTCTCCACATTTTCCCGCCGTCTACATAGATAAGCAATAATGACATGGACCTCTTGGGAAGGTTGTTGATGAAATGCAAGAAGAGCAGGGGTCCTAGAATGTCATCCTGTGAAACTCCTAAAGAAGCTATACCTCGTGCTGACAGTGTTCCGTTCACTTTAGTGCAGAACTCTCGGTTTCTTAGACAGCTTTGCAACTACACGAGTAGTGGATCAGAAAAACCTAACCAATGGCTTTATCCAGCAAGATTTTGTGGGACAATGTGTAGGATGCCCAGGAGAAATCAAAGGATACTTTGTGGATGGGATTTTATACGTCTATTACTTCGTCCACCGATTCTGTGTTAGAAGGGCATTTGTAGTACAGGGTTTGCTCTTTCTAAAGCCATTCTGCGCTTCGTCGGATATCGCGTGTTAGCTGAGAAACTTTTTATTTGGTTGTTGACCAAGGTTTCTATTACTTTCAACAGTATCGAAAGTATAGTAACCGCCTATAGCAGGTTAGCTCTTACCTGTTCCCTCCACTGAATATTGATAAAAAAATCGTTTAATTCTACTCACTAGGAAGTCGTTTGCTATCTAAGGAATGATGAAAGAGGTTGCAGACAGGTGTGCACATTGCCTTTTCACACTTCGTTGGACAACAGGGTGAATGTTTTCACAACCTGGGAACATGTTTAGATGAGACCTCTTCGGTTTTCACAGGACTATCCCTGGAAGTGGTCGTCTAGTGGTTAAACAGATTTTACCCGGAGGAGTTGGCACCTTGGTACTGGGAAGCTGACCTGATTAATAATCCATTCCGAATCGTCTTGATCGTTGTTAGATAGTAAAGATTTCCGATTACTGAAAAGGTGACCATTTTAGTTCTCAATGAAGGTAGTGTTACCTCAAGTGGTTATTAAAACAATCTTGTTTTCAGGTGTGTTGTCGTCATGTTTTACCATAATATACAGCTATAAGTACGTGTATTTAAGCAAACTAGTAAACTAGTGAAGACAATTTGCAAGTCAATGATAAAAATACGATAGATGAATTGCATAACTAGCCATCAATGTGAGGTGCAAATCGGTCAACGAATGGCAAATAAACTAGAGATGATGATAACAAGATATAAACAAAATAAATACATATTTTGACATGATAAATACGAGCGATTATAAGCTAGATAACCGCTTTGATATACGAAGTAGGCTAAAACGCGTAAAATAATCGCAACGAAGTTCCTAAGTCCAAATCCTTTTCCATAAACCATTGCAGATTAGGAATTTAATTGACTTAACATTTTAAATCATCTGTAAGTATAACTTGTGCCGCCAAATTTAATTGTAGCAGCATTAGTAGGGCCATCAATTGACTAAAGTACTCCTTTGAGTTCTGGCGTACACGGTATCAAATCTCGTATACAGAAACATGATATCTTGCCTACTCTGCCTGACGTCCCTCTTCATTGTATGCAGGCATAAGTCAGGCCTTACATCGGATGCTAGCAACTATCGACCGATATACACTAATCCTGTCATTTCGGGAGTTGCGGAAAAACAATCAACAACATTTTACTTAGGCATCTAATATCCCAGAGCCGAATTACGTCTGGTCAGCATGGTTCCCTCCAATCCCGATAGTGCATGACTCATCACTCAGACCGTTTTAACCAGTAACCGTTATAAAGGCAACACAGTCCTCGTCTTATATTTTGACATCTCCCGAGCTTTTAATTGCGTTGGTCACCTTAAATTTATTAAGAAAAATCAAGACATCTTAGGATATATTTTAGATTGTGACACGAGCATTTCCAGATCTTCTAGGATGACCTAGTCCTCCTTACCACCCCGATGGTTGCACCTGACACTAGTAGCGGAACTCCTGAAGATTACTCTAACTTGGTATCTTGTGGTGCTCTACGTTTTTACAGAGCACTAAGCAGATTCGTCGAAACTAGCAAGTTTCAGACTGCGGATCGTTTGTGGTACTGGACGAGTGCTTATATATCGAGCGGCTCTACTTCCAGTACCAATGTTTCTGCCGTCACAAGACGGAGCCACTCTTTACACTGTAAATTCCTTGTCAGTGACCGGGGGATTATCATATTTCTGTCGGCTATAAAAGGTGGGCATCATCTGCATTAATTAGTTCGTACAGTTTGCTTATATTATCTACCAGACTTCATGCATTTATAGACAGGCAGTTGTCAGTGTAATCCTGGTTTGAGTGTCCCTGTGCAATCACGGATTTTAGTCAAAACTTTTTTCGTGTATTTTTGAGGTGTTGACGTATTGTTGAGTCATTTCAGTGATCACCGTTCATAAGTTTTGATCTGAGTTTTGACTGGTCAACTTCAGTCCTTGTAGCCTGTATGCATATCCCTAATGTTTTATTACTAATGATGAAGCTTTAATCTATCAAGCTTGTTCTGTGAAGTAGAATAATCATTCAAGGTAAATCATATCAATGGACGTTGACCGAATCGAAATAATCCAGATTTTTAAGTCTGTATTTAAGTTTTGTTCCAATCTTCATGCACTTACAACACGTTGAACTTATCGTTTGGTTGGATATAGAGTGATACATGTTTGCGGCACAACTTCTATACTTCAAGTATATTAGTGTATACTGCTGGTCGCCTCACAGGCAAAGTCGAGCCCAATAAAAATGTGAGCATATCCACTTACTATCTGCTCATCGATATAATCGATAGAACTTAGACAATAAGACGGATATTAAACTGACATTGGCTGAAATTCTGGGTCCATATAATAAGGCGTTTACCCTCTGAAAAAAAAGATTAAAGCCTCTACTCTTAATGGTATAACTTCTGTGATTCAGGTTAATAATATCGCCTTGTCAACCTTTGGTACAGTCAGCTTGATAATGTTGGTGGGCATTCAGCAAACAGCTAAGCAAAATAAGATGAACATTTTTAAAGTTAGAGTCTGATATATAACAATTAAAACAAAACAACCATAATCATGGGTTTAGGAAATCACCCACAATAATTTATACGCAAAACCTTTGTCAAAAGTCAGCTACCTTGCTAAAGTCATACAATCTGGAGGAGAAGTGGAATTCCTAAATTTTTTATTAGTTCATCCAAAGCAAATGAACAGAAATTTGCAGGTTAGAAACAGTAGTGGGCACCCACAATTTCACTGCTGAAAATCCGATGATGCCAGCGAAAGGGACAATTTTATAAATGAAGTTTATAAATTATTTTTCTAACACGATTTTACTCAAACAAACGTGATTTAAATAAAAGACCTTCACTCTTCATGTTTACTTCTGCACCTTGTTTGATTTTTGGCAGTGTTCGTGATCCCATTAGACTCCTAAATATCTTAAACTTAGTTTCCACAAACGGACTCTCCCCATACTCTGCGCATAGTAGAAAAAATTCACTGGTAGCGACTGTTACATTGTTATATGCAACTTTGACATAAAAAATGCAGCAACTAAACATCAAACAACGTCAGTCGACACTTTTAAAATGTTGACTGGATGAACTTCCACTTCGTTTAAAACAACGTCAACAGATCGAGTGGTATTCCCTACCATAAAACAAATGATGTCTTAGATAAAATCGCACCATTAAGACATCAAAAATAATAATTCCCGAATACATAAATATATATATATAAATGTAGTGACTTTTATCACTAGTCACAATGAAAGAAATATATTTAATGGCTGTAGAGACAAGGACAATACATCACCTTATGATTCAGATGAGTTTATAACATAAAATACAATTTCTGGCCAAAACGAACCTCTATCAATGGGCACTACACTTGTTGTTCGTGTGATAGTCCTCAACGATGATATAGATCCTGCTAAAAGAAAAAATTGGTTGCTCAGTTATTCGATTATATAGCATACCATGATGAATCCATACTAATTCTTATCTAATCTCGTGTCCAATCCGCTTCGCACTGCTACCCAACTTTTCTTTACGACCCTTTCCTTTTTAGCATCCAAAAATATATAACTGGTAAGCGGACCGAATAGAAACCTTTACCTTCACTCTCCCGAACCTTTGGACAAGGCCAATTTTGTAATACCCGCGTCCGTTAACCAATACTCACTCGCTTTCAAACAATCTAACTTTGTTACCCACCATGTTCCTTTTCAGAAATACTGAACTCCGTGTGTATAATTTTATTGCTCCCAGTAGTTTGAAATTTCAAATTCCATGGCCTTTAATAACTGTACCCAAATGCATATAAGCCTATCCATTTCTGGCAATCATCCACACAACCGAGTGTCTCACTACGTTACTATGCACTTTAATGTTGGGTGTTTGTTTCTCGTAGTGGAATTCGTTTGTGTAACCACTCAACCCTACTGTGGTTTGATTTGTTGGTCTTGCCTGTAAAAAATAACTTGCTCCTGATATCAGGAAATAAATTATTATGATCATCATTAATAATAGGATGGCCGCTTAGAACCCTACGTATAAGTAGGGACACACACTGAAGCAGCGAAGGAAGTCATTTACACTGAAGTGCATGTTGTCTTGAGATCCGTTTCTATGAAAAAACATCTAGGTGCAGACACTAATAGTCAGTAGGACACACTCTGTGGTCTCATTCATAGTAGTCATAAAGATAACAATATTCTGGAATAAGTGCATGAAGATTGGAACAAAACTTAAATACAGACTTAAAAATCTGGATTATTTCGATTCGGTCAACGTCCATTGATATGATTTACCTTGAATGATTATTCTACTTCACAGAACAAGCTTGATAGATTAAAGCTTCATCATTAGTAATAAAACATTAGGGATATGCATACAGGCTACAAGGACTGAAGTTGACCAGTCAAAACTCAGATCAAAACTTATGAACGGTGATCACTGAAATGACTCAACAATACGTCAACACCTCAAAAATACACGAAAAAAGTTTTGACTAAAATCCGTGATTGCACAGGGACACTCAAACCAGGATTACACTGACAACTGCCTGTCTATAAATGCATGAAGTCTGGTAGATAATATAAGCAAACTGTACGAACTAATTAATGCAGATGATGCCCACCTTTTGTAGCCGACAGAAATATGATAATCCCCCGGTCACTGACAAGGAATTTACAGTGTAAAGAGTGGCTCCGTCTTGTGACGGCAGAAACATTGGTACTGGAAGTAGAGCCGCTCGATATATAAGCACTCGTCCAGTACCACAAACGATCCGCAGTCTGAAACTTGCTAGTTTCGACGAATCTGCTTAGTGCTCTGTAAAAACGTAGAGCACCACAAGATACCAAGTTAGAGTAATCTTCAGGAGTTCCGCTACTAGTGTCAGGTGCAACCATCGGGGTGGTAAGGAGGACTAGGTCATCCTAGAAGATCTGGAAATGCTCGTGTCACAATCTAAAATATATCCTAAGATGTCTTGATTTTTCTTAATAAATTTAAGGTGACCAACGCAATTAAAAGCTCGGGAGATGTCAAAATATAAGACGAGGACTGTGTTGCCTTTATAACGGTTACTGGTTAAAACGGTCTGAGTGATGAGTCATGCACTATCGGGATTGGAGGGAACCATGCTGACCAGACGTAATTCGGCTCTGGGATATTAGATGCCTAAGTAAAATGTTGTTGATTGTTTTTCCGCAACTCCCGAAATGACAGGATTAGTGTATATCGGTCGATAGTTGCTAGCATCCGATGTAAGGCCTGACTTATGCCTGCATACAATGAAGAGGGACGTCAGGCAGAGTAGGCAAGATATCATGTTTCTGTATACGAGATTTGATACCGTGTACGCCAGAACTCAAAGGAGTACTTTAGTCAATTGATGGCCCTACTAATGCTGCTACAATTAAATTTGGCGGCACAAGTTATACTTACAGATGATTTAAAATGTTAAGTCAATTAAATTCCTAATCTGCAATGGTTTATGGAAAAGGATTTGGACTTAGGAACTTCGTTGCGATTATTTTACGCGTTTTAGCCTACTTCGTATATCAAAGCGGTTATCTAGCTTATAATCGCTCGTATTTATCATGTCAAAATATGTATTTATTTTGTTTATATCTTGTTATCATCATCTCTAGTTTATTTGCCATTCGTTGACCGATTTGCACCTCACATCGATGGCTAGTTATGCAATTCATCTATCGTATTTTTATCATTGACTTGCAAATTGTCTTCACTAGTTTACTAGTTTGCTTAAATACACGTACTTATAGCTGTATATTATGGTAAAACATGACGACAACACACCTGAAAACAAGATTGTTTTAATAACCACTTGAGGTAACACTACCTTCATTGAGAACTAAAATGGTCACCTTTTCAGTAATCGGAAATCTTTACTATCTAACAACGATCAAGACGATTCGGAATGGATTATTAATCAGGTCAGCTTCCCAGTACCAAGGTGCCAACTCCTCCGGGTAAAATCTGTTTAACCACTAGACGACCACTTCCAGGGATAGTCCTGTGAAAACCGAAGAGGTCTCATCTAAACATGTTCCCAGGTTGTGAAAACATTCACCCTGTTGTCCAACGAAGTGTGAAAAGGCAATGTGCACACCTGTCTGCAACCTCTTTCATCATTCCTTAGATAGCAAACGACTTCCTAGTGAGTAGAATTAAACGATTTTTTTATCAATATTCAGTGGAGGGAACAGGTAAGAGCTAACCTGCTATAGGCGGTTACTATACTTTCGATACTGTTGAAAGTAATAGAAACCTTGGTCAACAACCAAATAAAAAGTTTCTCAGCTAACACGCGATATCCGACGAAGCGCAGAATGGCTTCAGAAAGAGCAAACCCTGTACTACAAATGCCCTTCTAACACAGAATCGGTGGACGAAGTAATAGACGTATAAAATCCCATCCACAAAGTATCCTTTGATTTCTCCTGGGCATCCTACACATTGTCCCACAAAATCTTGCTGGATAAAGCCATTGGTTAGGTTTTTCTGATCCACTACTCGTGTAGTTGCAAAGCTGTCTAAGAAACCGAGAGTTCTGCACTAAAGTGAACGGAACACTGTCAGCACGAGGTATAGCTTCTTTAGGAGTTTCACAGGATGACATTCTAGGACCCCTGCTCTTCTTGCATTTCATCAACAACCTTCCCAAGAGGTCCATGTCATTATTGCTTATCTATGTAGACGGCGGGAAAATGTGGAGAGCCATACAGTGCAAGAGCAACGCTCGGACATTATAACGAAACCTGTTTCAATTCGAACGCTAGTTGAAATTCAGAAGCCTGTAATTCGACACTAGGAAATGTCACTTTATGTACTTCCGCATACTGAGAGAAGCGGAGACAGCACTATTATCACTGTGGTGGTTGCCTCTTCACCAGTTTAACATGAAAATATTTGGACCTCACCCTAACACACTCGACACCAGCGATAACTATCGGGTCGCGACCTAAGCCTACTCCACTTTCCAGTTCTCTTAAAGACAGCAAGGGATGCTCACCTCCTGAAATCTTCGTCGTTTGCAAGACCTATATTTGACCACGTCTCGAGACACGCAATATAATTACTTCACATCAAACGTGGCGTGAACCTGTTGGCAAAAGCGTAGAAATGGGCTACGACTTGGGTCAACGGACATAGTCTGAATTCGTACCAAGTTCGGCCACGTTCCCTTGGACTAATCTCGTCTAGCCACAAGTGAACAAGTGGGGTTTTAATAACAGTTTACAGCCCTGGACAACCCATCCCAATCGTCTAAGGCAATACTGCCCCAGAACACTCATAGTCAACAATCAGACACTCCCCACAAGGCTGCACACAAAAAGGTGAATGCTCGAATCAGGTCACATCTTTTCGCACTGAGGGCTTGCCTAATCTGAAATGCCCTTTTGTGACCTAGGCCGATCTGCTAAACGCTTTTGAGAAGAAGCCAGATGAATATATATGTACACACAGAATTTTGTCCACCTCCTGGAGCAGGTGCTGTTCCTATCCAGCTCCTCAACTCGCTTACCTATCATTTATTACTGTTGCGCATAACGCTACCTCCCTTTTCCCTATCTTTCTGCCCTTTTTGTTTTCCTATCCCATTTTTCTCTTTTGATGTGTTACTTTATTACCTAACCGACTATCCACCAAGGTTAGAACTACTGGATCTGCTAGCTGGCCTCACTGAGAATCACAAGCAGTCAGTCCGAATGCCAAGTGCTATAACTGTGGGGGGGACATTGTGTAGCCGAGTAGCTTTAACACTTATACTGCGTATTACCAAAGACCCGGAACCCAACCCCAACATCAAGGTGTGACGTTAGTTGATTTAAATCAGCTCATCAAAGAGATATTGGATATTCGTTACTGGTAGTGATGACATGGAAAGCTTCCGTATGGAATGTGGAGGAAATTTCCTCGAAGAGTGTAAATGCCAACTCCAGTGGAGTCCCGTCCGCTATTAGTCTGATAGTATGGAATTTGTAAAAATCGAGGGACCCAGAGCTAACCAGATATTACGCACATAAACTTCACTAGTTGAATCAGCTAACCGACTTGTATTACTTGACACAGTACAAGGGGTTCATATTAAGAAAGTAATTAGATTCCGTAAGTGAACTAACGGAGGATCACAAAGTAAATAAAACAGTCTTGTGCAGCGAAGATGCAAAACAGTGTCGAATAACACTCACGAATCCCGTGGGCAGAACATATGTATATAGTTTGGCTAGCCGCTTGAAGATAGTGTTAGGTGATGGAAGGCTTCCACTGAGCTCAAAACAAGGTTACACAATGGAAGAAAATTCCCGAAAATGCAGGGTTCCAGGTGGTGAAGTCTTGAAAGACTGTACTCTAAAGATCTGTGTGAGTAGAGTGAGCATTAACTCAGGTACCCAAAATGTTTGGAGACTAGGGTACAAAATGTCCGAGTTCGGTATCTTGGTAGGAGAACTTGGGACAGGCATAATAGCTTTGACAGAGATGTCGTTAATAACTGATGTAGATCCTACGCTCGTCATAACAGTGTACATCTGTATTAGGCTTGATATGGTCACTTGCCGTAGGGGTGACGTGCTAGAGAAATAACCTTATGCAATAGGAATGACTTACGCATCTTGCATAGTATATCAGCAACATATCAAAGTGGTTTGTGAGAGGTACCCTGCTGCACTCTGAGGTCTACATGTAGCCCAGTTCTTATTGGAGTAGTTTGTTGTAGTCCTAGCTATCTGGCGGACGATTTTATTTTAAGCCACATTTGTGAGTGGAGTAAAGTTAGTGGGTGCCTTGTTGTTTGGAACTTCAACACACTTTGCATCAGGTTGACTGAGATCACACCTGTAAACATGGCCTTTGATAAGAACTTGTCGTTAACTAGTATCCAGTGTGCCTCAATACAAAGTGTCACAAAGCCAATTCGTTCGATCTAGACCACGAACTGTCACTCCTAGACCTTATATTTGCACAATACTAACGATGTTACAGATCTTAAGCCCCTATCCCCACTTTTAGTTACAACCACGTTGTCATGTCCACTTGGTTTAAGACTTATGACATTGAGGGGGAACTTGTTCCACCCCACCCAAATATATGAAAAGCAGACATCCTGGCAACTAAGCTCAAGGCTACTTCAGTGGGTTGATCGGTTACCATGAGCCACTCAACTAAGGAAGCATGGTGTAAGTCTAAAGAAGCATTCCTAGGAGTAACTATTCCTGTCATTCCATGATTAGTTCCGCGTAAGTTGTCACATCATCCACCACAAATTGACGAAAACGGTCGAAAACTACTATGACTTAGAAAATGTCTTTTGGACATACTAGTCGTGACACCTTTGTACACAAGTACCGTAAGGTTATGGATTTTTATAAACTAAAATGAGTAATATATATTTGCAAAATTCCAGTGAGTGGAAATAAGAATTTCTGACGTTTCGTGTTTTAGTGCGAGTCGACTCTTCAGAGAAATGAATAACCGAATTGAATTAGTCCAAATCGATCATTCATTTCTCTGAAGAAGCGACTCCCACTAAAACGCGAAACGTCAGAAATTCTGATTTCTACTAACTGGAACTTTACAAATATATATTACTCATTTTATAAACAATCTATCTAATGCTTAATTTATTTGAAATTATCAAATTTAACCTTGGTAATGACGTATACTTCATGAGCTAACTATTGATAGTGGTCGTGTAAACTACGAAAGGCACCTTACAAAAGGTAGCCTAGCCTGTCCCAAATGTTTGCCTTCTTATATTAAGGGACGAAGTAAGAGAAATGATTGGGTCTTGTTACTACTGATACACAAAAACCCGATTGTCTCGGCTGACCCAGATTTGAGCAAGACTAGAAAATTACTAGAATATTTCGACGAAATTTTATCTGTGGACACTAATTCCGATACGTATTTAATGGATGCAACTAAAACAGTCGCTATAGAATCAGTCCTTATTACTACGAAAAAGGTTTTCTACTGGCTTAGCCACCTAAAACCAAGTAAGTTACTAATACGATGTACCCTAGACTGTTATCATCACTCGTGGACATCATTTCAGAACGCCAATCAGGGTTGTCCAGGACGCCTCTTTTGTAAGAGCAACTTCCAAGAGACTGGGATGGTACAATAATCTGCCTCGTTTTAACGGATAGAAACAGGTAACTGGTACCAACCATAAGTCCATCTATCTGACTAGCATAACAATTAAAATCTTAGAAAGCATGATCTGTGATACAACACTACTTCACCTAAAGCCACAAAACTTGCCGACTCGAAAAACAACATAGGTTTCATAGGTACTTTTCCTGCCTTGCCAGCTTGTTAACTGCAATCGGAGACTGTGCGGGAGCGATGTATTATGGATTGTTCACAGATGTAATGTTTACTGAATTCAGCTGGGTATTTGATGGTGTCGCATGTTGGCCGTATGGGGAAACTATCACACTTCGGGGTAATAGGACCTGTTCAAAGTTGATCAAATGATTTGTTATGCGAGCGTAGAGTTAACGAGCGTTCGAGTTAACGTGCCACACTCTGGATGAAAGCTTGTAATATATGGAGTCCCTCGCCTCCCTCTCCTTCCAAAGTACTATCTTTCACCATCTCTTATTCCTGCCTTACGTTAATAAATCGCGACGTCAGCTAAAGTCATCGACACTTTATTTACTGTCGACGTAAAGAATTGGGTACTGACCAGCTGGGCCTTTAATCTGACTTGGACGAATTGGTTCGCCGCTCTCAAAGTTGGAGTTTAGAAATTAATACAGATGAGTGCACTAATGTACACTACTCATAGTAGCAGCCAAAAATACATCTTGAATAGTGCACCACTTCCACCAGCAGAATAATTTAAGAATTTAGGAGTAGTTATAAGTCAAAACATAAAAACCACTGAATACTGCAACTCATCAGCAGCTAAAAAGGGTTTCGAGTGTTATGGTCAATTTGTAAAGCGTTCAAATGTTTCATGAAGATATATCATGGATTTTATATCCCACGTATGTGACCTCATCTTGAATGCTGTACCCAACAAACAAGTCCCTACCTTTTAAAAACGTAAAGACACTTAAGCGGGTTCAACGGGTTGGTAAAAGCTTATAGCAAGTTTTTCAAACCTCCCTTAAGATTAGCGTTCATAAAACTTGAATCTTCTCCTATATTAAAGAATAAGAGGTGACTCTATATTCGCATTCGTTTCTTAAATAATGATTTAAGTGTTAATATGACTTTTCATCCAACTTCGTTTAGAATTAATTATCAAAGAGGCCACCCATAGCGGTTCGAAAAAAGAGATTTTTGTGGGATGGACGGACAAGAGTTAATGATCGTCGCTATTGAGAGAAGGCTGCGATTCGAGTACGATATTCCAATAACTAAACTTCGTTACGCCAATGACTAACATCGACTAATTACAAGCACCATCGACGTATATCAAAAGTCAGAACGAAGATTAGGCGGAACATTTATTAACGAAGCAACTGCCGAACGTGAGGTCAAAAGTTAAAAATCAAAATTGTAACAAGTTAAATCAATGTGTCCAATAAAAATATAAATGCAACAACCAAACAATGTATAATGTTCTGATAACAGTTCAATGCTTACACACAGAAAAGTCAAGTTGAAATTTATCGTTAACGTACAGTAATCGAACACTCAACACATTGTCACTACATAATCCCCCTCCTAGAATACGAATATAAAGTTATAAATGATATTTGTATTCGATTTTACAGCAAAAGAGTGAATTATGAAGACAGAATTGAATAATTACAATGCTACTGATATAAACGTCACAAGGAATTACTGTGATAAGAATGAACATGTGGGTGAATGATGTAAAACGAATTATTAATATTGTATAGTTTAATTATGATAGCAAATACAGTGCAAGCCTATGCCAAATAATAATGATAATAATAATAGCAGTATATAAATAATACTTATATTCAGTAAGCAGCAATAGTACTACAAGTATTGGTTTATGAATAAACTGACAAACATACGTGCATAACCGTAAAAGAAAAACGTTATACAAAACACTTGATGTAGTCTGAATATGACGAAACATGTATGTAGGGATAAAATAAAAGAAATAAGGAAAATGTAGTTATGTGAAGAAAATAGTGTATTCACAAGATGTATATATATAACTAAGTATCTCTTACAAAATATAACATTTGAGTATAGGTCAATGCAGAATGCAGAATTATATGCGTAATATATGTAATACAATAAGGAAAGAGATGATTTAACAAATAATAATATCGACAAGGTGTTTAGGCCAATGTACATGTCTACCCGATCGTGTAATACGGGGAGTAGCTAAAGCTGATTTTCGTGGCATTTCTGGCCGTTGTGAAGGTTGAAAGTTGGACGGTATGTCGGGTTGCGAAACCGGTGAATTACTTGGGCTGGGAATATCGTCGTCAGAAAATGCTGGCTTAACTCTGTCGATACTGACAGCATCTGGTTTCCCATGCTTGTCGACAATAATAACTTTATCCGTTTTTCTTAAGACTTTATACGGGTTGTAGAGGTTTCTGCGCTCCGTTCCGTCTGACGAAAACCTGTGTGGCACCAGATAGATGTTTTGGTATGTATACCGGTTTTTGCTGTTTCCTCGGCAACGGCAATTTTAACTCCTCCATGTGCCGTCTAAGACGATGCGCGTAGTTGCTTTGATCACTTGGGACTTTAGTAATGGGAGTGATTTCACCTGGTAATCTCAAAGTAGTTCCATAAACCAACTCCGATGCCGAACAACCGATATCTTGCTTTATGGTAGCTCGTATACCTAGCATGACAATAGGGAGTTTAGTTGCCCAGTCGTTGCTAGTCATGGTAGCTGCGATAGCATTCTTCAGCTGGCGATGTAAGCGTTCCACCATACCATTATACATCGGATGATAAGCTGTGGTACGAATTCTCCTTACTTCTAGCAATTCGGTAAGTTGCTGAAATAATGAACTTTCAAACTGAGCTCCTCTATCTGTTGTGATGATCGCTGGAATGCCAAAATTAGAAATCTAGCCTTCTACTAATGTTTTAGCAATCGATTCTGCAGAGCTTACTTTCATCGGGACAGCTACTGGCCAACGAGTAAATCTATCAATACATGTAAAAATATAGCTGAATCCGTTAGAGGGAGGTAACGGGCCGACTACGTCGATGTGAATGTGCTCAAATCGAGAGTCAGGATGGTGAAAAGGACCGAGTGCTGAGCTTGTATGTCGTTGAATTTTAACTGATTGACAAGCATTACACGATTGAGTCCACCTGCGTACATCGCGATTCAAGTTTGGCCATATGAAACGCTCCCTAATCATATTTGTTGTAGACTTTACTCTTGGATGAGATATATTGTGCATACTCTCAAAGATGCTACGTCGGAGAAGATGTGGTATGTATGGTCTATACCTGCCCGTTGAGACATCACAAACTATTTTCACATTATCAATCAGTATTTCTTCGAAAACTAAGGAAGTTGTACTGGAAGATCTTAGTCGAGCTAATTCATCATCGCTTTGCTGTAACTGTGATAACCTATTGGAATCTACATTAGCAGGTTTAAAGGTGATTGACGATACTCTGGAGAGAGCATCTGCAACCTCATTCCTCTTGCCTTTGATATACTGAATGTCAGACGTGAATTGCGAAATAAATTCGAGGTGTCGGATTTTTCGCCGGGTATATCTATCATGAATTGTTGTAAGGGCTTTTGTTAACGGTTTGTGATCCGTAAAAATTGTAAATGCAGAACCTTCTAACATATGTCTGAGATGTTTAATAGCAAGATACGTGGCTAAAAGTTCACGGCCGAAAGTACTGTAACGCGTCTGAGTGTCGTTTAACCTTTTGGAGAAAAATGATAAAGGTTGCCACTGACCATCAACTCGCTGTTGAAGTACAGCTCCTACTGCTATGTTAGATGCATCGGTACTAAGGGCTAAGGGAGCATTGCGATTCCGTCGTGCTAATAGCGTTGCAGAACTTAAAATGCCTTTCAACTGCTCGAAAGCTTTGATAGCTGACTCTGTCATAATGAACAACCTGGAGTGTCCTCTTAATAGGTCAGTCAATGGCTGGGCTACTTGTGCGCAATGTGGTATGAAACGTCGACAGTAGTTTACCAAGCCAAGAAATTGGCGTAGCTTCTTAAAGGATTCCGGTACAGGGTAATTATTAATAACTTCTACGTTTGCCGGAATGGGTGTAATCCCTTGAGAGTTCACCACGTGTCCCAGGAACTGAAGTGAGCTTTTGCCGAATTCACACTTTTCAGGATTAACAACTATTCCATATGCACTTAATCTTTGGAAAAGCTGTCGCAAGTGCTGTAAGTGTTCATCTGCAGTAGAACTAGCTACTAGTAAATCATCAATATATGCATACACAAAATTTAGTCCGCGAAGCACTGTATCAATGAACCGTTGAAAGGTTTGTGCCGCATTAGTAAGCCCGAAGGGCATGCGAAGGAATTCGTACAGCCCAAAGGGTGTTGTAATCGCCGTCTTGCAGATATCAGCAGGTGCTACTGGAATCTGATAATAGGCTCGAACTAGATCAATCTTAGAAAAAATCGTAGTACCAGAAACGTTGTTAACGAAATCCTGTATATGGGGGGATCGGATATCTATCGGCAACAGTTTGCTTGTTCAAAGCACGATAGTCGCCACAAGGTCGCATCTCCCCGTTCTTTTTTGGGACCATGTGTAGTGGGGACGCCCACGCACTGTTTGAAGGACGGATGACACCTAACTGAAGTAGCTTATCAAACTCTGCCTTGGCAATCGATAGGCGTTTAGGATCTAGTCGTCGTGGTCGAAAGTGGACCGGTGGTCCTGTTGTGTCTATGTGGTGCACTATATCATGTTTCACCTCCTTATTACCATATACCGCGCTTAGTGACTCCGAGAATTCCTTTAGAAGAGCCGAATAAGGACAGGTTGGAGTCTGCTGTGCCACCACTAGGGATAGAGATGGGAAATCGGTAACTACTCCCTTGATAAAAACGTTATGACCAACACTGAGTAACTTATGTCGCCTCACATCAACCAGTAAGTTGTAATGCTCTGGTCATGGAACGCGCATCTCTTTGTAATATATGAACCGTGCTACAATGCATATATTTTGAGTCCTAGTACTGAAATCTCTGTTGCAAATGGTTTGGTTTTCAATTCAACTGACTTTATGTTATGACACTGTCAAAATATCTGTATAAGTGTAAACTCATATCTTTCTGATCATGCCTGTAAACTTTCATGCCCTCATGTACACAATGATACATGAGAATAAAAACTATTTATTTATTTATTTTACAATAAACAGATTACTAGAGTATAATGGAGTGCTTACAACAAGCTCCATGAACCAAGAAAATGGGAACTAGGAAACTCACATTATATGGCTGCCCTCCTCCTAACACACTGACAGAGTGAGACTTCGTCCTGATATCTACAAGCACCCTGGATACTGAGGCAAATTTACGAGGAGGGGGCAACGAAGTCAAGGGAAACGCTACTCTGTGCTTTATACTAAATCAACCATGTGCACTGACTTTCGAACTATTTTTAACATCGTTTAAAACCTGTGCGTGGCTTCATCTAAAAAGTAACATATCGCTGCCTCGATAATTAGAAAGAAGCATTCTGGCATCGCGAAAAGAGTTCAGCACCAAACTAGCAAGTGGGTAGTAAACTAAAGACACTGGACGTACAAAGACCATCGTCTAAAGACATGCTTTTTGTCCCTTAAATTGAATTGCAACTGACAACTGGAATCCAAGAGGCTCGTTTCGTCCCGTTTAGGACTTATCAACAGGGTGTACCTGTATCTTTTATAGCTTAGTACAAGGAGAATAAGAAAAGAACGTATCTGGACGCATATAATATCGAATGTTTTCTAACGCTCTAAAAGAGCGATTCTCTTGCCAGTAAGTCATGACGAACCGCGGGGTAGTCCTTAAAAAGTTGCTTGTCAAAGCACGATCCCACAGATATGGCTCACTTTTATGCAATGAGAGTAAGCTTCATTTGGGACGCCTTATTAGCCCCTGTTAGGTCAGCCACGTCAGTATGGAGCTTTGAGCAGAGGCTAGACGCCAATATTTCTCTACATGGACCACTATCTGTTACCTAAAACAATAGGAAAACATGCTATCACCAATACTCGCACAATGATTTTCACAGTCACTGCTTACTGTCTTCCTTCTTATTGCTTTCTTACTTTTTCCACTCCACTAGGTAAGCGTACACACTACCTCTTAATGATCAGGTAGCTATCCGCCCTTAGCCACAACAATTTCTACTGTCCAGAAAACTTAAAATAGATAAAATAAAAATGATAACAATAACACCGTGGACGACAGCAACTGACAATAGACAAATCTCATCGTTTTTACGGCCGAACCAATCAGTAGCCGACACCGAAACACCAAGAAGAGGATGCAAAAGAGTAATATGGGTTGTAGTAGCTAGTCCTGAGGATATTGGATACTGAATCCATTGTTGATACTTATCAAGTACCTAATGACCTAAAGACTAGCGCTGGTTATGATTTTCGGAATTTCGGTTGGGTTTTCTTCAATACAGTAGTGTCTTGCAGTACTTATGCTTGTCCTTTGAAATGCCTCCAAAATATTTTGGATTTATTTCCATCATATCGTTATAACCACTGCTCCTGTTTTCGAACAACTTCATTAGGTAAATGCCTTTTCTTGAATAAAACCACTTTCATCTACTTAAGCCTGTTCCCACATGTCTTTATATGCTTAAGTCCGTTTATGAGTCAATTCGAGTAGCATTCACTCAGTGCACGTATGTTTTTGTGGTTACTGATTCCAGATTATGAACTGCTCACTAGTTCTTGTTAAGTTTTGTAGTTAAAATCTTTGTCGCTTATGTCCTTCGAGACATTTAGGCGGCTCCACTCAGTCTTAGCTAGAAAGATGTTATCTAGTTAGAAGGCGTCGTCAGTTCGTATATACGTTACAAATAAGTCTTGGCCGTGGCGGGGTTTGAGCAACCTATCTAAAGTCCGCTCTGTGCCATTAGTCATTGGTCGAAAACCCCACGTGACATCTTTAAAGATTAGTTTGTATGGTGCTAGTGAATTCATCCTGTTTATAATTCAGTTCTGTACTAATTCGAGCACCCGAATTTTGCCTGTCCACTTTAAATTATTTTTGTCTAATATTCTTTTAGCGATGTTGCAAGCACTATTATTTCGCCTACTTTCTGTCATAGTGTAGCTCAGAACCTTAAATAGATTTGTATACTGTACTATCTACAACACATTTTATTTCACGTGTGCTCTAATGCATATGCTTTTTTACTACAGGAAGAATTTGCACACTATGCTGCTTCCAAATGTATCACGTGATTTGCAGAAAGAAATTTTCAAAGCTTGTATGTTACTAACCTACAACTCATTTCTCTTGAAGACCCTAAAAATATAAAGTCTTGTAGTGATTGGCTTGATTTTCTTAATCACATGGAAAACGTAGTCCGGTCATTGGCTCAAGAATCAACCACTAACAGCATACTTCTTAATTTATATGAAGGGGCTATTGATGTAAGTTATTTAACCAGCAATAAGTGTGCTTTTTTACTAGTCTTTAGAAGCTAGCTGGTCAGATGAAATGTATCTGGTAATTTTTATCAGAAGAGCAGTTTTAGCAGCATACGAGTAAGTTATTTGTACTAGTCCTAATTTAATATAGAAATCCGGACTCTGGTCCTGTACTCCTTGGCTTCTGTTCTATTAATGGACGTCGTAATGCACAGTTGATTGCGGCTGTAGCGTATTATTATTCGAAACAAGGTAAATATCTACGCATTATTTATTTTACTGTAAATTTAAGGAGATAAAAATAGAGCTAAAGGTCTCCTGAACTCTACAAAAAAATGCGTAGATCAGTCTGGAGTGGAATTGCTGTGTAAAGTAGAGAGAATGCTTGGTACTGATGGTGATTTTGAATCATTATTAGGACCTTTTTTTTACAAACCAGACGTCGAATTTCATAGTAAAATTTTTACTGTAGATAACAATTATTTTAAATAGACATAAACAATTCTCGAGCGAGTTCAAGTGGTGTTTCTTCGGTTCTGGATTCTACATCGCCAAATGAGTAAGTCTCTTTTAATCGTTTTTTTAAACGTGAAGCTCCATATTAACGCAGTCTTCGGTTTAAGAGTCATCTTTGTAAACACATCAAATTAAATTTTCATAGTTTGTTGACTACCTACACTTTTTTATCAGATACTTCATTTTGGAAAACGTTTGTTTTCAACTGCCCTATCTCCAACAAGCTGATGTTAAAATGTCAAGTAAGGCAGTTGTAGATCTGTTATCAGTTTAGAGATATCAGATGTAATTTTTTTTGTTAATATCTCATCAACGGTTTTAATTCTAGCATTTACCGGTTGATCATTATAATTTCTGTTGTGAAACGTAAACGAGATTTATGAGTTAAATGTTATGATTATGCGGTTACGATTGTTGAGATCTGTACTAACATGACTCTATATCGAGTGCTTTTAAATTTATAAAATATCTTTTCTATTTCACACTTCAACATTGGTTTACTAAAAATTATGGTAGCTAGATTCTTATTTGTCTTAACAGTCGTGTGGGATTTTGATGCATCGGTTTATTGCATGATTTAGGATAATGTTAGTAAAAAATTAGCAGACATCAGTATAAACCTTCCTACTTATACAGTTATACACACATCTGAGTATTGAAATATAGACTAGCTAGTCTGTCTATCTGCATAAATTGTATTTCAGAAATCTTTAGATACATGGTTATTCTCCTAGTTTTTGATTCACTAACCAAGTCATAGTGTAGTAAGCTCTTCTCTCACTATCTAGTATTCGTCGATACATTTCAGTGACCTGATTCTAAATTAGGGCAAGAGTCTAGCTAAGAAAAGATGCATTCATGTATCAGCCATCGTTCATAGAAAATACCCATGTTAAGTATCCAGATGGTCTTACCATTTGTTTGTTTCTTCCTCCACAAGTTCTAAAATCAATGGTTTCCTAGCAAATGTTGATTGATGGTTTATTCTTAATGCTTTTACATTAAGTATTTATATACCGAATTGTTAGGTTCAGTCCAAGACATTAAGTGGATTGAAAACCCTTGTAAAATCACATTACATTTGCACTGTTAGAGTTTTCTTAATTAGAGACTATCAAATATCACTTACTTTGGCGTAACTTTTACTTTACTGATCTATCTTGGTCTTGACGTATTTTGTTCGTATCAAAGAAAGTCTTTCGTTCACTTTACCATACAGACTAACTACATAGTTTTACTTTACTAGATACTTACTATCACAACTCGTCAATTCCTTCCCAGTACTCATTATTCTATGCTACTCCAGCTGTTTTATCCAGACCTTTTGAAAAAAACTACGTGGCGTTGTGTAGAGTGTTGAAGACAGCAGAATTTGTGGTAGTACATTCAGTGTTATTATAAATACGGTTGTATATACACATTTGAAATCCTGAAAGCAATTGACTAGTGTCATTTTATCAGATATAAACCATCCATTTTATCCGAATCTTCCTCGTATATCCCGAAGTGGTATTTATTTCAGTGTTACACCAGAAGTTTCACTTAGTTACTGAATAATCTATAGTCACTTATAGAACCATGTAGAAGTTATAAGGACTAATTATTGCAATTCCCGCTTTATATTAGGACTTGACTATCGCTTTATTAGCATTTATTGAAAATTACTGTCATCGATGTGCATCTCGTGCTGATTGAATACAATTTTAATATTACGTTTGGATTTTTGGGTTGCTGTCGCTGTACAACACTTATCAGGCCATTTTACTTAAGTCGCCAAATTATTTTACCGTTGCCGGAGTATTATAACTAGTATCGCTTTCATGGCTTTAGGTTCATATCATATCTATTTACCTAAAAACTGGTGGGTTGAATTCATAAATTCTATATCGGTAGTTCAATCTTTAAATAGATCAGTCCATTCATATATACTTTCTATTCTTTTATTTATGGATACTAGGTCTAATTCGTGATTTACTTTGAAGTCGTCGAATGAACAACAACTGGTTTACCTCTATACATTTATTGTGATGCATATACAAATGTTTTCATTGTTTCGATATTTCTTAAAATTAGTTATTCCAGGCACACAGGAGAACGTACACAACCGCTAATAAATATCAAGTTTGAACCGGATGAAAACTCTCCGAACTTTCCTGAAGATTTCAAGCCACTCGGATCTAAACACGGAAATGATTTAATCAATGTAGGCTAAAAGATTTACTTAACACGAAAACAAGTATTTTATTAAACGAATTCAAGCCCTATTTTTTGAACGATTTTTTCATGAAAAGTGTTTATATACGATAGATAATGAGACGTGCATCTTACAAGTGGAGTAATAACATTGCGTAATTAGGAAGAAATCAATATACCTAGTACGTCAAAATAACCAGAAGAGTGTTATGTATATGCATACTAATTAGTCACATTAGTAACCATTATTTCTCTAATTCTTTGAAGATTGGATTCTATTAATTGAGTTATCTAGCCATCTGTCTGAGTGACTCAACATCCTGTACACTATGTTTTTAGGTTGGGTAGTTGGACGTTGTCTGGAGGAATCTTTTGACCTTGGATCCAGCACTTAGTACCACAGTATGCATATGAAAAAAATCATGCTTCTTGTAAAATTCCAAGTCTTATCACCCAGTCTTATAATGTGAAACGTTGCCAGCGAGCTGTTCGTGCACTAGCGATTGAAAACTAGAATAAAATACTAATGGTTTCCAATATATATGCACAATCAACATAGAACCTGGTACATGTGTGCATCGGTTCAAGTTGCCATACCACCATGGCACCGCAAGATTAACACCACCACAATTAGTGGAAGTTACTTCAATAAAATAAAATAATAATAGTAACAAGGAGTGTGAACATATAGAATATGGTTCAGGAAGCGTAGGAAAAAAGTTATGGAATAGTTTAAAGCTCATGATTTAAGGGAGGACAATGAGTGAATACATCTGCGCCATTGTGACCGATTCTGGGCCATGTCACTCAGTGTTTCTAGCCACTGGTTACGGTAATCGTGAGGACCCCATCCAGGTAGTCTGCAGCTACCGACGCGACTTAAACTGGCAGTCAGTGACTTCATGGACTGATGCCATGTTTTAGTTTGGCCGCCTCTAACTGTCTTCCATCCTATTCCTATATCAGGCAGCATTGCGCGTCGAGGCAGACGGTGGTTGGGCATACGCAACACATGTCCAAATCACCTCAGTCGATGAAGATTCACAACCTCATCGACTGATTTACCACATTTGCCTAACACCCGTCGTCTAACCTCGTTATTACTTACTCGGTGATCCCAGCTAACGCGAGCGATGTTTCGGAGACATAGATGGTCAAAAACTAATAACCTTCGAGTGTCATCTACCCTTAATGGCCACCTCTCACACCCATACATTAAGACAGAGCGAACTGTTGCGCAGTACACTCTCCCTTTCGTTGGGAGATGAATATCTCGTCTACGCGATAGGTGACGTATGTTGGCAAAAGCCGAACGAGCTTTTTGAATTCGTACTGATATTTCGTCAGAGACCAACCCATCAGAGGTAATCAGACTCCCAAGATAAGTGAAGTGGTCGACGTGCTCAACTACTTCACTCTCTATCTTTAGCTCATGTGTTGACGTAGACCAGTTCTGGAGCAACAGCTTGCATTTAGAGGGGGAGAAACGCATTCCGAAAATGCTTGCATTGGGGCTTATTGCTGTTAAAAGTTTCTGCATCGTATCAGCGTCTTCGCTAAACAGGACTATATCGTCAGCATATTCTAAGTCAATAAGTGGATCTCCTGGTAGGAGATCAATTCCTAAAAAGTCAGACGATGAGAGTGTAATTTCCAACAGTATGTTGACTATAAAATTAAACAAAAATGGGGAGAGTGGGCAGCCTTGACGAACTCCACTTGAGGTTACAAGTTCAGATGATAGTTCGCCATATGCTCTGACACGACTAATAGTGTTTGAGTAAAGAGCCTTAACAAGTTTTATGCACTTTTGGGGCACGCCTTTCAATGAAAGACACTGCCATCGAACTTTACGGTCTACAGAGTCAAATGTCGCTTTCAAGTCGAGAAAAACCACCATTGTCGGGCGCCGAAAAGTATGTCTGTGTTCTAAAACCCGACGAATGATGAATATCTGGTCTATACAACCGCGACCAGGTCTGAAACCATCCTGATTTTCTCGTATTTGTAGATCACGAGTTGCAGTTAAGCGTCTGATAATTATAGAAGCTAGTATTTTAGGCACTATATTAGTCAAACTAATTCCTCTATGGTTATCGCAGGACGATTTTGATACTTTTTTATATACTGGGATGATTAACGATCGACACCAGTCAGATGGAATTATGTCAAGTTCCAAAACTTTAGTCAAAATATCAGTCAGCCTAGATGTCAAGGTGGGATCACCATCCTTAAAGACTTCAGGGGGATAGTCCATCTGGACCCGCTGCTTTGCCGTGCCTTAGATTGGCTATAGCTTTTCGACTTCAACAAGAGTCGGGGGGACCTAAGTCGACTTTCAATTCAAGCTACCTGGAAATAGTGGGAAGTTCTAGAGAGGTTGAAGGCCATTTGAACTGTTCCTTGAAGTGTTCAGCCTATCGTTCTAAACGTCTAGACTGAGAGCTAATAAGCGTTCCATCTTTTTCGGAAATCGTCTCACTAACGCTTGATTTTTTACTCCGGTTTCTTTTATTAACTTGAGAAGTTGTCTAGTGTTGCCTATCGCCGCTGCCTTTTCCATTTCCTTTGCTTTCGTTACCCACCACTGTTCACGGTCATTTCGCAGATTTTCTTGCCAATTTATACCTAATTACTCTTCGCTCCTCATCGTTCTGAAGCCTGTCGAGATAAGGTTTCTAAAGTCCATCAATTCAAAGATCTTCACCGAGATATATTGATTTCTCATAACCTGTTGATTCGAGTTCTTGATAGTTATCACCGTAGATTCTACAGCTATTTGAGCATTTTTCCAAGCAGTATTCAGTTGAATCGCATCTTTATAATTGCCTAGGTGATTCTTCAGTTGTTCCTGGAATTTGCTCTTGTCTCTCTCGTTGTTGAACTGAATTCTAATGGGTTTTCCCGTGGTAGTTTTTCTTCGCCAATTAAGATGCAAGCAAATGCGTACTCGCACTAGAGCGTGATCAGAATCCAAACATGCACTCCAGAAAAATCGACAATCTTCTATCGAGCCTCTCCAACGGTAACTAATCGCAATATGGTCTATTTGAGTCCACCGTTGGATAGGACCAGGAGGTCGCCATGTTACACGATGTCTCTCCTCATGCTTAAAATTCGTGTTTGCTAGAAATAAACGACTGTCTAATCATAGTTGTAGTAGACAGTCGTTGTTATCCGTCCTCTGAGTTGGAACACTGAAGCATCCACCTAAATTTCTTTCAGACTGGTTCAAGCTACCCATTTGGGTGTTAAAATCACCAGCCATGAGTACCAAATCCGAGTGTTTGGCCCTATGAAAAAGTTCAGAAAGTTTTCTGTAAAATTCATCTTTCACTTCATCCAGGTTGCAGTCAGTGGGAGCGTAGGCAGAAACAACGTAAAGACAATGGCGTGTGTCCCTATCTTTGCGAGTTCTTACTGAACCATTTAGTCGGACGACACATAGGCGACTGTCGACAGGAATCCATTCGAGAAGTGCCTGTTCAGCACTCATACTTAACGCAATACCTACACCGACTAGCCCACGAGAAGTTGCTTTTGAGTCGCCAGATAAACGAAGAGTGTATCGCGAAGGTTGTTCACTCTGACCAGGTGAGGTCAAATGAATGACTACGCTAGGATCCTGTATGCGTGTTTTGGAGACACAACATACATCAATGGCATGGGGTTCTATTGTCTTAGCTAGGGAGACTTGTTGCCCTATTTGACGCAGGGTTCGTACATTAAATGCATCAATGTGAAGTTTGGAGCGTGGTTTTAGTATGTTATTTCGTGGGCCGGAATCGTTGGCACTAGTGACACAGGCGGAAGTTGAAGATAAGAATTCAGGCTCGAAGGTACGGGCAGGACATGTTAGGAATAGAAGAAGGAGTTTGATTAAAATGGTGGTGGCAGCACGGTCGGGATATATATATATATATATATATATATATATATATATATATATATATATATATATATATATATATATACATATACATATATCACTTCCAAAAATTCATCTAGATTTAGATTAACATTTCTCACTCGTGTGTGATGAGTGTGTGTTTTGAGTGAATTGTGTGAACAAGGATATCGATTAATCTGTGGTTTTTTAATGTTTATTCGCAATAGCGCAGGTGCATCTGTTCCTAGTCTTCCTCCATAGTCTAAGCCTCTTAATTGATCATGATTTTCTTTTTACTGAATCATATTTTCTCAAATTTTATCTCCGATCTCAAACCTTCTCCATTGATACTAACTCTTTTACTACCTTCACTACTCTGAGATTTGGTCCGGCAATTTAATCTTTATCTGCTAACTGGAGCATGACAACTTGAGCTGACGTACGTATGTACCAAATTCTACGTTGTAACTGACTGGCCGACTCTTCGGAAAGTCAAGGTCTGACACTAAACGAAAGTGAATTCGTATGTTTTTTTAATTCATTGTGCTTTGTCAATATAGTTTTCAGGATATGCTTTTTGATATATTTTTGATAGGGTTCATTTAAATCCCAACTTTGCATATCACCCAGGAGCTCAAAAGAATTTTCTCTTACCTCAGGTATACAATTTTTTCATTCTCCCATAATATTTTTTATTTCTAATAATAAATTTACAAGTTACACACATTCTGTGGTGGTCCTTTACTGAAATACTTGTTTACTGTACGTCCAATAAACTTTAACTTGTAGAATCTGATATAATTCGTTATTTTATATCTTGTTTACTTTATTTGAAGCAATTCAGCTTCTGATGCCCATGTCAAATCTTTTGTGGTAAATACTGAAATATCTTTACTCCTGTAGTAAAGACGATTTTTATTACTAAATATAAAGTTAGAATAACAATTTCTAAATGGACGACTTCTCTTAAAACGAGTTGTAGTGTAGCATCGTGTAATTCTCCTACTTTTGATTACCTTCTGTTATGATTGACAACCGCTTATTTATGGCTCATTGTTCCATGTTGAAATACAGCTGATTATTTCGTGACTACCAAATTTGTGTGTATACATGAACTATTTTCAGCGTAATTCGGAACATGTATATGACATTATCCATCTGTAGGCATTTTTACTTACCTTTTCCGATAATTATTGGCACAGTCTGAAATCATTTAAAGTTTCACTTCGGATGACCTTGATAATTCAGTGCAGTCAATTGTGATAGGAAGGGTGTCAGAAAGCATATTTGCTACAAAAATCAAAGTTGGATGTCGAAGGTTTACTCTACGTGTGATTACTATCAATGTCCTGTGGTAAATACCTTTGTTAACACTTGCCCAATGTCAACTGACTGTACTAATTCTTCAAGATCACCTTAAGTGAAACTGCAATTGTATTGTTCTTTTAGACTGTTCCTAGTTATTAGTGCAGTAAGTGAAAGCTAAAATACCAAAAGTTTATATATATCTCTTTATCTAGGGTTTTTTTAATTCATTGTGCTTTGTCAATATAGTTTTCAGGATATGCTTTTTGATATATTTTTGATAGGGTTCATTTAAATCCCAACTTTGCATATCACCCAGGAGCTCAAAAGAATTTTCTCTTACCTCAGGTATACAATTTTTTCATTCTCCCATAATATTTTTTATTTCTAATAATAAATTTACAAGTTACACACATTCTGTGGTGGTCCTTTACTGAAATACTTGTTTACTGTACGTCCAATAAACTTTAACTTGTAGAATCTGATATAATTCGTTATTTTATATCTTGTTTACTTTATTTGAAGCAATTCAGCTTCTGATGCCCATGTCAAATCTTTTGTGGTAAATACTGAAATATCTTTACTCCTGTAGTAAAGACGATTTTTATTACTAAATATAAAGTTAGAATAACAATTTCTAAATGGACGACTTCTCTTAAAACGAGTTGTAGTGTAGCATCGTGTAATTCTCCTACTTTTGATTACCTTCTGTTATGATTGACAACCGCTTATTTATGGCTCATTGTTCCATGTTGAAATACAGCTGATTATTTCGTGACTACCAAATTTGTGTGTATACATGAACTATTTTCAGCGTAATTCGGAACATGTATATGACATTATCCATCTGTAGGCATTTTTACTTACCTTTTCCGATAATTATTGGCACAGTCTGAAATCATTTAAAGTTTCACTTCGGATGACCTTGATAATTCAGTGCAGTCAATTGTGATAGGAAGGGTGTCAGAAAGCATATTTGCTACAAAAATCAAAGTTGGATGTCGAAGGTTTACTCTACGTGTGATTACTATCAATGTCCTGTGGTAAATACCTTTGTTAACACTTGCCCAATGTCAACTGACTGTACTAATTCTTCAAGATCACCTTAAGTGAAACTGCAATTGTATTGTTCTTTTAGACTGTTCCTAGTTATTAGTGCAGTAAGTGAAAGCTAAAATACCAAAAGTTTATATATATCTCTTTATCTAGGGTTTTTTTAATAAGTATATCTTACTGTTGATTATTTCCACACAATTTAAGAGGCAGTAATTGCATCACAATAAAAGTAGTGCCTAACACAAACGTACGTTCGTTTAATTTATCATAACACAGCATTATAAAATGAAACTAAAAAAACTAATTATTAGTGGGTTCAAATAATATGACAGATGTGACGAGAAAATAACGTTAGGTTGATAATATTGGCTTAGGAAGACAAAATGAAAAAAGCATGTATGAAGCATTAATACATTTAAATAAGTGTAGTGAGTACTTTTGCACCACTGACCAATCTTTTTATTTCGATCAACGTCTTCATCCACCTTTCATGGTTGTCGCACTGATTCCACCTAAGTAGATTCATTTATTATTATGGTGTGGTTTGACTGCCCTTAGATTTCGTACAACTCACTACGCTGAACATTAAGATGAGAGGTGGTTGAGACATGTATTTCGTTTGAAGACTCAAAACTTCATCAACTGATTTTTCTAGTCCCAGTTAAAATGTAGCATAAGTGTTGCGTAGGTTTTATACGTACAGTTTTCAATAGTAAACAGTAAATTTACCAATTAAGTTAATGATCAGTTGTACAAATTGTGTCGGTTGCATTTTTTTGCGTCAGGTTTCAATTACCTGACCGTTGCCGCTATATCGACGTGGTGGTCAGGCTTGCCTATTGTGATGATACAATCGAGCTATGCTGGCTTGAACAGTCGTTCCTTAAGGTCCGATCATGATGCACAGATCGGTTAAAGAGCAGTATGACTGAGAGCAGCGAACCTAAAGTCTGAGGATAAATTCGTACTATTGACTGTACGGGGTTGTTACGGTAGTGGAGTATTTCTTTCAGGCAGCTAGTATGACAGCTATTCTTCTTTCCCACAAAGGGAAGGTGCGGTTAGAAATTGTCAACCCTAAAAATGTACACCTCATTTACTCCTTGAACTTCCGTTATTACAAGTACGGTGCCAACACATCAAAAACCACTCATTAGAAGGTCGTTTATGATCGACCTCAAGGAGATATCTCATAGACTCTATGGTCACATTCTCGGGTTTTTAAAACTACCTCTATCTATTCTCTTTTAGATACCTCAAGCCAACCTTTCCACAGTGTAAGCCTTCTAATGTTTGTTCTACTTTCACTTCCAACCATTTTCTATCTCTCATCTTTTCAATACGTGCCACTGGTACTAATGATTCAAGATCATAAAGTACTTCCCGAGTCTTCGTGGAACTACTCTCTAAACTTCGTGTTGGAGCTTCTAATGTGTGAACACTATGTGAAATCTTCCAATAGGCCTTGCTAGCTAAAGCCATAGAATCTCACCATTAATGTATGCTGTCTCCGAAACACTAATACAAGATCCTTAAGTGATCATTCACTTGACCTCACGTTGTCAGTACCAGAAAACAGTACTATTCACACTCTTAGAGACCCTACACCCGATTTTAGTGGACCTTCTGGTATAGACATACTACTACTGAATTTGCTGACAGAACAGGTACCTTTCGAGGAGATTCCTGTCGACAGTCGTTAATATACTGTCCATCAGAATGGTACAGTAATAACTAAGATTCATTTTCTTCGTTTTTGCCTATGCTCCATTGACTGCAGCTCGGTTAAAGCAAAGATGTATTCTACATAAAAGTTCTCGAATCTCCCTCAGAGAGCTAGACGCTCCGATATAGTAATCACAGCAAGGGATTTTAATACCCAATTGGGTAATCTAAATCAGGCTGAAAAACATTTAGACGAATGTTTTGTTATCCCAGCCCTACGAACGGATAATGGAGCTCGTCTCCTACAATTATGTTCAGATAATCATTTATTCTTAGCAAGTTCAAACTTTATGCATAAGGAGAGGGATTTTCTAACTAGTCGTTCCCCAACATAAACACAACTCTGGACACAAATAGATCTTATCAGCATCAATCATCGCAGAGGACTGTCGGTCATTCTGGAGCACATGCTTGGACTCTGAACATACCTTAATGAGATCACACGTTTCCATGCATTTTACTAGACGCAGAAAGGTCACTGCAAAAATATTCGTTTAATATCAGTTCGGGAATGCATCCAAAGGATTCGAGAAGTACTTAGTTGATCATGTTCAGCTAGTTTATCCGGAAGAAACCAAATATTTCTTCCAGCAGATTTTAGGGCGTAGGCATACTTAACATAGTCTGACAATAGTTGTGTTCCTTTTCGTAGAAGCAGCTTATAAATCCGTAGATCAAGAGGTTCTGCGGTAGTTTGACATTAAAATGTGTGCCTCAAAAGTACATAGACCTTATTAAAGCTCTTGACTCGAACACTGCTGGTCGAGTTAAATCTGATGTCGAATCATCATCAGTATTGTCAATCTGAAGTTGTGTTCGTCAAGAATGCCCTCTATCCTCCTTTTTTATTTAATTTCTTCGTAGAAGTCACGCTTTCTCTATCTAGCTTTTTAGGAATTGACCTAGCAGGAGGCACCACTTATCGACATAGAATACATAGACGATATAGTTCTATTCGGTAAATAACTCGACAATATGCAATCTCCTGAACATTTAAAGTAACAATACAGGCATATTTCGGGATGCGTTTCGCTTTCTCTGAATGTAAAATGCTGCCTCATGACTGGTCTGCACCATCCCCCTAGGAAGGTCACTGGGTGCGAAGTAGTTGAGTGCGTAAACTACTTCACTTATGTCGGAAGTCTGATCAGCCTTGTTGGATCGGTGTCTCATTAAATCTCAGCTTAGATTGAGAAGGTTTGCTTGACTTCTGCCAACTTACGTTACTTGTGGTGTAGGTGAGATATCTGTTACTCAACGAAAGGTTGAGTATTTTACACACCTGTCCTCTCAGTATTAACCTATGGTTGCGAAACGTGTGCTATGAAAACGGAAATTTTTCATCAAGTGAGGTGGTTCGGCCATGTATTACGTATGCCCAACCACTACCTGCCTCCTTGCATGATGTCGAATGACGTACGAGTAGATTTGAAAAAAGCTAGGGATAACCAAGATAAAATGTGGCATCAGTCTATAAAGTCTTTGACTATTGATCTCTCCCATGTTGGTGGATACAGATTACTTGGCTGGGGTTAACGTGATAATCATTATCACAGGCTGGAGACAGTTGAGTGACGTGGATCAAAATCGGTCACATTGACATATCTGTATTGTATGTATGTGTGTATGTTCAACATAGAACCTAGCACATGTTCAACGGTTCAAATTACCACACCTCCCCAACACAGCAAGTTGAAGTAATAGTTATTTCGGTCGTAGTAAAAACGTGTGGACATATGTAATGTAGTACAGAGCAAAATAATTAGTTCGTATGAAGGTATAAAATAATTTTAAATCGACTATTTGAGGGGGAACAAAGGGTGCGTGAACCTGTACCACTGTGACTGATTTTGCGCTGTCACCCAGAGTCTCCAACCATTGGTTACACACCAGTGTGGTGCAAGTATGTTCGCTTTTTGTCTTCTAAATCTTAAGTTCTATTGTTCTTTTGGATACACTTTTGCTTTATGCTTTCTTGTTGTGTTAATCTCGCATATTTGATCTCATCGTGATAATGTAGTATGGTAACTTGGACCTATGGGCATTTGTTCCAGGTTCTACATTGTCCGTGACTGACTTACAGGTTTGAACTGAGAATCACTGACTAGATACCTTGGCTTAGTTTCCAGAATTGTTACAAATGTATTCATTCACTATAATTTTTAGGAAAATTTAAAACCTTTTTTTCTCATCGTCAGTTGCTTTTCATGATATATATGCTTGTATTTTCACTCTATTTGGTTGTAAACTAGGATTCACCCTTCACTTTTCTATATTTTATTTCAATCTATTGATTAATTATGTTATTCAATCATTTTGGATACACAATAAAGCTGTGGTTCAGTAGTTAGACATTTGAGCTCAGTCACTAAGTAGAAGCTTCGAATCACTACTTCGCTTACTATAGCGGAGTAGTATTAGTGACTTTCGAATTTAGGGTGTGTATCAAAGCCAGATGCACGAATCTATTTTTAGCAGATAAGCTGATTTTAGCCAATTTTCGTTACTTCATATACAGCTATTTCTAATTTTAACGAATTCTTATTCATATATATATATATATATATATATATATATATATATATATATATATATATATATATGTTTTAGTCACTAGTAATCTGCAAATGGAATCATTATCCACTCTCGTTGGTTCAGTTAAATTGAATGAAACTTATGACAACATGGCTTCGCATAATTCTGTAAGTTCCGCTTATATCTTTACTGTCATTTCGAAGTCTTGATAAGTTTCTCCTTGTAAATGTTTTTCTGTGTTTCATGATTTGTCTACTTGGTTTTTGATCGTAGTTGCTAGCGTTGTTGAATACTTCGATGTAAATATTGCTTCTAACATTTTTTAAGGCATCCGCAACATCTTTATATTTGCACAGTATGAGCGTTACACTTGTCCAGAAACATGTGTAGGTTGTAGTTAATAATAATAATAACAATGACTATTATCGTATATATATATATATATATATATATATATATATATATATATATATATACATCATACAGTTTGTAGCTGTCGAAAAACATATTTTCTTCTGTTGTATGCTTTCAAAGTTAGTGTTTTAAAACTTTCATGCACTTTATTTCAACACTTAATCAACTATCATGATTATTTGTTTCTAACAAGGATATTGATTTATTGACCTGAAAATTTGTAAACGATCTAATGTGAGCGAAGATAGGCGACTATCAGATTTGAATGAACAAAGGATTGTAACCTGTATATTTTCCTACTCATTTTGTATGTGACCTCCCATTTGGTGACTTCTTGTAATTGCGTTAGTGTAATTATATACGTGCCATATGTGATTCATTTGGTTCTTGATCATTCCCCTAGATTGTAATGAGTCTAGGTAGAACTATTGATCCAGGGTTGGGATTAGTCGTTAGCTAATAGAATTAATCGAGCAAACACCTTCACAAGGATTATCGAATATCCTGTATCTGTAACAGATTTAAATTAACAAACTGGTCTTCTAATTTATTATTTTATGTATCCATTTTTACTAAATAATCCATCATTTGCATTTTATACTATCATAGTTTCAGTCCTCCGATAGTTATCTTTCTGCATTCATACGTGATTGATATTCATTTTTTATATCGGAAACAATGAAAAAATCTCAGAAGACTATATTATTATTATTATTATTATTATTATTATTATTATTATTATTATTATTATATTTTTTATGAGAAACAGTATCTGTGAATATATTTGTCAAATCAACCCACTAGGGTTGATGTCTGAAGAAATCTCTTTTGCTAACTTGCGTCACTTATTTTATCACTAGATTATACTTCATTTATAACTAATTATCATCATGCCTGAAGGTCCTGGGCTCGATAGTCTACAAAGTCATGAATACACGTCACTACTAATTCTGCTCGTATCCAAGACTCTGTTTCTCATTGCCTGTATAACTATAGCCACTTCCTTATATAGACTACAAGATACTTTTCAGTCGTATGTTTCATAAGATATCTTTTGATATTTTGTAGTTGTAGCCTCATGAGTACAGTGGCTTTTTAGTCTGTATGTTACATGTTAGCTAGGTAGAAAGATTCAGTGGGCTTGTTTCATTCATTCCATATTTTCTCCACTTTAACTTTTGACAGTCATTCAATGTTTTCGATGTTTAATCACCTTATTTCATTATGCAGAATAAAAACATTAACAGACAATTAGTTTCTATTGGTGTACAAGTTGAGCAAGTCAATGTTAATGAACGTTGCATCACAGTTGGTGGTAAGAAGTATAAAGTAATTGATGAGCTGGGACGTGGTGGTTCATCTGTGGTAAGTAGTTTGTGTAACAGTTATCTATTTTATTTGTATGTATCTTTCAAATAGTATTATCATGAATTATATCTTTTTTATAGGAACTTTGGTTACAGTTTAATATAGGAACGAATAGTCACGATACTCTAACTGTCCATGCCTAGTTCACAAATGAACCAATCGACGGCTGGATTAATTAACCAATATTAGCTAATCAAAAAACAGTATTTGAGTTCCTCGGGAAAAAAAAGAAAATTCGTACAGGGGATATGAAGAATTTGTAAGGTTAATAAATAAATCACAGTTTGTAATGGTGCTATTAAACCAAAAAAAACGAGGATAGAGAAACTTGTCCATGTAACTGATAAACTGTTGACCTCTAGAACCGTCGTACTTTGATAAAAGTTTTAAAATTCTGTTCATTTTCGAGAGAATTTTAAATACTCATTACGATATGACTCCTCATTCGAAATTCTTTTTGAAAGGCAAATATTTGTTCTCAGACAGTTGCATACAGTGATATATATATATATATATATATATATATATATATATATATGTATATGGTTTCCTTCATAAATCTCCTTTTTCTCTGGGTCTCGATAGAAGACAGGCATTATATAATGAGTCTTATTTCACTAATCATGCAGAAACATCCCCAAATTACAATACAATTGTTCGTAAACACTATTTTTTAATGTGGTCCGAGTTATAGTTCTGTTTTTAACTGTAAATCCCAAACTACGATGAATTTTTATTTAATTTTAAGCCATGTTTCAACGGTAAATTTTAAAATTTTAAAGTAGTGTTCCCTAATATTAATCCATACCATAAGTTCTGTTTTTAGCCTTAAGTCCTAGTCCCAATGTTGAACCTGTGTTTAGCAGTGGTATGAAATTTGGCAAAAGTAGGGTAACATTAAGCAAAACGTCATGTAAGATAGTGCAGAACGTCAATAAACTTTCAGTAAAACGCTAAAACATGAAAAACGTTGGACAGTGTTTCAATCATCTGGGTTTTTCAATCATCTTTCTCAATGCATTTCATGCTGTTTTCCTGAACCTTTTGTGATTTGGCGCCAACCTTTTGGCTTACTGAGTTAGCGCTAATTCTGATTATAAATTCAAATTCTTACCCTAAAACTTGACCTAAGATCATGTTCTCAACACTGAATCCCAATGTCAACTGGAATTCTTATTTTTTAGCCTAAATACTAATCCCGTTGATTAGATAATGTTTTGTGTATATATTTTCGCTTCGAATTAGCGACAATCTTCACACCGATAGCTCCTCTCTGATTGGTTTTTCAGGATATTTTGCACGATCATTTGAGTATCGCGACCCTTCTTTCTTATATTACACTGTAGCTATTATATTTATAAATAATCTCAGCGAGTGAATTTAATAAAAATCCAACGTTTCTTTGAGCAGATTGGTCCGAGCTTCATTATGGAAATAACCAAAAATTAAAAATTAATGAATATAAATGTAAATAAGTTGTAAAGTGTAACTAAGATTGTCCAGTCGTCATTATAACCGAGCCAATGTTCATAATGTCATTGATGAATGAAGGTGCGTAGTGTACATGTTGCAAAAAGTGTTTGTGCACATATTCCTAGATTATAATCATTGAAATGAATCTAAAGTTTGACTTGCCAAATTATGGAAAAATTTAAGAATAAGTAAAATTAAATGGATACGATAATAATTATATGTTAGAGGGTAGATGTATGTTTGTTAAAGGTAGTATTGTTGGACTTTGCAATTAGACTAAATAATTTTAAATAAATCAAATGAATATCTATATGTGTGTGATTTTGTGGAGATAGGTATTTTTATTACATTAATCAGCTCACTGGTGATTGGTATAGTATATACTTGTCGGGAGTTATACAGTTATCACCAATGACAATCAATGATCGTCGCGCTGTATCGAAACTCAATAAAGTAGGAATTCTACGATTAGACACAGAGTGGTCTAGTGGTGCAGAGGGTTAAATGTTTGTCAGCTTGAAGGTCCTGGGGTTCGGTTCTTTGGTGGAATCGAGGGCACGCACTGCCGAGGAGCCCCATACTAAGACGGAACAGATGTCCAGTGCTCCTTGGTTTTATTTGATACCCAACCAATATCAGTCTGTGACGAGTATATGTATGTGTTGGAATGTTAACGAAACCAGTCAACATTATAAAATTTAATCATAAAAAGATGACTAAATAATAGTGTTATTTTTCGTAGTTCATAGTATTAGAAAGTAAGAGGACGTTGGGGTTGTCGATAGTATCTAAATTCATTTATTGATCACTATTTGTTTTGCTACAGCTAACAGTACTCCGTCTATACTGTTAATTTTATTTGGATTTCTCTATATATATAGGTCTTCAAATGTTAACCTTTCTTAATAAGAGCTAAAATGTTTTTGAAGGATTTTTGTTCCGTGTCGGCTAAGTAGAGTGTGGATATCACTAAATTTAGTTCAATTTTTTCGTCCTTCGTAAATGTGACAGACTGTTGAATTTTGTTTATCAGATCCTACCAACCGTTATTTTGTTAATTTGTATCTCTTCCTTTGTGGATTGAAGATAGAACTGAGGCTTAGCGTAGACTAAACTGCACACAAAAAATGAAGTTGGGGTTTTTACACTGTTGATGTATGCATTTTTGGTAAAGAATGACATATGAACTGGGATTACTCATTACATTTTGTCTAGACAACCTTGCGAATGTTAACATAATTCGATTAGGTGTAATGAGGTTCGTAGTTAACTGGAATGAAATCAGTCTAGTAGTAATGATACCATAGATGACGAGAATAAGTCTATTATAATGGATAATATAATGCTCCGTATGAAAATAAAAGTTTATGCACTCATACAAATGATACTGAAAATTTATAAAATCGGTTATTTTCCATTAAAATTGTTATAACGTGTGAAAAAAGTTGGCCTGTTAATCGGTTGGTTGTGCACGGACGCTTATTAAAATGTGCCTCGTCGCCTGTTGATCGGCTGGTTGTAGCAGACGCCTGTTGAAATGTGCCTAGTTGATAATACGCGACTTGCTTAAGCCCACTCAGTCCCAAGCCGGAGATAGAAGAATAAGACAATAGATTAACCAGACAGGTCGGAATAAGATTCAGAGTCTATTTTACACATTCCCTTATATACACAAAATAATCGTAGTGATTATTCATCAAATGAAAATATCAACATTGTTAATAATACAATTAAATGTTGTCAATTGTGCTCACATAAAAGTGATGAAAGTTTACAAATCATGTTAACAAAAAAAATCAATACAACTTGATAAAATGACAATTGTATTTCTAGGGATTTCGAATCCCTAACAAAAATAAACGTGTGTCAGGAATATTTCATGAGAGCCACTACATATACTTTTCTAAGATGGCGTTTAGAATGTTCAGAGGTAGAACAATGATGTGGCAGCAACAGGGGATGAAATAGAGCTATTTCGGTGAACTGAAACTATATCAGACATTGATTATTAATCCACTGTTTTGATAAGTGCGACCAATCGGAACCAGAGACAGAGGCAACATTTGATTTCTAGGCCAACGAAAGCACAACAGAAAAGTCCAGAAGGTAAGACAGTAAATGAACATGGCTTTTGTTGATGCGTTTAAACAAATGTTGATAAAACATGTATCGACAAGCCTACTGATATAAATTCTTACATGCATATTGTTATTACTTTTTTTATGATAGTTAATGTTTCCAGCTTAATTCATCACAGGCTAAACAATCGACTAAGTGGAAGTTCATACATTTATGTGTATGTACAATCAACATAGAACCTGGCACATGTGTGCATCGGTTCAAGTTGCCATACCACCATGGCACCGCAAGATTAACACCACCACAATTAGTGGAAGTTACTTCAATAAAATAAAATAATAATAGTAACAAGGAGTGTGAACATATAGAATATGGTTCAGGAAGCGTAGGAAAAAAGTTATGGAATAGTTTAAAGCTCATGATTTAAGGGAGGACAATGAGTGAATACATCTGCGCCATTGTGACCGATTCTGGGCCATGTCACTCAGTGTTTCTAGCCACTGGTTACGGTAATCGCGAGGACCCCATCCAGGTAGTCTGCAGCTACCGACGCGACTTAAACTGGCAGTCAGTGACTTCATGGACTGATGCCATGTTTTAGTTTGGCCGCCTCTAACTGTCTTCCATCCTACTCCTATATCAGGCAGCATTGCGCGTCGAGGCAGACGGTGGTTGGGCATACGCAACACATGTCCAAATCACCTCAGTCGATGAAGATTCACAACCTCATCGACTGATTTACCACATTTGCCTAACACCCGTCGTCTAACCTCGTTATTACTTACTCGGTGATCCCAGCTAACGCGAGCGATGTTTCGGAGACATAGATGGTCAAAAACTAATAACCTTCGAGTGTCATCTACCCTTAATGGCCACCTCTCACACCCATACATTAAGACAGAGCGAACTGTTGCGCAGTACACTCTCCCTTTCGTTGGGAGATGAATATCTCGTCTACGCGATAGGTGACGTATGTTGGCAAAAGCCGAACGAGCTTTTTGAATTCGTACTGATATTTCGTCAGAGACCAACCCATCAGAGGTAATCAGACTCCCAAGATAAGTGAAGTGGTCGACGTGCTCAACTACTTCACTCTCTATCTTTAGCTCATGTGTTGACGTAGACCAGTTCTGGAGCAACAGCTTGCATTTAGAGGGGGAGAAACGCATTCCGAAAATGCTTGCATTGGGGCTTATTGCTGTTAAAAGTTTCTGCATCGTATCAGCGTCTTCGCTAAACAGGACTATATCGTCAGCATATTCTAAGTCAATAAGTGGATCTCCTGGTAGGAGATCAATTCCTAAAAAGTCAGACGATGAGAGTGTAATTTCCAACAGTATGTTGACTATAAAATTAAACAAAAATGGGGAGAGTGGGCAGCCTTGACGAACTCCACTTGAGGTTACAAGTTCAGATGATAGTTCGCCATATGCTCTGACACGACTAATAGTGTTTGAGTAAAGAGCCTTAACAAGTTTTATGCACTTTTGGGGCACGCCTTTCAATGAAAGACACTGCCATCGAACTTTACGGTCTACAGAGTCAAATGTCGCTTTCAAGTCGAGAAAAACCACCATTGTCGGGCGCCGAAAAGTATGTCTGTGTTCTAAAACCCGACGAATGATGAATATCTGGTCTATACAACCGCGACCAGGTCTGAAACCATCCTGATTTTCTCGTATTTGTAGATCACGAGTTGCAGTTAAGCGTCTGATAATTATAGAAGCTAGTATTTTAGGCACTATATTAGTCAAACTAATTCCTCTATGGTTATCGCAGGACGATTTTGATACTTTTTTATATACTGGGATGATTAACGATCGACACCAGTCAGATGGAATTATGTCAAGTTCCAAAACTTTAGTCAAAATATCAGTCAGCCTAGATGTCAAGGTGAGATCACCATCCTTAAAGACTTCAGGGGGATAATCCATCTGGACCCGCTGCTTTGCCGTGCCTTAGATTGGCTATAGCTTTTCGACTTCAACAAGAGTCGGGGGGACCTAAGTCGACTTTCAATTCAAGCTACCTGGAAATAGTGGGAAGTTCTAGAGAGGTTGAAGGCCATTTGAACTGTTCCTTGAAGTGTTCAGCCTATCGTTCTAAACGTCTAGACTGAGAGCTAATAAGCGTTCCATCTTTTTCGGAAATCGTCTCACTAACGCTTGATTTTTTACTCCGGTTTCTTTTATTAACTTGAGAAGTTGTCTAGTGTTGCCTATCGCCGCTGCCTTTTCCATTTCCTTTGCTTTCGTTACCCACCACTGTTCACGGTCGTTTCGCAGACTTTTCGTCAGTTTATACCTTATTACAAGTCGCTGATCATCATGTTCGAAGCCTGATGGATAATTCTTCGGGAGTCTTTCAAATCAACCGAAGCCATTTAGATCTATTGATTTTTCTTGACATGTTGATTTAAGTCCTTGATAGATGTCACTGTAGATTCCACAGCTGTTTGAACATCTTGCCAAGCATTATCTAGTCGGGACTCATCTTTATAATATTAAGTATCATGACAGGTATAATACTGCACACCAATAATTTAGTCTTTGATGAAGTTTGTTTAAGTTTTTAGTTTGTTGATTAATTCTGGAATGTTTACGATAAATATCCACAGAGAGAGTAGTAAGTCAGTGGTTGTGGCGTTCTACTTCCACTCACTAGGTCTTCGATTTGAACCCCACACCGTCTACTTCAGTTTGGTCAGTTGATTCGTGTCACCAGCCATTATGCTAAGAATGTGATTTTATACTAATTACAAAACTTTGTACTTGCACCTAATAAATAGGCTATAAACATTCAAATGATCCACATTTCTTAGGAAATTTACCTATAAATTCATCGTCAAACCGAAATATTGTCACACCGATGTTAATAAATGTAATATATTACTAATGTTTAGTTAACGTCCTTTAGAGGATTATTAGCGTGTATGACACAGAAGATCCCTACACTATTTTATGTTAACTGTGTTAAAGTATTTTTTACTTTTCACTGTGTAGTAAGTCGAAAGTCAGTTAAATTTTCTATCGAAATAGTCTATTTGCTTAATTCTTCAATGTTATTTTATAGGTGTTGTGTTCTCTGAGCTTGATGATTTAATCGTAAAGTTTCCATTGCCTTTCTAGATGTCAACACTGGTAAATACTTCAAAATGAAGTGAAACTTTACAATTTCGTCGCAGTTGTCTATTGGTTGTTCATTTGACTTGGTATTCGATTGGTTGTTGTTCGTAATAGTGTCGCTGTTTTGTGCACATTCATTTTGAGTATCAGAGATTAGGCCAACGGGAATTGCACCCAAAGTAAATGCACACGGTTATGGACAATAACCAATAAAATTGCAGATCAATAAAACAATTTTTTAGTGTTGTAAATGCGGAGTGACTGATTTATGTTTTGTACTACTTGTACGGGCGACTCGATAGTTAACAGTTAATTCTCACATTGCCTTAGTAGTTTTATTCAAGCACAATAATCTAGCTGAACAATCATGAACGAGATAAGTCACACACTATAGATATTGTAATAACAGTCGTAAGCAATCTTGAGTGGAAAATCATACATATATAATGATAAGGTAATTATATTGGTTATAATGCTGTGTTCACTGGATAATCGCCTGTTTGTCTTCATTATCATTAAACCAGTCACAACTCAGGCCGATATATCGGTTAGTCAGTATGAAGGAATTTTAAAATTTCACTTCATTTCGAAGCGTGCTCTGATATTATTACCTAGGAAGAAAAAGAAGGTTTCACGATCAAACCACGCAGCTCAGAGAACGCTACCTCTAGTATCAATCTTATTACAGATGTAGCACATTGTTCTTGTCACTGATACGCTGGGGAGCCGCGGTCTAACTTCAAGACAGAACATTCATTTTTGAGTGATATAAACCATTTTAATGCTATTATGAATATAAAAATATATTTGCTCTTTCACTGGTTACAACATTATAGCCGGGGAGGGGAGGATTTGTTGCTAGGGCGAGTTTGGCTAAACTAGAACTGGATTCAGCGGTTTTCCAATCTTACATATTTTTGGTGAGATTGTTGATACTTTCAGGAAGCGTATGTCCTCTCATGTTGTTGGTTTGTTGTTCATTAGTTTTCCACCGACAGGTGCGATGTGTTGCATCAGTGAATGATGCAATTTATGGCTCTAAAGTCCTCTTGAGCTACAAACCTCCGTAAAATTCAGTTTTTGTTATTGACTTTAGTTCACATTACTTTCGATCACTGTGTTTGTTGATCAAAACTTCTTACTTCACTCTAAAGCTTTTTCTTACATGCTTTACCATCGTGATAGTAGGAACAAACAGTAAAAATGATGAATTTGTTTACTAAACACTCCTCGAATATATCTAATGTTAGAATTTCATGTCGTTTTTTTCTATCCCCTCAGGTTTATTGGGCTATGGATTCTAGTTTAAATCCACGTGCAGTCAAAATGGTTGATTTAAAAAATATATCTCGAGAAACAGTTATTTCATATATTAATGAAATTGAAATGCTTAAAAGTTTACTGAACTCTGATAGAATTATTCGATTATATGATCAGTAAGTATCAGTTAATAAGTCGATTTCTTCGAAATAAAGATGAAATGTCCTACTTAAAGAATCTTGAATTAACCCGTTTGTTCTATATATATATATATATATATATATATATATATATATATATATATATATATATATATATATATAGGTTTAAAATGATTTTGTGGTCACTCTGTTTTAATCTTAAAACGTTGAGTGCAAATCCAAATTGTAATATGCTAATTGATCCTTTTTCAATTAATTAGTTCTAGTGGATAGGTCGCGAACACACTAATTAAGCTTTCGTAAATTCCACATAAATCTTTGCTTCTCTTCTCTACTACCATTCCGTTTGTTGTTCTGATCGTTTGAAAGATATCTTATTTTCTTGTCATTCTTGGAACAAGTTGAGTACTGTTCTGGCAGAGAAATACCAGACCGAGTCGAAAATGTAGTATACTTCATAGCCTTCCGAATCTTGTACATCACTGTAATTTGTTCTCTTTCTGTCCAGTGTTTTCCTTGTAACTTTTAACAATTTTGTAACAGGTTTTCCCTCCGTTGCTAGATTTTTTGCAGCTTTTCGGTGTGTGCTGGTGAACAGATAAGTTGCCTAATGATAAGCACCTTCGCTTCAGATTCTGTATTTATCCTAACCTTATCACGAGTTTATTAGTTCCTTTTTTTTTGAAAAAAAATTGAATAAAAGCGATGAATAGATATGTTTTTGTTCTCCACTCTTTCAACTGCTTTATTTTACGATTATCATTTCTTTAACCATTGAAAATGTATTGATTCGTTTATATTGATTTCCAATGGCATTTCGCATTTTAATAATTTGTTTTTTCAAATGCTTAGCGAATGTTCATCCGAAAGTCTTACACTTGTCATGGAGAAAGGGGATTGTGATCTTAAGAGCGTTATTCTACACTTTTGGTCACGTGGTTCTCAAACCTTATCTCATCCATCCTGTATGCTTCCATCGGCGATTGTTTTCTATTGGGATCAAATGTTGAGGTGCGTGAAAGCACTTCATGATCGGCGTAAGTTTATTTACAGTTAATGTATTCCCATACTGTTAGATCATGATATTATATACTGTCACACAAGTGCAAAGGTAACACTCCTGTAGTATGAGCAGCATTTATTCAATGTATTTCACTTTTTATTCACTTTGAAACTTTTCTGTACAGTTTAATGTAGATTCGACGTGGTAACTACTTCTTGGGTATTTGGCATATTGTCAAGTAGTTTGAACACTGAAATTCACTTGCGCTAAAGTTTAGACTTTTGGTTCAATATATTTGAATTATTTATCAAACAAAGCCGTAGATTCTTTTTAATACTCTTTCATTTTATTTTTTTAATTCAAGGTATTGTACATCTAGATCTAAAACCTCAAAACTTTGTCCTTGTTTGTGGGCAATTAAAACTTATTGATTTGGGCATTAGTCGTCAGTTGCCAGATGATTCAACAACTGTAAATCAATGGTTAAAGCTGGGCACATTATCCTTCATGAGTCCAGAACAATTGGAAGAAGCTGCAGCTGCTGTTTCATCATCCAGTCTGAATCAATCATTTCTCTGGAGTCCTGAAGTTGATAAAGAAAATCGTTACAAGGTTTTGTTTCCCAATGATGTGTTTATTTATTTTCTTCGTTTTATTCTCACATCACAGACCTTAGACGATTATTGAAAACCAGGAAGAACTGCGCAACTGATCATAGTTTAGGTCTTCTAAACAGTGTACATTCACGACCCAAGCAGGAATTGAACTCAGAACCCTCAGGCTTCACGGAGACTGACGTAGCATAAGAAATTTGAATTTATTGAATATATACATTTATTGTGTAAATTGTTATCATACATGCGTGTTGTGTCCTTATTCATATGTGGTTTTTCCTAGCTAGTTATGGGAACTGAGAATGGAATTCGACTTACCAGACTACGTGATCAGTCGTTGTTCCTATATATTAGCCATATTTTGTAGATGAAAAATGTTAGTGTTGTGGAAACTTAACAAAGATGTGTCCAGCTATTAGGGTGAGCACAGTGGCTATAGGAATATATTTCATGGATTAAAGTACAGGTTAAAGTGTTTTTGTTCCTGTCATAAAAATACGACAGAGTACTTTTACTTTCTTGAATAAAAGTTATGTAGATACTCAATCTTCCAGCCATCCAGTCGAGAACCAATTATCATTACCAAGAAATTTTATTTTGTAAAAAATATAAAGCAATCACTAAAGTGCAACAGTGGTAACACAATTGAATTCAAAATGGAATTGAATGTTACAATTCCTACAGTCTCTTATATTTAGTTTAACTGAATGTGTCCATCTACATTAATTAGCCAATCTTGGCCTACTTTGATTCGAAATTGTTCTCTTTACACGTTGTTCTTCCTACAAACATTTTTTGTTTCTTGTTTGTATTCATTACAGATTGGGCTTGGTTGAATACCTTTAAAAACTAGAGTGCACTAAATAGTTGTTTCATCCTAGTGTAGGACTTCTCGGTGGATGTAGACCCATAATGCTAACCAAGATTAATCTCTGACAGTTACAAAGTATAAACTAAAATCAATCTTCACATATCCACTTTACTTTATTTGTTTGTCTTTTAAAGGTTGGCCGTAAATCAGATATTTGGTCGTTAGGTGTAATCTTATATATGATGGTCTATGGTCAGTTACCATTTAACCACGATGACCATCATTCTCATTTATCAGCTATTATAAATCCTGATGTGAAAATCTCTTTACCATCTATCAAAAATAAATCTATTTATATGGTAGGTGTAATGAGTTACTTTTCTGTTTCCCCCCCCCCCCCAAAAAAAAAAGATTCATTATTGAAAAGCGTTTTTTTGACTGTTTATTACATTGTGTTGACATTCTATTCATTCAGACGTTATCGGAATTTCAAAATATTATAGTTACTAGTTACTTCATTTAGTAACGGTTTGATTCTTTTAAATTTTCATTTGAATTCATTTACATAATATCGTATTATCTGAATACTGCTACCACGATTATTTCTCCATTACTATTCAATTTATTGCTTTCATGTGGTATGACAACTTGAGCTACCATATATTTGTTTAAGGCCCTATGTTACTCACCAGTGTCTGACTGAAAAGAAACGTAAATGTTCTTGTTTTATTGATACACACCATATCAACCACTACTACCACTTAGGTTATAAATTTTGTTTCGTTTCTCTTATCATATATGGTTGATTTTGTTTAATGTTAATCACATATTTCTATTCGTATGAGGGATTTATTTTGGGATACTTTTAGTTTATACTCACTATTTGTTAGCTCCGGCTGATCAAGCGTACCTCAGATCACACTGATGGATCGCTGAATTATCACAAATATCACACTTGTTTAGTCCTTAGTGTTTTATGAATTCTGTTAAGCACAGTTTACATATCTACTAATCTAGGTTATTCAGTATCTTGCGCAGTACGCAGAATTTTAATTGGGTTGGCAAGCAGTATAAGTTGATCGATATTACTATTACAATTCAAGTTACAATCAGAATAATTTCTGTTACCGGTATATATTCCTAAAATTTCTAAATGCTGCAATTACACAAGCTAAATGTTTCGAGTTTTTCTTTACAAATAATTATATATTACGTTAATGAATTCGATTGTTGATACTCTGTTGATGAGGACTTAGATACGGTGACTTAAGTGGCATTCCTTACTGTCCTTGGGTAAAAGTATGTCATTTCTTACACTTCCTGCCAATCACTCTTACGGAGAATTAAAAAGACTTTTATTGCATATGTTATACCGAAGGATTCTACAGCTGGAAAGTGTATACTAAAATCTTCTAGAAGTTATTCCGATGAGTTTTGTAATTATACATCTAATTTATGTGTAAATATTATTTTTGATGATAAAGATGAAAGCATTTATTCTGATTTCTGTGATGTATGTATACATGTATGATCACGATAGAAACTGGCACATGCGTGCATCGGTCCAGGTTGCTATACCCCAATAGCACCGCAAGATTAACACCACACTAATTGAAGTTACTTCAGTGGAAAGAAAGTTACGAAATAATTTAATGCTCATGATTTAAAGGGAGGACAATGAGTGGATACATCTGCGACACTGTGATCGGTACTAGGCTATGTCACTCAGTGTTTCAAGCCACTGGATTGGACTGATGCCATGTTTTGGTTTGGCCGCCCTTAACTCTCTTCCATCTTGCTTCCATATCGGTCAACATCTGGCGTCGAGGTACATGGTGATTGGGCATACGTAACTCATTTCCAAACCACCTCACGATTCACAACCTTATCGACTGATTTACAACCTTTACCTAACATGTTATATCTGAAGCACGGGTGGCCGATATTATCGATTCTATTATCTGCCAAGCTATTGCCTGCTACTAACACCCAGCCTTGCCATAGTCTATTGCACAGGCACAAGATCCGACCGATTATCAAGAAGCCCACTTGTTACTCAAACAAATATATTATAAACAATAATATACAAGATATATATACATAAGACCTGATCATTGTCGTATGTCTGACACACATTATTAGCCAATCACATGTCTTCTTCCAGACATGTTATAACACGTCGTCTGAACTCGTCATTGTTTATTCGGTAATTCCAGATATAGTGCGCCATTTTTCGAAGACATCAATGGTCAGAAACTAATAACCTTCGAGTGTCACCTCCACTTGGTCGCCACGTCTCACACCCATACATTAAGACAGAGCGAACTGTTGCGCAGTACACTCTCCCTTTCGTTGAGAGATGAATATCTCGTCTACGCGATAGGTGACGTAAGTTGGCAAAAGCCAAACGAGCTTTTTGAATTCGTACTGATATTTCGTCAGAGACCAACCCATCAGAGGTAATCAGACTCCCAAGATAAGTGAAGTGGTCGACGTGCTCAACTACTTCACTCTCTATCTTTAGCTCATGTGTTGACGTAGACCAGTTCTGGAGCAACAGCTTGCATTTAGAGGGGGAGAAACGCATTCCGAAAATGCTTGCATTGGGACTTATTGCTGTTAAAAGTTTCTGCATCGTATCAGCGTCTTCGCTAAACAGGACTATATCGTCAGCATATTCTAAGTCAATAAGTGGATCTCCTGGTAGGAGATCAATTCCTAAAAAGTCAGACGATGAGAGTGTAATTTCCAACAGTATGTTGACTGTAAAATTAAACAAAAATGGGGAGAGTGGGCAGCCTTGACGAACTCCACTTGAGGTTACAAGTTCAGATGATAGTTCGCCATATGCTCTGACACGACTAATAGTGTTTGAGTAAAGAGCCTTAACAAGTTTTATGCACTTTTGGGGCACGCCTTTCAATGAAAGACACTGCCATCGAACTTTACGGTCTACAGAGTCAAATGCCGCTTTCAAGTCGAGAAAAACCACCATTGTCGGGCGCCGAAAAGTATGTCTGTGTTCTAAAACCCGACGAATGATGAATATCTGGTCTATAAAACCGCGACCAGGTCTGAAACCATCCTGATTTTCTCGTATTTGTAGATCACGAGTTGCAGTTAAGCGTCTGATAATTATAGAAGCTAGTATTTTAGGCACTATATTAGTCAAACTAATTCCTCTATGGTTATCGCAGGACGATTTTGATACTTTTTTATATACTGGGATGATTAACGATCGACACCAGTCAGATGGAATTATGTCAAGTTCCAAAACTTTAGTCAAAATATCAGTCAGCCTAGATGTCAAGGTGAGATCACCATCCTTAAAGACTTCAGGGGGATAATCCATCTGGACCCGCTGCTTTGCCGTGCCTTAGATTGGCTATAGCTTTTCGACTTCAACAAGAGTCGGGGGGACCTAAGTCGGCTTTCAATTCAAGCTACCTGGAAATAGTGGGAAGTTCTAGAGAGGTTGAAGGCCATTTGAACTGTTCCTTGAAGTGTTCAGCCTATCGTTCTAAACGTCTAGACTGAGAGCTAATAAGCGTTCCATCTTTTTCGGAAATCGTCTCACTAACGCTTGATTTTTTACTCCGGTTTCTTTTATTAACTTGAGAAGTTGTCTAGTGTTGCCTATCGCCGCTGCCTTTTCCATTTCCTTTGCTTTCGTTACCCACCACTGTTCACGGTCATTTCGCAGAATTTTTTGCCATTTTATATCTTTGCTCCTCATCGTGTTTGAGCATGATGATATAAGTTTTCGGGAGTTATCAATCCAATAGAAGGCGTCGTGATCCATCGATTCTTCTTGACATGTTGATTTAAGTGTATCCTTCGTCCAGTATTTTCCTAATCCATTTCATGCTCAATTGTCTATATGCATCGATGTCTGTTAAAATATGTATCATAGCGTTTAATAGCTAGTTAATATTAACATTAGTGTAGATGGCGAGTCAGGCCGTTGTATTTGGTGTAATGTTTTTTATATCTAGCGCATTTTACGTTGTATATGGTGTTTCGCATATCGCAATTTTTTGTTATTCTTTGGTTTGCGCAGTGATGAGTGCAGTTATTTTATGGACTTGTTAGCTGGAACTATTTCGAGTGACTAACACCCCGGGAGATGATGGTCGAAATAATAGAACATACTGTATTAACACAATTATGAACAAACAGTTAAATGCTCTGACTGTCATTTATGTAGAACTTTTGATAGCTCTCTTGATTGTGAAGTATGTGCTGAAGTATAGTTTTAAAAGACAATGAAAACTTTATCGTTAAACTTACTTTATTTAAAGAAGACACCTCAAAAATCCCCCTCTTGTTCTGCAAATTTTCATCTCACGTAACCTTAAATTAAATTTTTATGTGCAAGTTCATTTTAGACATTAAATTGGTAAATATCAACTTTCATATGCTGTTATAGAAAGTGACCCTGTAGTTTAGTGCATGAGTATGGTTGTGATTTATGGTGCTTATTTATTTTTATTGGCAAGTTGTGTAGTTAGCTATGATATTGTTTTTTTCTGGTTTAGGTAGTTTTTTGAATGTCTGAAGTTTTGATACATCCATGCACACGAGTACAGGCTGTTTCTTTGAACCTAATCAAGTTTGTATGAATTCTTTAAAGAATAATTATCATCAATCTCTCGTAAACAAGAAAATATATGAATAACTGAAAGAATTAGGCAGTTGTATCGTTCTAGTTTGTAGCTATTTAGGATAATACTTAGCAAAAATCTGCTATCATGTAAACATTGATATTGAAGATACTGTTGTTTTAACTATTTCAACCATTTCGTAATGAAACTAACACTTTAACATATTCTATCGATTTTACGCATTCAGTTATTTATAATACATTTTTACTGCTTTTTATCTTATTCATTGAAGGCATTAGAACGGAGCTTAGTTCGAAATCATTTAGAAAGAGCATCAGTTGATGAATTGTTAAGCTATGAATATGTATCAAGTACATCATTGAACTAAAGGTAAATTCTGTCTTAACTTTTAGTTCTTTAACTCTATAATAGTATTAAGTTTAATCTAAGTGTTTTACAGGATTTTAATGATTAGAGTTTAAACCGGCTGACTGGTTAGAGAGATGGTTAAAGGAAATGATCAAAATGAATATTTTATCAAAGATAAGTAAGGCCTACATGATTAATTGTTCAATCGTGTTAACGAATTAAATCTGTTTATTGTCTGATTATAAGCTGTTTTCCACAGAATGTCTTGAAATCAAAGTATATTATTAAGTAGTGGATAATGTCCGATTAACCTAATCTTTATGGCCACTAGCCTGTGATTCCACATCAAGCACACTGTTTTGATTTTACGTAGTTAAAGATAATCTGAAAGGAGCCCTGTTTCAACTAGGTTTCATACTATTTGGTATGCGTCAGCGAGATGTAGCCTTAGTCAACGATTTCATGGACCGATGTCACATTTTGTTTTGGTCAATTATGGATTTCTTCCATCTTCTAAACCAGCCAATATCGTGCGTCGAGGTAGGCATTAACTGAATGTATATATTACGAGTACTAACCATCTTAGTGGATGAAGATTCACAACCTCATCAACAAATTTGTAATCTTTGCTTAGTTTTGTTTGCGGAAGTTTACGATTTCTTGCTCAATCATTTCAGGAAACGGAAATACTTCTTCGAAGGCACTAATGATCAAAGATGCTCAGCCTATCCATGTCTTCTACTTTCGTAGATCATGTTTTACATCTATAGGCTAGTACGAACCGGGCTTCTGCGCAACACGTCCTTTGGCTGGCAGATAGAAATCTAGCCTACGCTACAAGTGACACAAGTTGGCGAAAGCCAAACAAGTTATTTAAATTCGCATAGTGATTTTATCAGCTATGAAACCTGGTGAAACTTTCAAGATAAGTGATTTCTCAGCACACCGCAAGCAGCTATTAAATAAATAAACCTTTATTCTCAAGCAGCATTATGCACTCCTTATTATCTGTGTTCCCTTCATAAACTTCATCTTTTCATTTGCATGTTTTATGATTACATCAATCACAATGATTCATACGTTCTAGCTAATTATTTTTAAAGCCATTTAAGAAATTATAGAAAATATGCGTGATTGCTTCAATTATTTCTTCGTTTTTCCATAAAGAGAATATCCAAATAAAGATTCGTCATAACTAAGACATAACCTTGATGTCTTTTTTGAGGTCTAACAAAGTGTGTATAAATTGTGTTCTAATCCTAATGGAACTGTACGCTCCTATTTTTCTCGATTCTAATCAGACGAGTTGGCTAGACAACTTCGTTGTTACACAGACATATTTATGCAGCTTATATTTTTATTTATAATTAAATAGACATTTATATTTCTTTTTTATCCGCACCCTAATTGTGGGTGTGTTTGTGGTATTATCCACTTGCTCAGGTCGATGTAGATGAAGCGGTATTCTAAGTTAGGAGCTGAAAGTCTAAAGCCTTCCACTTAGTCACCGCTTTAGTGAGTTGAGCAGGTTGCATCTTCCATCTCTTTCAATTACACAATTCTATTTGACTCTTATTATTAAACTTTTAGTTATACATATGACAGGATAAAGTCTACATGGTCACTCAACAAGATGTGATTCCTAGTAATTTGGTTAACGATATGAGTACAACCTAGCATATAGTGCCCCCCCAGAATACCCTTGTACGGTCGAGGGTGGGGGGGGGCAGTTCGCTCTTTCGAAATGCTCTCATATTCCCACGGAAGTCCTACTCACCACCTTGTCGCGGAGCAGACGTTGTTTACTTAGGCTGATTAAATAAAGCGAACTCCCGGCCCCCTAAATCGGATTAGTGGATATGAATGGTTCATCGCGGGTAGTTGAAAAACCTGTGATCCCCAACTAATGGCTTTCAAGATCCTAGCGGACGAAGGCCCATACGAACGTATTTTTGTCACCGGCTACCACGAGATTTCATCTCTGACGATGTTTCACTGTTTGTTGATTCATCTGAGGTTTAAAAGTTCGCGGGGTGTCCTCTAAGAAGTATTTGCTTCACGAAGCCCGGGAGTAATCTTAGTCCCACACACATTACAACGATATGTTCATCGTTTGTAGCCTTGGTCAAGAGGCCTACTCTGAGTCTCTCGTCTACGATCGCGAGTTACTGACTCGAGTTTATGTCCGATTAACCTAATCTTTATGGCCACTAGCCTGTGATTCCACATCAAGCACACTGTTTTGATTTTACGTAGTTAAAGATAATCTGAAAGGAGCCCTGTTTCAACTAGGTTTCATACTATTTGGTATGCGTCAGCGAGATGTAGCCTTAGTCAACGATTTCATGGACCGATGTCACATTTTGTTTTGGTCAATTATGGATTTCTTCCATCTTCTAAACCAGCCAATATCGTGCGTCGAGGTAGGCATTAACTGAATGTATATATTACGAGTACTAACCATCTTAGTGGATGAAGATTCACAACCTCATCAACAAATTTGTAATCTTTGCTTAGTTTTGTTTGCGGAAGTTTACGATTTCTTGCTCAATCATTTCAGGAAACGGAAATACTTCTTCGAAGGCACTAATGATCAAAATGAATATTTTATCAAAGATAAGTAAGGCCTACATGATTAATTGTTCAATCGTGTTAACGAATTAAATCTGTTTATTGTCTGATTATAAGCTGTTTTCCACAGAATGTCTTGAAATCAAAGTATATTATTAAGTAGTGGATAATGTCCGATTAACCTAATCTTTATGGCCACTAGCCTGTGATTCCACATCAAGCACACTGTTTTGATTTTACGTAGTTAAAGATAATCTGAAAGGAGCCCTGTTTCAACTAGGTTTCATACTATTTGGTATGCGTCAGCGAGATGTAGCCTTAGTCAACGATTTCATGGACCGATGTCACATTTTGTTTTGGTCAATTATGGATTTCTTCCATCTTCTAAACCAGCCAATATCGTGCGTCGAGGTAGGCATTAACTGAATGTATATATTACGAGTACTAACCATCTTAGTGGATGAAGATTCACAACCTCATCAACAAATTTGTAATCTTTGCTTAGTTTGTTTGCGGAAGTTTACGATTTCTTGCTCAATCATTTCAGGAAACGGAAATACTTCTTCGAAGGCACTAATGATCAAAGATGCTCAGCCTATCCATGTCTTCTACTTTCGTAGATCATGTTTTACATCTATAGGCTAGTACGAACCGGGCTTCTGCGCAACACGTCCTTTGGCTGGCAGATAGAAATCTAGCCTACGCTACAAGTGACACAAGTTGGCGAAAGCCAAACAAGTTATTTAAATTCGCATAGTGATTTTATCAGCTATGAAACCTGGTGAAACTTTCAAGATAAGTGATTTCTCAGCACACCGCAAGCAGCTATTAAATAAATAAACCTTTATTCTCAAGCAGCATTATGCACTCCTTATTATCTGTGTTCCCTTCATAAACTTCATCTTTTCATTTGCATGTTTTATGATTACATCAATCACAATGATTCATACGTTCTAGCTAATTATTTTTAAAGCCATTTAAGAAATTATAGAAAATATGCGTGATTGCTTCAATTATTTCTTCGTTTTTCCATAAAGAGAATATCCAAATAAAGATTCGTCATAACTAAGACATAACCTTGATGTCTTTTTTGAGGTCTAACAAAGTGTGTATAAATTGTGTTCTAATCCTAATGGAACTGTACGCTCCTATTTTTTCTCGATTCTAATCAGACGAGTTGGCTAGACAACTTCGTTGTTACACAGACATATTTATGCAGCTTATATTTTTATTTATAATTAAATAGACATTTATATTTCTTTTTTATCCGCACCCTAATTGTGGGTGTGTTTGTGGTATTATCCACTTGCTCAGGTCGATGTAGATGAAGCGGTATTCTAAGTTAGGAGCTGAAAGTCTAAAGCCTTCCACTTAGTCACCGCTTTAGTGAGTTGAGCAGGTTGCATCTTCCATCTCTTTCAATTACACAATTCTATTTGACTCTTATTATTAAACTTTTAGTTATACATATGACAGGATAAAGTCTACATGGTCACTCAACAAGATGTGATTCCTAGTAATTTGGTTAACGATATGAGTACAACCTAGCATATAGTGCCCCCCCAGAATACCCTTGTACGGTCGAGGGTGGGGGGGGGCAGTTCGCTCTTTCGAAATGCTCTCATATTCCCACGGAAGTCCTACTCACCACCTTGTCGCGGAGCAGACGTTGTTTACTTAGGCGGTTGAATAAAGCGAACTCCCGGCCCCTAAATCGGATTAGTGGATATGAATGGTTCATCGAGGGTAGTTGAAAAACCGTGATCCCGAACTAATGGCTTTCAAGATCCTAAGCGGACGAAAGGCATACGAACGTATTTTTGTCACCGGCTACCACGAGATTTCATCTTCTGACGATGTTTCACTGTGTTGTGGATTCATCTTGAGGTTAAAAGTTCGAGGGGTTGTCCTCTAAGAAAAGTATTTGCTCCGAAGCCCGGGTAGTATCTTAGTCCACACACAATTACAACGAATATGTTCATCGTTTGTATCTTTGTCAAGAGGCCTACTCTGGATTTCTCTCGTCATACGATGCGCGAGTTACTGACTCGAGTTTTCAACCTAGTTGTAGATATATTCATCACGTCCTTACTCCGCCAAATGTTGGAAAGTCGTCAAGCGTATTGCAGGCCAACAACCGTTATGTTACTTGACATCAAGGTCACCTTCGATTCTTTGGACAGGAGTGTGCTCTGGAATTATCTGTTGGGGAAGGATGTTCCTGAGTTTATTAACATCATGAAGGTTCTGTACACAAACATCTCGGGTAGAGTGAGGGCATGCAACCAACTTTCTCTACTGTTCCAATTCAGCAGTGGGGTTAGGCAGGGTTGCCAAATTTCTTGTCAACTTTACCATCGATTACATTCTGGAAACAATTATGAAGCAAGTGCGTGTTAGTTGTGTGACTTTTTACCAGGAGAAGAACTTTTAGACTGGGTTTGCGGTTGTTATTATTTTACTCTGTGATAACACAGACGATCCAGTTGGTAATTAGTATTTGTAGGTACGGCATGTACTTTGCACCTACCAAATTCAATGTACTACATGAAGACTAGCAGGAGTTTGTACCTGCTCTCACTGTCTAAGGTGAACCGTTAACGATAGTCGAAAAGTGCATGTTTCTTGATTGTGTGAGCACTAGTGGCGGTGTCAGGTGAGATCAACCTACACATTATGAAAGCCAGATCGGCTTGTGTCAATCTTTACCACCTCTGGCGCGATTGTGATGTGTGAGTCTGTGTGTAAAAGGTCAGGTGAGAATGGTTCTAGTCTATGCTTATGGTTTCTCCGAGCTGAGGATTTTCAGCGTCTGCGATTGGTCATCGTTGTTTCCGAGAAGCTGCTGACATCCGATGGCAGCATGTTTGTAATATCGAGGTTCGGCTGTGTTTGGGTGCAGAGATGGCATTCGAATTGACATAATCGTATTGAAGAACTGGCTTCGGTGGTTTGGTCATGCTTTACGAGTATTATCCTAGCTGCGTCCATTATGTGTATTGTTTACCGACTCTGGAACTGGTTGGGAAAAACGGGGAGGTGGTCGGTTTATGACATGATACTCTGAAGCAAAAGCCTTGTAGGAATGGCAGCTGTCGACCCATTTCGACTTTTTAGTTGAAGTCCTAGAGATGGTGCGACTCAGTGGCTTAAAAGATTATCAGATATACAACAGAATAAATCCCATTGACGATTCTGCTGTGTTTTCCTAATAAAGCTTATTTAAGTCTTTCTTGACCGTATTTCTATTCGAATTGTGTCTCCTACCTTGTAATTCCCTCGGTGTCTTATTAACTTTGCTTTTTATCTTTAATAATCACCCTTCTTCACAGTACTGTGCCAATAATTATGTGGTGCATATATTTTCGGTGTCCATTTTTACCAGATTTTGTGTTTAAGTAAATAAATACACAATGCTGGCTGATGTAGGAATGGGTTGAAATAAAATTACAGACGAGCAAACCAGAACATCCCATGCCATTTTTTTCTGTTGGTCTGAGCTGTGTTGAGGTAGGTTTAGAATATTTGTTTGTTATCTTTGTTGCATATGCTGTCAGTAGTTGGAGACTTTGGGTGACATTTCTCAGAATCGATCATAGTGGGGCATGTACATTCTTTCAATTTCTTCTAGATGTTGAGTTCTAATATTACCTCATACATATCTCTTCATTTTTTCTGTTTATATTGCCAATGTTTAGTCATCCACGTTAATATTACATTGTTTCAACCTTGTGACTGGTTTTGTAACTTTCATTTCATTTTGCCAATGTCATATGGAAAAGTGGTCTACCCGCTCATTAGTCACTAAGAATTTGATGTTTTTATCGTGATCTTGACTCTTTGGCATAAATTCATTCTGTTATTTTTTTTCCTTATTTATCTAGATGTCCGAAAACATCGTGTATGCCTTGATGATTAAACGTATTCCTTTTTTTCATATATACATATTTCTTGTAAATACACGTTACATCTTACTTTTTACAATCTATATTACCTGTTATTGATTAGAATTCTTTCTTTTTCTTGCTGTCTTTTAATTAGCTGCATTTGTTGTCGTTTCGTTGCTTTGTTTCATTTCTTTTCATGCGATTATGTATAATAATATGGGAAAAAAATAAAGATTTCAAATTTCATGAAATTCAAATATCTTTTAGTGCATGAATTGTAATTGTTGCAAGAAAATTAATAGTTTTACATGTCACAAGTTGTTTTGTTAATTTACTAATTGATGAATACATTATGCTTTATGGTTGTAAATAAATATTTCCTGTACTTTTATCGCAGTTAAATTGTGTAATTGATAATTTATTGTCTAAACGAACAAATTAAGGATCTTAGACTCGTAAATAACAACAAATAAAAGTCAGACGAATTGTACAGGAATAATCTATTCTAACAGTAGTGGCCTAAAGATTCAACCATTGTTAAGTAATGAGTTTTATTTAGATCTGTAAATCGATCGGCTAATGACCCTGTATAGCGAGCAGATTCCACCTCCCCCCTATAACCGCTTTGTTCATAGATATCGAAGTAATCAGAGAGGATCAAGGATAGTAGGATGTGAAGGTGAACAAGTGATAAGTGAAGGTAGTCTTCTGACTTTGTCCGACTTCGGCTGTATTACTTCAGTGAATCTGAGAGTGCTATTAAATACGCTTCATAAATGATATGAGGACGGAGGATAAAGAAAGGATCTATGTGCACCATCATGGTGATAGTGACGAGAATAGTTAAAGTAGTATTATCCAAATTAAGGTAGCGAAGAGTTGAGAGTCACATTTACCTCCAGCAATTATTTCCGTAATACTAAATAACTATCAGAAATTTACTTACTGTTTACAAATGTAGTTTTATTTGCCTAATGACTTAGCTGATGCAAAGAAGTATGTGTATATAACTTGAGAATACAAAATAATGAAATATAGGAACACAAAAGCAAGTAGTTTCACTAACGAATACAGAATTCACATGGAATAGTGGTGTATATTCATGTTGTATTACATCACATATGAAATAAAAGTCACTATATCGTACTCATAATTATATTGTATACATTGCTAAATTTTTGTGTACATGTGAGTTCATATTACCATTTATCCGCAAATGAATGAAAATTAAGATTTTAAAATAAATCGTTTAATAACGCCATTTTTGTAGAAGGATATATGTGCAGCAATTGGTAACTTAAAGTAGTTCACTACTGAATAATAGTATCAGTAGCTTGAAAGTAACATTCAGAAGAAATAGTAATGATGAGATATCGTGAAAAATTTATAGACCAAGAAGTAAGCTTGAAATACAACGAATAAAACACAATTAAATGCTGTAATACCTTGCATACAAGTAGTGAATTTGAATACGAGAAAAGATAATGAAGAGAAGATCATGGTTTATGAGATGGTTCACGTTGTAATCAAACGAAAGAATTCATGGGAAAAGATACCAATATAAAAGGCTAGGAGTGTGTCGAGATGTATTTCTGCGATAACAATCAATAATAAACGAAAATAAACAGTGATTTCTGTGTAACTGAAAGACAATTGTGGTGAAAGTAATCAGCAAGCACGATTACGTGACACAATAATTATACTAATACTGATTATCATCTCAATAGCGAGATATTAATGTGAAATTATGTCTTAATGAAAATAAATTAAGAGTAAAACTTAAGTGATGTGTTAAGTCAAAACATAATTCAATTGATAGAATCGCAAGGAAATACAGAACGAAATTAAAGTGGAATTGAAAATACATATTTGAAAGGAAATAGCTTAAAATTAGAAAGAAAATCTATTGAGACGTAAGTAGGTTTCTACACCAATCAGAGTATTCAAAATAACTGGTTCCATCCTCCATTTTTCTAGCAATTCAAGCCCATTAAAACTATTAAAGTTTACTGTCTTACATAATTGTAGAGAACGTATTAGTAAAATGCATAATTTGAACTCACGTACTTTGTAATGTAGAATTCAAATTCATTTCGGATGGGAATTGTACGGAAGTAGAATATGTAAAGAGAAAAAAAACAAGCAATTAATTAGTGAAATGACAAAGAATATACAAGAAGTTGTGTGTATTCATTACTTTCTTGTCCCAGACATTCATTTCTTATCCTAATTTTGTTAGGTGAGTGCTGTATAGAAAAGTGTAACTACCATTAAGGATTTTATTTGAAACAATAACTCCCACATTATTTATGTTTCTAAACCGGTTTATGGGTTTGAATAACGAATGCGCGTTCGTAGCATAAAGTGGTGTAAGTCTCAAGACGCATGAAATAAAATCTTTGACGAAACTTACACTAAAGTGCTGCACTAATAAATAAAATGAACGGGAAGATAACCGGAGTTCCTGAATACACCATTCCTAGTGGGTATGGAAAAAGATGCATATAATGGTCTATAAATATTAATTTCTAAAAAGTAAATGAAGTATTTTTTTGGCATATGGTTTCAAAATAATGACTGCACATTTTGAATATCAATAAAAAAGCCTTTGGGAGCAATTCAGAGATAACGTGACAGTATCTATCTAATATCATATGAATATGTACTTCCAAATACACTTTTGTGTATACACTATGCTCTTTAATGTTACAAGAGATAATGTTTGCTTAATTGTCAAATATATTATTACATGTAGCTAATATGAATGTCATGAAATGTGTTTTTATTGGTAATCTGAGAGATTGCTAATTTTTCCAGGTTAGTCATACTAATATTTTCCATCCAAAGACAGAAAAATGTATTGCAATTTAAACACGAATACTAGCGAAAGTTTAGTATATATCAGTTAACGATTTTGCAATTTACATAACAGATGAACTGTAACCAGATAATTATCAAAAACATTAAACAGCTGTTTCGTTCTAGTGGAGAATTCAACATGTTAGAAATTTCAAACTGACTGGAAGGTTAAGTGTTCATATTAAAATCTGAAATTCTTAGGTTAGACCTTTGTTAGTGTCGCCGATAGAAACTTCTGAATGGTATATTAAAAACAAACGGTCGTTCAGTTTTTCTTGGCTTTTAATAGTTATTTAATTACATTTAACCAGTGATGCATATTACAAAGTTTAAAACATCAGGAGATAATTCTGGAGTTTTTGTGAGAAAACCTTAATAGTGGATTTAAAGCAGGTCGATCGTGTGACAATTACCAACCAAAGATGATAAACAAGATCACGCAACATATTAATTGGTTGAAATTTAAAATGTCAACCCAAATAAACGTTAAGTGTCCGTCGAGAAGCTTAAAGATTCTGTTTTAGATCCCCAGTGGGAACTCCTAAAGGGTTCACTGTCAGGACAAAATAGCTATCCAGTGCTCCATAATCCGTAATGGTACTCAATCGACATCAACCTGTAACAAATTCAACCAAAGAATAATCTAAATGTTAATTAATAGAAACATAGGACTGATGATCGTTGCTTGAAACAGTGTATAAATTTGTTCGAAAGTGATGACAACTGCTTATGACATTGACGACATCATATGATAAAATCTATTGTTAAAGCGATTAGCGTACTGTTTATTAATAGCTTAAAATATAAAATCTATGGCAGTTTATCTTGCTTAATGTAGAGAAGCGTGATCCGAAAACACCTTCCAATCAACATGTCACTGGGACTAACCTAGATAATTTTAGTTTTCATTAGACAACCGAGTAGCATAATATAACACTTATACAAAACAAAGTCTCATGAAGCTGAGTACATTGAATTGCATCACTGTTAAAATAATCACGGCTAGTATTACAAAAGGACCAATTAGAGTTACGAATTGTTTGCTGATCTCAACCAAACAGAAATAAATAACTATCAATGCAAGCTGAATATTACAAAAGCTAAGCAAACTTCACACATTTAATGAATTTTTATTTTTCTTCATAAAGGTAGAATAGATGAAGACATTTAGAACCGAACATACTACAAAATAATATTTGTTTTTGAATGTAACACAGAGAAGCAAGTATTTATTCAAATGTCGATAAGTTTCTCTAATTAAGGTTATTATTAAAGTGGAGTTAGTGTTTTTGTTAATGAATAGGGTTGATTTGGAGACTCTACAATTAAGACTATGTCATATGTTAATTACCTTGGTGTAACCTTTACTTCTGATTTGTCTTGGTCTTCGCATGTTTTGCTTATATCAAAGAGAGTTTTCTGTTTAATATACCATGCGAAGAGATTAAGTAGTTTTGGTATAACAAAGCATTTATTATTACAATTTGCCAGTTCATGTATATTACCGATCATTTTATATTGTTCCCCATTATTTTTTCCCGGACTATTGAGAAAAGACTATGTTGTGTTGCGTAGAGTACTGAAAGCTGTTAGTAAAGTGTGTGGTGAGAACTACGACGTTATTATAAACATGGTTGTAGATAGACATTTAAAGTCCTGCAGACAGCTATCTAGGGTTATTCTATCTGATATAAACAACACTCTTCATTCACAACTTTCACCTTGTTTATCTTCTGGCAGAACGCGACGCTGCTATATCAGGATTCAAGCACGTAAAGAGAAGTATAAATGCTCAACTATTCCATATTTAGCACATGTTCTATGTAGTGAAAAGTTTGTAAGAACTGATCTGATCAGAAATCTGTGCTCTTAAAAATACGGATTATTATAAAATGCAGACTCCTGTTCCCTATGTTACTGTAATTTTTGTTGTTGTTGTTGTTAGCAATATAAAATATGTATCATTTTTTCAGTTGTTGACACGGTAAAAAAGTAACTTGTTGAGACATTGTATACTGAAAATTCAAATTGTACTAAAAATACTATTGAATAAAGTTATTATTATTATTTGTGTTATGCAAAGCCCGTTTAACAAGAAATCAGCATTTAATACGCTTAGCACTATAAGTTTTACACTACAACTTATAAAACAGTATACGTAATTTAAATATAACCGTATGCATAGATAGATCAAATATTTTTTAGTAATTAACCATCTAATATTTTGTACATGTAAAGTTCAAATAAGGCAATGTATATATATATAAACATTACTTAATACATATTGAAGCAAAACTATATGCTAATAATTGTGCATTCATAGTAGTATGTTACGTTAACAACTGATATAAAGTCTACAACAAAAAACTTAAATTATATGATAAGTGCATGCAATACATGAAGTAAGCACGTCTATAACAATAATGGAAATTTTTTCAACCAAAGAATTCAGTTTAAAGTATTCAACTATATTAAAAACTTTTTTAAGCAAGTTCAAAAATCTGTTTGATAATATAAAAAATTATCTAATAAAAATAATAATCTAATAATCATAAAGTATTTATAGATATAAATATAACGTCTGAAATAAAAAAAAAACAATAGAACATTGAAAACTTAATGAAAGACCTTAACAACACATGAAGTGTATACAACAGCATTAATATGACAACTACTTAATTGATGTTTTAAATTGTATGAATAGTAATCACAAGGTGCACATGATAGTGATGACGACAATTGTCTACGTGCATATGAATCATACAATTGTATACACAGTCATAAACATAGACAAATGAACTAAGAGATTGAATTCATGAGAAATAAAAGACAATTAAATCATCTTATCTAAAAACAATATGATATAATTTAGATACATAAAATAATGTCAACTGGTCAATTTGATTGCTATGACCAAATGCGTACATTATGAACATTACATAAGTATAGATGTGCACATAAAATATATGCACACACATACATACTCACAATGCATACAATTACTTCACTTTCCTTAACTCATACGAATACGTTTTATAATCTAAAGGAAAAAAAAAGCAAGTTGGTTACACGAAAGAAAAGGTAAATAAATGTTATGATGTAAAAAACAAAAACGAGAATAGATCCATCGAAAAAAAACAACATTAAACAATCTTTTTCAATTAAGATCATGTGTTATACATGTCACTTAAACAAAGAGAAAGATGTATATTCTTTAGTACTTTTTGTTAGAATCATAATTTGGTACATCACAAATGATGAAATTTCATTTTCTTCTTGTTATTATTCCACTTTAAGTAATAAACATAATAATGATAATATGAGTATGCTTTAAACATGCTATAATACGTGTCATGGATGATAATGAAAAAAAACTATAGGAAATTATTTGATGTAATCTAATATGAATAATGATAATGAATTAATTTAAATGATTATCACGTAGTGATTAAGTGACTAGGCTTTTAATTAGACCACCACTCTAATTATTTATATTATTATGAATAGTTGACTAGGAGAATAGGCAAATACTTTAGCAATTAAAAATTATTGATCATAACAGATAGTATATTATGTCATTTTTGATACTGTTAAGTTCTCTGAATAAGATTGTGAATAATTCATTGTAGTTGTTTTTTTGGATAACGCCATCAGTGTTTACTTCAATTAGAAGTGAAATAGGCACTAATGATGTCTACAAAGACAATGAACGCTTAGAGAACGCAATATGATGAAAATTATTGATTTAGATTATGAAGCTTCTCCATAATTCCACAAGTTATTAACTGTTAATGAATTACAATTATAAACTGACAATGATAGTAATGAAATTCAAAAATATCCATTATCAAAATTATACAAATATTACATCAGGTCAAAACCAACTTTGTTGAGTTAGAAATTATTTTCACTGTGTCAGAGTGCCTTAGAAACTACTATGGGAATCTTAGGAAACTGCAGCCTAAATGTCATATCTGAATTGGATAATTAACGTCGAGTTATCAATTTCAGAACATATTTACAGACTTTTGGAATCACAAGGTTAAACGAAAACTAGTTTTGCCGATGGACAGTGGGTAGTGTTGCGCCACAACAACTGCCTTAGAGAACTTTGATTCGTAGCACGAGTTGTCAACGTGCAATGCTGAAGATTTCCATGCTAAGATAAGCGGATTTACAACAGTTGTCCACTTCAAAGTTATGTTATAGTGATAAATACAATATAAGTGACTCTGACAAGCCTTACGATCAAAATATAAACACTAACTGGTTTAATACTCTAATTTTTAGTTCGATATTATTTTTACACTGCTGCTTAAAAATGCTAAACTTCGTACTGTATGTAATTGTTACTTCTCGTTAAAGTCATCTTTATACAAACATAATTAGCATAGGAAATAAGCAGTTTAACATCTGTTAGATAAGATTTCCCCCAATTAGAGTTCCATGAACGTAAATGAATGAAATTTCAAATATATACACATAATGCTATCCATGCTCATGTATTAAGTACCAATTAGTAAGCTTGACTTTGAGCTATACACTTCAATTATGAAGGTTGGCAGCATATTATCCCAGTACTCAAATGAAAGTGAGATGGGACTTAAACATGCGGCTTACAGTATAAACCTCACCACTATCTTACTGACATAGGATTTCAGGATATGTTGAGGATAAGATTTGCGCCGCATTCATGTGCTTCAGTTGGCTTGTCATATCGATCATACAAAGTGAACACCTAAAAACATCTCAGAACATTGCTCGGTATGGCTCCAAAAAGGTCTCTGAAGATCGGTCTCTAATTCAATAGATTAGCACTTGATCAACTCTAGCCATGGGTTCTTTTTCTTCTTCTTCCTTCTCCTCCCTCTCCCGAAATCATCCTTCAGTATCATGATTGTATAGCTAAATATCACGTGCGATCCCTAACTTAAGTTTGGGTCTGACATTCATTTATTTATTTTTTGATCAGTTTTGTTATTTTTCTAAATTTCTCATACTTAGTGCGTCTGTAAACCTCTCTCAACTTCTCATAACTATTATTATGTTAAGCAAGTGTTTCTTCTTAATATTTGTCAAGTAGACAATTATCACTCCATTTCGTTATCTGCAAATTATTCTCAACTTAGAACATCACTTCATCATTTAAACTGTTACGTAACTTTCTTGTGATTATTTTGACACTTGAAATATCTAAATATCATGTGGTGTAATTTTCTTATATGTTCAGTAGGCTAGTATCTTGTATTAATCATTACATACACTAATGCACAGATGTAGTAAATGATATCGTCGTAAGAAAATTACTACACTGAGTTATCTTTATTTTTTTTAAAATGACACAGTGTTTCCTCTGTTAATTATAAAAGAAATCACAGAATAATTCATATTATTTGTAATTTTGTTCACTCATGAAACCATTAGTAAAAGCAAACATACCTCAAGAACACGCAACATCAACAAACGAGTAATTATTTAAATCAGCTCGATGTTTTGTGTAAACAAAGAAGGAGAGAATGAAATTCCCAATTAAACTAAACTGTTCTTTACTCGCCCAGACAGGATAGTGTTCGACAGTACGATTGTGAATCAGTTGAATTGACAAACACAGATGTGAAGAATTAAGACAGTCTATCATCAACTGCTATGAAAAGCCTAAGCTAGTAGGGTTGAAAGCTCATCGTTTACTTAATACTGAAACTAGTGGAATCTATCATTATAAACGTAATGTTTCTTATTTAAAAGTACATAAAACCTTTCGTTCAATCTAGGCCATGGACAGAAGCCATATCAAGGCTGGTTAAAACAGAACTTTCTGGACACTTAGTTTTTTAAATCTTTGAATTGTGTGCTTACGTAACGCATCTTTTTATTCTTACATAACTACCATTAAAATTGACATGAAATCAAAATTTTGTTTTACTATTTTTATTTTGTTAAAAATAAAATGTCAAAAAAGAATGTCTTTCTGATACATTCTTGCTAGGTTCTAAATTTGTAAATTCAAAATAATGAATACTCGAAGTAAATACCACAATTTAATAGTTATATATTTTAAAAAGTACAGTATATGAATTTAGGATGCTTAGAAAATTTTAACAGTCAATTTTCTAGGAATTCGCGTTTTCGTGCACGTGAACACATTCCAGTAAGAATATGCGAAAATGTAGTTAAAACATTAAACAGCTCATTAGTTGCCATTAAGTTGAAAGAGATCATGTATTTAAGACAAATCAATCGTTTCCAATTTATCGTGGTAAAAATTGTTTATCAAGATATATCAGACTAAAGGTTCACCAAACGGCAGAAACAACAGTCATCCAGATTTTTTAAACAAAACGCAACAGCTTTGTGTATAGTTCAACCACTTCTACCTCGAACAATATCGGGTCAAAATATTAAATAATCAACGTGATTATAGGATAATCTAATTTGTCTAATGTGCACACAGTTTCCTCACTTATACTTGCATATCATAGATTAACCCCAGTTAGACAACTACGGAAAATTAGGAGACGCTGGTTACTTATTTCTTCCTAGTACGGGAGGCATAAAGTTACTGAAGTTAGAACTACAGTCTAGACATGCTAGCAATCTTAAATTCGTGCACTGTAATTTATATGATGGATTTATTTTAAATTTAAGTATCACATTTGGAGTATTAATTAAAATGTAACTGCAGAATCTAACAAAAATTACTTACTAAATAATTCAAATTAAATTTATCACAAGGATAAAAAATTTTAAGCTGAGATTTTCCGAAACGTTTTTAATCCTTAATATATATATTATGTTCCTTACTTTTGATCACTTAGTGAGAAAACTATATATGTTTCAGAGAGTATTATTCAACCATCATAGGCTAGTCTCAAAAGTCTGTTATGAATTGAAGCTCACCTCAACAAATCAAACTGCAAAAGATAAGGTTCGAAATAAGATCATTAATAAGTTGCACGCTAATATACAGTACATACCAATCAAATACACGGCAAAACGATCAAAAGTGCTGAGTAAGATACACTTTGATGAACAATGGAAACATTGTTCAAAAACTCTAACCTTAACAATATAACGACCGAATACTATCATTTAAACAACAAAGATAATTAGGCTAACAATTATTTTCAATAATTTAATCTCCATGTTTTACATTAGAAAATCCGTCAGTAATGTATTATGATAACCAGTATGTACTTAAGCATATATACAAAAATAATGATTGCATTAGTCAGTGTTTTATATTAGAAATTTTGGAAGAATTTACGTAGATTGTCTTAAATATGGCTTTGGATAGACGACACACTATTAAGATAATCGAATACATTGGATGGAAGGTGTCTGAATTATAGTTCGAAAACATTTTAATTCTAATTAGATTACTTGGTAGCAAGTAGGGTAATCAAATCTCTTAAATCTATATAAAATGAGCTACGTAAAACCATAAAGAAGCAGGCAAGAAAATGACACGATTTAAGCTTGTGAAACAATTAATAGAATGTAATCACATGAGCATCAAACAAAGCAAGAAAGACGTGGTTGTTGTGATAAGGGTAGCAATAATACCATGTTAACTAAATAGGATGAATGATACTAGAAATGCATCACAAGATTGGATACGATAAAAATATACGTGCAAAAGATGCTGAGGACAAAATTTATAATACGAAGTTGGCGAAGCGAGTTACATTAATAATAAGATAGTACTACAGTGGGTAAAAGCAGAAAAAACGAGTTTATGTTAATAGTTTCACATGAGCAAGTAAACTAACAGAAACATAGCGAACTGCACTGAGATGTGACGGTGGGAATGTGATTTATTTAATTAACCTGTATTTGAAGTGACGCTAATTTCCAGAAATGGAAGGAGTTAAAAAAAGATCAGACATAAAAGTCTAACACTTTACCTTACCTCATGGATTTACGTTGATGATATTAAGGCCTGAAAAGTAGAGTCAATACAGCAAAAATTGTAGGCATAAAGTCCATGTATAATTGGCCTTAAGCAGTTGTTCCTTGAATTATACAGTCACAGTTTTATATGATCAAGATCACTTCTGACCGTCGTCTCATCAATCCCTTAAAAAAAGGTTTCAATCGACGGCGAGTAACAGGGAGGTGAAAACCTCTAGTACCTTTAATAGCATTAAAACACTTAGGTAAAGATGATAGTATTACTGCCAAATGTAAAGTGTGGATTCAATTGTGTATGTAGTCACAGATGGAAACAAACGAGTTGCTACAATCTAAGAACGAAACATATGTCTAGTACTTACTGACTTTTAGTGATCCACTGTATGATTTCAGTATATGATGAAGACAATCTTCAAAGTAGATTCAGTGCCAACTAGCAATCGAAATAAATGACAACGGGAAAGTGTCTACTTCAAACACAAAATGTCAATAAGTTATTACAATCCCAATGGCATATGGAATGGAGCACAAGAGAAATCAAATATATCACTAGAAAGCCAAGAGTAAATATCTTTTTGACTACAAGTGTTATCATATTATTTCGTTAAATAAAATGTTGAATCAAAGATCTGGTCATGTTGAATTCGATAACGTTAAGAGAAGGATTTTACATTAGCATTTATTAGTGACAAAATACTAAAGATATATATAGTTATACAAAACTGTGCATTGGAACTAATATAGTAACTGCAGGTTGTCATCCAAAATGATACTAACCATAAATACTTGTCCCGAAGATCACCAGTGTCCTAATATATACAAAAATCAGAAACCAATGTCATAACAGTGTTAAAATATTTACAACCTAGTTATTCCGTATTAAAATCAGACAGGACCAATTATTTAGTTACACTAATTCACGACACGATAAAGAGTCAACAGAGCGTTTTAAAGGCTTTTAAACAAATTAATTTTTTGAGTACAAATTGATTCTTTATTACTGATCCAATTTAAAAGTAGCAAGTGAATTGAGTCGATTAATCTAATTAAGAACTTGTTAATCAAAGAAAACCTTTATCCAAGTTGTGTATTTAAAGTAACTTGGGTCAAGTGAACTATATATGATATTTTATGATGTTTAGTTGATTTATATATTTGCAGACAAATACTTCTTAATATTATTGGACAAAAGACTGACATAGAATGAATGGACATACACTATTTTTGTACAGACAAGAATAGATTGCTCCGTTGTATTGTAGGTAGCAATTGTTAATATAAAGCGCTTATGAAAAGGGGATTCTAAAAAAATACTTACATTCACATGATTTTGATCACTGTTGTTTGTTGCTACTCTTGGGCGATGAAAATGAACTCTTGATGGAAGTGAAGCAAATGATATTCCTGTTTGACAAATAAACATAGATGATTCACTTGACAATGATGAAGGGGATGGGCTTGAGTGAAGATTAATGGATGCATTGGAATTTTGAGCACTTGAAGGCAACGATTCGTAAGTACTACTATTTGAATAATCCGATAGTTCCGATCTAATTAATATATCAGATAAATCTGTGACAGAATTGTGGAGTGCTTTAGCACGAAAAGATCTAGTAAAATATGGTTCTCTTGACAGTTTATTAATTGGATTAGTAACTGCTGATGATTTTGCGATTGTCGCTGATTGATTATTTCGAGTGAATAAAGTATCTTCAGAGTATAATGATGTCCTAATGAAGAGAAAAGGAACCACATAAACATATATATATATATATATATATATATATATATATATAAATGTGACCAACAACCTACTACTCAGTTACGAAATATGCCCACTTACAGAGCACTTGGTTCGATCAGTGAGCAGGTGGGAAGATTGAGATAAACAGGCAGCAGCATAGATAGGGCATAACAAACTTTGGTAGCTACTAAATTATAAAACAGATATCATTCAGTTTTTGATCCAATATGAAGCAGGTAAGTATGATCAACATAGGACCTGGTATATGTGTGCATCGGTCCAAGTTGTCATACCCCCCATCAGCACCGCAAGATTAAAACCACATTATTAGAAGTTACTTCAATAATAATAATAATAACACGAAGCGTGAACATATAGAATATAGTTCAGGGAGCGTGGAAAGAAAGTTATAAAATAATAATTTAAAGCTCACGATTTAAGAGAGGACAATGAGTGGATATATCTGCGCCACTGTGATACATGCTGGGCCATGTCACTCAGTGTTTCTAGCCACTGGTTACGGTAATCGCGAGGACCCCATCCAGGTAGTCAGCAACTACCGACACGACCCTAACTAGAAGTCAGTGACTTCATGGACTGATGTCATGTTTTGGTTTGGCCGCCTCTAACTCTCTCCCATCCAACTCATATATTAGCCAACACCGTGTGACTAGACAGACGGTGGTTTGGCATACGCAACACATGCCCCAACCGCCTCAGTTAATGACGATTCACAACCTCATCGACTGATTTACCACATTTGCCTAACACTCATGGTCTAAACTCGTTATTACTTACTCAGTGGTCTCAGCTGATGCGAGCGATGTTTCGAAGACATCAATGGTCAGAAACTAATAACCTTCGAGTGTCATCTACCCTTAACGGCCACCTCTCACACCCATACATTAAGACAGAGCGAACTGTTGCGCAGTACACTCTCCCTTTCGTTGGGAGATGAATATCTCGTCTACGCGATAGGTGACGTAAGTTGGCAAAAGCCAAACGAGCTTTTTGAATTCGTACTGATATTTCGTCAGAGACCAACCCATCAGAGGTAATCAGACTCCCAAGATAAGTGAAGTGGTCGATGTGTTCAACTACTTCACTCTCTATCTTTAGCTCATGTGTTGACGTAGACCAGTTCTGGAGCAACAGCTTGCATTTAGAGGGGGAGAAACGCATTCCGAAAATGCTTGCATTGGGACTTATTGCTGTTAAAAGTTTCTGCATCGTATCAGCGTCTTCGCTAAACAGGACTATATCGTCAGCATATTCTAAGTCAATAAGCGGATCTCCTGGTAGGAGATCAATTCCTAAAAAGTCAGACGATGAGAGTGTAATTTCCAACAGTATGTTGACTATAAAATTAAACAAAAATGGGGAGAGTGGGCAGCCTTGACGAACTCCACTTGAGGTTACAAGTTCAGATGATAGTTCGCCATATGCTCTGACACGACTAATAGTGTTTGAGTAAAGAGCCTTAACAAGTTTTATGCACTTTCGGGGCACGCCTTTCAATGAAAGACACTGCCATCGAACTTTACGGTCTACAGAGTCAAATGCCGCTTTCAAGTCGAGAAAAACCACCATTGTCGGGCGCCGAAAAGTATGTCTGTGTTCTAAAACCCGACGAATGATGAATATCTGGTCTATACAACCGCGACCAGGTCTGAAACCATCCTGATTTTCTCGTATTTGTAGATCACGAGTTGCAGTTAAGCGTCTGATAATTATAGAAGCTAGTATTTTAGGCACTATATTAGTCAAACTAATTCCTCTATGGTTATCGCAGGACGATTTTGATACTTTTTTATATACTGGGATGATTAACGATCGACACCAGTCAGATGGAATTATGTCAAGTTCCAAAACTTTAGTCAAAATATCAGTCAGCCTAGATGTCAAGGTGAGATCACCATCCTTAAAGACTTCAGGGGGATAATCCATCTGGACCCGCTGCTTTGCCGTGCCTTAGATTGGCTATAGCTTTTCGACTTCAACAAGAGTCGGGGGGACCTAAGTCGACTTTCAATTCAAGCTACCTGGAAATAGTGGGAAGTTCTAGAGAGGTTGAAGGCCATTTGAACTGTTCCTTGAAGTGTTCAGCCTATCGTCCTAAACGTCTAGACTGAGAGCTAATAAGCGTTCCATCTTTTTCGGAAATCGTCTCACTAACGCTTGATTTTTTACTCCGGTTTCTTTTATTAACTTGAGAAGTTGTCTAGTGTTGCCTATCGCCGCTGCCTTTTCCATTTCCTTTGCTTTCGTTACCCACCACTGTTCACGGTCATTTCGCAGATTTTCTTGCCAATTTATATCTAATTACTCTTCTCTCCTCATCGTTCTGAAGCCTGACGAGATAAGGTTTCTAAAGTCCATCAATTCAAAGATCATCACCGAGATATATTGATTTCTCATAACCTGTTGATTCGAGTTCTTGATAGTTATCACCGTAGATTCTACAGCTATTTGAGCATTTTTCCAAGCAGTATTCAGTTGAGTCGCATCTTTATAATTGCCTAGGTGATTCTTCAGTTGTTCCTGGAATTTGCTCTTGTCTCTCTCGTTGTTGAACTGAATTCTAATGGGTTTTCCCGTGGTAGTTTTTCTTCGCCAATTAAGATGCAAGCAAATGCGTACTCGCACTAGAGCGTGATCAGAATCCAAACATGCACTCCAGAAAAATCGACAATCTTCTATCGAGCCTCTCCAACGGTAACTAATCGCAATATGGTCTATTTGAGTCCACCGTTGGATAGGACCAGGAGGTCGCCATGTTACACGATGTCTCTCCTCATGCTTAAAGTTCGTGTTTGCTAGAAATAAACGACTGTCTAATCATAGTTGTAGTAGACGGTCGTCGTTATCCTTCCTCTGAGTTGGAACACTGAAGCATCCACCTAAATGTCTTTCAGACTGGTTCAAGCTACCTATTTGGGTGTTAAAATCACCAGCCATGAGTACCAAATCCGAGTGTTTGGCCCTATGAAAAAGTTCAGAAAGTTTTCTGTAAAATTCATCTTTCACTTCATCCAGGTTGCAGTCAGTGGGAGCGTAGGCAGAAACAACGTAAAGACAATGGCGTGTGTCCCTATCTTTGCGAGTTCTTACTGAACCATTTAGTCGGACGACACATAGGCGACTGTCGACAGGAATCCATTCGAGAAGTGCCTGTTCAGCACTCATACTTAACGCAATACCTACACCGACTAGCCCACGAGAAGTTGCTTTTGAGTCGCCAGATAAACAAAGAGTGTGTCGCGAAAGCTGTTCACTCACTCGAGACATTATTTCGTGGACCAGAATCGTTGGTGCTGGTGACACAGGTAGCAGCACGGTCGGGAAAATTAGTTAAATGTAATCAGCTTAAACTTTGTAACCATAGATTAATATTGTTAGAGGATCATGTAAATTTGGTCTTGTCGTGATAATTTGAAACGACAACTACGATCTATGTGCATACGCTTCAAGTACTATGATGTTTATGATTGACTTTGGATCATTTTTCAAGTAGTCACAGTAAATGGTACAAACAGAAAAATACGAAATACACAGAGCATATGCTTGGGGGAATTAATTTAGTTAAATTTGAAGATAATGTTTATCACAAAATGATACTGTGTTATTATTAAAAACCTCGAAGAATAAGAGACGTTAGCAATCATCATCCACGACCTGACAATAAGTCAGATCTGGAAACCACAGATCTGAGGGGGATACTATAATTGTTTGAACAGTTTATTTAAACATCATATAGAACTATGGTATAGTAGTATTTTGACTGCAAACGGAATTCATGGTTGTGTAACACTTCCAATATTTTTTAAGTTCCGTTATAGCGGGCAATAAAAAAAACGTAAATGACTTTTTGAACTGTTTTTTTCAGAAGACTAATTAATATGTTTTGAGTATATGCAAATCGATTATTTTTTCCTATTATTGTTCTGTCTCCATCACTCTAACATCCCACTAGACTTATGAACTGCATCATATAATTTGTCATTTAGAAACTATAATCAATTAACTGTGTATCTGTACCCTCAGTTCCTTGTCTTTATTGTTTTCTTTTTATAAACATGTTATCCTTCCTATTGGTACGCTGCGTGGTCAGGTTTAATGTAAATAAAGAATTTTTTGAAATATAATTTGATTCCGTCTATTAGTTGGCTCAGTCGTCTTGTGCTCTTCATTCCGTCTTTGGAAGGCTAGTAATGACAAGAGCAGAAGTGTGCGCATCCTCGCTGTTTCTCTCGAGGTTACTGTCCTTTGCATAATGTGATTGGCAGTACGTTCTCGAAATATAACATATTTCACTACACAAACTACAAACTCTATACTTTAATGAAAGCGAGTTTTACAGTCACAATCTCCATTACAGTAATACTCAACTGCGCATATGGTTTACAACGGCTGATGATTACCATAGCGTTATAACCACATTATTATTGGTTCCATTGTCGATTACATTGTTTCGAAACCCACAAGACGGAGAATTAATCCTACCAATATTGTAGATGTCTTGCTAACGATTATAAACTATCACGAGACCAAAATCAAACAGGGTATCCTGCCAACTGTCGATAATTACCTAATATTATAGGTTAATATTATCTGTAAAATTAATGTTGATCGATAAATTATGCAAGCAACAATATGCATGTCACTGTATTCAACAAGGCATGAAAACATATAAAGATGACTTACATAGGTAACCGAATCGTTTTAGTTCCTGGAGATTTCGCAGGGTGATAATTAGAAGCAGGTTTGAACTCAGGAGATGTATAAATATGATTCGACGTTTTAGTGGGGCAAACAGCAGTCGTAGCAGATCTTTGTTTATATAGGAGATCCTGCTGTGGATGTGTCTTTGAATCTGCATACGACTTTTGTTCCTGTTGTTCCATGCGTACATTCTGTCTAAGATTATACGTTGGTTTTTTTATTGGACTATGACTATTATTACTGTTGCTATTATTATTATTGCTTAAAATATTATTATAATCTAATGTGATTGAATTTAAAACATTGTTGAAACTATTTTGATTACTAGAAGATAATGAAGTGTATTTTGTATTGATAAACGTATCTGTCTTACTATGTACAATATTATCATATACAGGAATATTCATTAAATTACTATTATCATCGTTTCTATTAATCCGTCTAATACTGGCAGAAGTAGAAAATGTATGTCCAAAATTAGACTTTCTTGTAGCTGATGTATTGTTCATAGATGGTGCTGACATATTATCAACCATCATTGGCACAGCAGTATTGTTCGATGATGTGACCCCTCGGTTAGCAAACATTGACATTGAGTTAACTAATAATCGTTGCTTATCAAGATTATTGTCAGGTATAGAGACATTATTAGGATCAGTAAAAGTAAAGGTCGGTAGTGGCTTAGTACGTTTCGCTCCCAAACGATTGCTATAAACCAAGCAGAAGAAAATGCAAATCGAAAATAGGGATCGTAATATTAAGAATTATGTACTATCTTAAAATGATGTTCATTATAGAACGTAACGCCAGATACCGCAGAATTGATTAAAAGAAAAAGATATGATTCATTGGTTCCAATCACACACATCAGGTTTGAACATGCACAATAATAAAAAATGACTAGTGGAACAACTAATATGATTAGTAATATTCAAAACGTTTGTAATATTTAGTATAGGTGTGTTAAATTCAATAATTTTGGCCATTTGCAGTATATGCAACATAATAGCATGTCACTGTATTCAACAAGGGCATGAAAACATATAAAGATGACTTACATAGGTAACCGAATCGTTTTAGTTCCTGGAGATTTCGCAGGGTGATAATTAGAAGCAGGTTTGAACTCAGGAGATGTATAAATATGATTCGACGTTTTAGTGGGGCAAACAGCAGTCGTAGCAGATCTTTGTTTATATAGGAGATCCTGCTGTGGATGTGTCTTTGAATCTGCATACGACTTTTGTTCCTGTTGTTCCATGCGTACATTCTGTCTAAGATTATACGTTGGTTTTTTTATTGGACTATGACTATTATTACTGTTGCTATTATTATTATTGCTTAAAATATTATTATAATCTAATGTGATTGAATTTAAAACATTGTTGAAACTATTTTGATTACTAGAAGATAATGAAGTGTATTTTGTATTGATAAACGTATCTGTCTTACTATGTACAATATTATCATATACAGGAATATTCATTAAATTACTATTATCATCGTTTCTATTAATCCGTCTAATACTGGCAGAAGTAGAAAATGTATGTCCAAAATTAGACTTTCTTGTAGCTGATGTATTGTTCATAGATGGTGCTGACATATTATCAACCATCATTGGCACAGCAGTATTGTTCGATGATGTGACCCCTCGGTTAGCAAACATTGACATTGAGTTAACTAATAATCGTTGCTTATCAAGATTATTGTCAGGTATAGAGACATTATTAGGATCAGTAAAAGTAAAGGTCGGTAGTGGCTTAGTACGTTTCGCTCCCAAACGATTGCTATAAACCAAGCAGAAGAAAATGCAAATCGAAAATAGGGATCGTAATATTAAGAATTATGTACTATCTTAAAATGATGTTCATTATAGAACGTAACGCCAGATACCGCAGAATTGATTAAAAGAAAAAGATATGATTCATTGGTTCCAATCACACACATCAGGTTTGAACATGCACAATAATAAAAAATGACTAGTGGAACAACTAATATGATTAGTAATATTCAAAACGTTTGTAATATTTAGTATAGGTGTGTTAAATTCAATAATTTTGGCCATTTTGCAGTTTATTTAGGGAGCTAAAAGGGCTAAAGAGTGTATTCTTTAAAGAAGATTCCATTTTAACAGACGGGATTCTATGAATATGTCAGATAAACCTGATGAAAAACATAAAAGTATTTGGAGTATGAGCTTGAAATAAAATCTTTGATAAAAGTTACACTTATGTTTAACACTAATAACAAAGAAACCGCATTCGCTTGAATAGATTGTAATTTTAGAACCTAACTGGCTACAAGTTATGCCTACTTATTTTCAGTTAGAAGAGCTTGAAATAAAATTAAGTTAACGCTTATCGTAATGTCGAGAGTTCAGACGCTACAAATTGTATGATAAACAACAAGCATTCCCTTCTAACTGTGAAAGTATATTAGCTCACTCTTCCATATAGGAACTTTTAATAATTCACACTTTTAGCTTGGCAGTAACATATCGTGAATTACATCCCTAGGCAAACGTAAAGGTTAGGAGCGACAGTTTTTGAAAGGATATCGAATATATACATATATATATATATATATATAATACAAAGTTCTTAGTTATGTCAAATCGTTAATGGATAACTTGTGTGTAAACAAACTATAAGTGCTGACGATTTTTCTAAAACGCATACACTTAGAAGCAAGGCTTCTGCTCGCATATACCACTCATAAGTGCCTGTTTATGGTTCGAGGTAGACAAATTATGGGTAACTAAGTAGTACTACAAATCAGCATCAACAGTTGTGGAACAAGACTCATCATTAGGTACAATAATCGAAAAGCAAAAGAAGTTAAACATCAAATGATACCTATGTTTCTTCTCTATCTTATCAAAATACGTACTACAACATCGAAATTAATGTATCATAGTAACAATGTTTTAGTGAATAGAATTTTAACATAATAACAAGAATACACCATAGGAAAATATACACAAAAGACTCCAGAATTATATGAACCGATGCTATAGAACAATCTTTTCAATTGCTTCCAAACATTTAACTTATAATCTTACAGAACTTAGTGTTGAGAGCCACATAGAACCTGATACATGTGTGCAACGATCAATGTTATCATGCCACATTAATTCAGCGAAATGTATACCAAAGCAGTCAAAGTAGTAGTTGATGTAGCAGTAGTATACTCAATGATATTAAAAGGGATTACACATCAAAAATATGATTAGAAAGAAAGAATTAATTAGAAAAACTAGAGGCGTAAAATAATTCTGAAACTCACGATCTAGTGGAAGACAAACATTGGAACCTTCGATATTACAATTGTTGTTCTGGGTAACACAATCACTAATTACTTCAAGTAAGGACTTTAAAATATTCTACATTAGATACATTTAGACTGCACACAGCTCAGTCAAGAAACCATTCAACCTAGTCGCACGTATAGCTTCGAATTGGCAGAAGTCTGTAAGTCATACAAATCTGTATTTAAAAACAAGATCCATAATAGAACGACAAGGAAAACGTCTTACCGAACTTTAACTGTAATCGAACCACCATGACGACTTGATGATTGACGATTTGAATACCGAGTAAAACGTGGAGGACAACTTGGGGATACAGTGGATGGGGTAAATGTATGCGTAAGAGATTTTAATTTTGAAACTTTATTTGAATCTATCGGAGATACATGTTGACATTTATTGTTTTTCGTACTTGAATGCGATGAATTAAAATTAAAGTTATCAAGACTAGATGAATAAATTACTGCAGATCTAGATGAATCGTCTTGTACATTTGTCATGGATGATGCATATGAAGATGAAACATGATGCAATGTGTTTAAATCTGAAGAACTATATGACGGACGACTGAGGTTACTATGCAAATTACTATTACTATTTGTCAAATCGGGTTTATTGTGTTTTTGAAATTCACTTGCACGCTGTTGATTTGAACGTCTCATTGCTTTTATTTTATTCAACTGATCACCTTGACTAATACGTGATTTTGAATTTAATTTAGCTGAGGGTCAAAAAAGCACAAACATTATCTAGAAACTTAAAGGTATACGAAAATAATAACGTAAAAGAGTTGTTTTATTAGATATGTAAAAATATTTCAAATAAAACCTAGTGATGGAGAACAGTCATACTCAAGTTGAAAATTGTTCAATTACTACAATTGAAATCTTCATTGATTAAAGGATTTCAACCATGTGCAGGTGAATCCTAATTTCAACTACAGTCAGGTCATTTATTAAGAGCATTTAACTTTCAGTTACACTGTAGGTTAGTCTTACCACTCCATTTTTCAAAATAGGATTTGTACTTATGACTGTGTTAAATAAACACAGGTCAATTAGATGACCCAGTCACCTTAGTTAACTGGTTGTTTACGATCAGTCCTAGTTTCGAGGTTGGGTATTGTGTAGATTTTGCTAAGATGTTGGACAACTTATTTCAATAATGTTGGTCAGAAATACTGTTAAAAATACTAACTGAACTAACTAGTGACAACGATGAACTATTTATACACTAGCATTGAAGATTGTTGAACGTGAACTCAATATCACAATGGTCAATCCATGATACATACTTACTTACGCCCGTTACCCCTCAGAGAGGAGTATAGGCCTGTCACCAGTATTCTCCATTCAACACTGATACCCGATCATAATTAACATCAGCTAATAGGGAAATAATTTCAGGTGGTTCTGGAACTCTAGTAAGATGCGACCAGTGTCGGCAATAAATGCGGTTAGTAATGTTGACTGATGGATGCTAGCTCAGTAGTCTATTGGTCAAGCTCTCGCCATAAAACTTGATTCCTCTTGGTCCAGTTCCGAATGAGGGCACACTACTGAAAAGTAAAGTACTAGAATGAAACAGCTGTTGAAAACCTCACAGTTTTAAATGGTTCAATAACTCAGGTCATTATGTGGTATCTAATTTAGACTTCTTTGCACCAGTTAGGAAAGTAAAAACATTTCAGTGAAGAAAATTTTCTTTCTAATGAATTCTTTCACATATTTATCATATTCATCGTAATTTATCAAGTATATCAGCCTATTGAAAAAAAATCAATTGTATCATGTAGTGTGTACAAAAGAAGGGTTGTATAACAAAATTTGTGGATATTTCTATTACTCTTTATCTATTGTTTTCGTTGTACAACCCTTCTTTTGTACACACTACATAGAAAAGTTGATCTTTTTTCCAATAGACTGATATACTTAATAAATTACTACAAATACGAATGTACAGCTTCTGTAAATGGATTTACTGAAAAAAGAATTTTCTTCGCTGAAATTCCTTATTTCTTTCGAAATTTATGTTAACTCTTAACAGAAAAAGTAACATAGTGTATTGAGAGTAACTATAAACTATTTTAATCTTATCAGACAATAAACAGTTAGTAGTTTAACAGTATTTAACACATTCTCAATATAAGCCAGTGTTAAATTATATGTGAACAAAACCTATAGAATAGTAAGGTAAGTGTTTAGTAATTATAAAAATGACTAGGCATATGACCAATGCATTCATAAGGATTACATAAGTAAAAACTAAGAGGGAGAATATATTATCACTATTTCGGTGAAGTAGTGCTCTCTAAGTCGAATAGTTTAATCGCGAAGTTTTCACTGAAATAACATCAAATCAATTTTAAAGCTGAGAAAAAGGACTGCTCTTTACTTGTGGAAAAATCCCAATACTTTTTTTTCTGATGATGCCGTCAAGGAAGATAATGCATGCTTTACGACTAGATCATCGAGTTAAACGAGTCCAAATGTTAACAGTGACACTAGAATGAAGAAATATCAAATCAATGTGTCATAAAAAGTATGAACTGAGATTCCTTGACTACAGTTCTAGGAATAATTAAATCTTGCCAAAAAGGTCAAAGTTTTCTTTCATACTTAAATAAAAATTTGTAACAGAAGAAAATAAATAAAAATAGAATAACCAAAAATACAACAAATTGATAACTTACATGTTTTCTTTGGTTTTTGTTGCTTATTTATTAAGACTGGCTTAATTACAACTTCACGATCAAAACACTTTGACGATATATCTGAGCTAGTTTTTGATATAGAAGTATCACTGTTTAGTTTCGATGTATTTATTGATTGTTCTCTAGACAATTGTGATAAATTAACATTCTTTACAATTATATTGTAACAACGAGGTGAATTAGTAAGAGTTTCAGTAATAGATGCACTGCTACTAGTACTAGTACAGCTGTTAGTGTCACTACGACTATTATTATTACTACCATCAGAAATGTCAGAACTAATTGGAAGAGAAGCACCGTTAATATCATTATTATTAGCAATATAATTGCTCGCAGTCTTATTTATGGCATTCGACTTGTTATTACTGACATTTGTAAGTAAATTAACAGACGATGCTTCACGTTGATTTTGAACACGACAAACTGAATCAGTCGAACATTTAACTGGCGTTTCAGATGTAATGACACGACAGTTTTCAATATCGAGGACGTTTGGAGCATTACTGAATCTATGAACAAGAAAAAAGAAAACAGATTACATAGAAAATCAATATGGTTTTGTTGTGAACTCTGAGAAAACTGAAAATATGGTTGAGTTAATAAAATATGAGTAATTTTACAGTTACTTTACATTATATAATTATTATAAGCTATTTTCAGGCGTCAACCTTAGGTCATGTGTGTCAAACGATTAAAGGTGATAGGTAGGAGATGCTGTCTGATCCAGGTTTAATGTTGTTTGATACTAATCAATAAAGGATACCTGCTGGTGGAGAGAAACTGATATTTTCTACATGATTCAAATCTGCATCACCCATCTTTACAGTCTAACAGGTTACTCTTACGATATTTGGATGGAAACTGACTTTTTTATTGGTTGACCACTTAGAAGTGACTAGGGTCATATTTATCCAGCCCTCAATTTTGACCGAATTACACTATTAAGTTGCAATGTGATCACTAGTCTAAATGACTCGATATTTCAAGTACTATGTTTCAGCGTTAGGTACCTGAAGGTAGTCGGTAGCATACAGTGCGAGTTATCAACAATATATGTATAATAAGAAACTCTGTCGTTTATCCTGTTTAGCTTGTAAAAGAGATCAGGTATTGCCAGCAAAATGCTTTATTTTTATGTAATTTCATGATTAAAAATTGGTGGAAATGACATTTGGTAGAAATGAGTGACCAATCACTGAAAATATCTCAGTCCTACAGAAGATCAGTCACTGTCCGCACTGTTCTGTGATAAACGCCTATGACTGATGGACCATATCACCAGTAAATTCGAAAAGCCTACTTATGATTAAGGATATGCTTTGGTGTGGTACTCCATGAAATGACCTTGGAAGTCACCGATGTATAGACAAGATACAAGACGACCGAAATAGGTAAACACTGACCTTGCATCTCGAACGGACCAATAGGATCTGCTCCTATAGTCTATACGATCTAACTACGCAGATGCTGATTAGCTGGATCAGTACCAACGTGACTAAGCTTGCCGAGAGGAAAAAGGTGAGATGATAAAACACCAGCAGATAGGAGACAGTACCAAGTTGTCTATTTCGTAGGGAAAAAGGTTTTTATATCAGTAATAAGAAATACAAAACACACCAAAGACTGAACTGGAGGAGTTTCGTGAAGAAACGGGATAATAGGTTCACAGTAAAATTATAATAACTCGGAAAGGAAAATAGATATGACATTCAGTAGTGAATCTGTGAAAAGCCTACAACTTAGGCAAAATAAATATTATTGTTACTAAATGATTAATAGATGAGGCTTAATGGCAAAAGTCTCAATAACATAGAGAATGAACTTCATAGGTTGTGATTCCCGATTGTCATCCTCGTTATAACAAAGAGGTAAAAAATTTAGGTTCAGAGCCTCACGTAACTTGTGTACAGCGTTCAAAGTATCTGTACGAACATATTGCAATGAGCTTTATTAAAACTGAATTAATACAGTGATGAAAAAAAGTAAATTATGCTTTTTCTATACAATTATACCTTACAAATGACACTGGAGTAACAGGTCTAGACGTTTTAAAATTTTTAAGCGATATTCCATTTTCTGAAGATTTATGCAATAATAAATCATTATTCTTTAGTAATCTGTCAGCAGAATCTTCGCGTAAGATGCTTGTATTTAATAATTTTACATTAATATCTTCATCATTGCTTGTTAATAACTCCAAACGATTAAATTTTGTTGATAATTGACGTTGCTTTTCTCTGTAAAGCTCACCAGATTGCCAACAAATTGCTTGTTTTAAATCTAACCAATGTTGTTGTGGTCCAATTATGGAGCCTGGACGGCATATACGAATCCAACCAATAACTTCACGTGAAGTAAGTTTATAGTGCTTCATTAGATAACAACCAATCAATGTACCAGTGCGACCTAAACCAGCTAAATTACAAGTGTTTGTATTAAAAGAAAGTGGAACGATGAACAATCAATCGGGAAAATTTGTTATGTTTGAATTTTACGAAAAGTTCTAAGTAAATATAAAGCGTAATCATGATTAAAGCTGAAAGGAAGTAGAGCCTGATATAATAATAAATTGATTCATACTGATATAGTTTAAGACAGTACAGAGGAGGTTAACGGCTTGTTCAAACTTATATGCTATCACTTTGCCAAACGAGAATTTATTGCCGTATATGTTCCCATAATAAACTTATAATTAGCAAATAATGTCCGCTAACTGCATGTACATAATCGCTTTTAAAAAATCTGAACGACTAAAATACGAAGAAACTAAAAAAGAAACACGGTGAAATTAGAGACTATTACAACAGAGCTCATGTAATCAAAGTGAGACAAACTGCAAATATATGCAGGAAAAAATGAATGTTAGCAAAATATTGTTTAGAAGCTTCGTATAATTAGTTTAACGCAGTTATTAGAGTATATGTGCTGAGAATTCTTTACTGTTGTCAAATTTATATTATTAAAAAAAGCAAAGTAATGTTATTAGTAAAAGAAATAAAATACGTTATCACAAATCAAAGACTTTAAGCCGATTCAACAATGATACTTATTGTGCTCTTAGTACACTTTATTATGAATTACTGTGTTTTAACCAAAGTATTTCGTAATTTATGTATTCTATATATTATCTATTTTACATTTTAAAGGACAGATTGTAGCCAGATAACCACTGGAAACCAAGAATCATTGGACAGCTGTTTTGACTTAGCGTTGAACTATTCATTGGTGGATATAAACGACTATATTAACGTTTAAATCAAAGACTTCCAGGCTTCGTAGAGAATGCATGTTTTCTAAACTACTTAGTCAGTATTCAATGCGTTACATTTATTAACACACTTCCATTGGTTATATTTGCCTTACGCCCTGTATGGTTGGTCGAAGCTTGTCACCAGAACTTTAAAATTCACCTCTTACTATGATAGTCACTGGTAAGAAAATGATGACTTTTATTATGTCAATAATGATAATCCATAGTAGAGATAAATTCTGCAACAAAGAAAAAATATGTTTACCAGGTCGAATCTAAATATAGATAAGTTTCGATTCAAATAAAATGAACTGACCTTTACAGTGTACAGCGATTGCCCCTGAAACATTTTCACATATTTCTAAAAATCTATTCATTATTTGATCCGATGGACAACTTCCATCAGTGAAGAATAAATCGTAATGAGCAAAACCAGCATTTGTAAAACGTTTTGCATCGTAAACTTTCTTATTTAATCTAATGATAGTTGTTACATTTCGTTTACGAAAATATGGAAAATAGGCTTCTGGCGAATGTAGAGGATAACCTATAAAGTAAAATAGTAAAATATACACGTAATTGAAACAAATTATGTTAAGATCGTGGGTCAACTGGTTAACCGATATTTTAGTATTCTGTAATTGCTCAACAACAGGACACATCGATTCAGGAACATGGAAGAAAAATGTTGGGGTGGAAAACAGTTGGTCAACAGCCGTTTACTGGCCGGTCAAAAAGTTTAGCATCACTATTTTGCTAATCAGCACATAAACTCATCGTCAGGGGGAATATACACATGTTGGGTTATTGGTTTAGTGACTATCATTGAACAGCATAAACAGAATACGTAATAGGCAAACTGGATTCCTCATTTAAAGAAGTGTAAAAACTTAGGTAAAATAATATTAACTTCTAGTCAGTGAACTATCACTCACTGTCAAATAGTCTGGTAGGAACATATTGCATCATAAACTTTAAACACATGGTTCAAATTTATAGTTCCTATTTTTCAAGAAATCACCTACTTGTATTCATGTTTGTATACTGTGTAAGCATTTAAACAAAAAGTAACATTGCAATATGTAATTAGAATAAGCTTGTATTTTCCCGTTGATCTGTAATGGACTGAAACTGGTCAATCTCTGTTGCCATATGTGCATCCTGAGCGAATGTCCTCGATATAGCATTATTACACAAGTTATATATCTAAGTTGGACTGTAACTGACTGGATTGTGACAGAGACTGGCCAGTTTCAGTCCATTACAAATCAACGGGAAAATACAAGTTTATCCTAATTACATATATATGCCCGTTGCACAAGTGTGACTGACTGCCTAGACACAGTAGCCTAGTGGTGAACACGGTGGCGTTTGACACAAAGCGGACTGAGTTCGAATCCCAGTGTGAACATCAACATTGGGATGCAGGTACATCCAGCCGATGAGTCCCAAATAGGACGAAACGCGCGTCCTGGATTCCGCTTGTCAGTCACAATCCAACTTAAATAACATTGCAATAATCTGGATTATAATAATTTCTCAGTTAATCTTATGTTGAACATTCACTTGTAGGTTTGCTGATCTAGCCGCTCTGAAAAGACCTACAATACAGAAAGAACTGCCTTAAACATAACACTGCATAATAGTCTTCATTTAAACCCAACATTGTGAAATTAGTGATATTCAGTTTAAAACTGCACACTGTTGCTCGCCTAAAGAGAAGTGATATCATTTAAAAATAATACCGATAATATCAAACATTTATTAGTGAAATTGGGAAGCCTTTCTGTAGATGTAGGTTAGCTTTGCCAATTAATTGTTGATGACTTTATTCATAATTATCATGTGGGTCCGAATCGATTGCGATGCATGATCTGTACAGCTGACTTGATAACTACGCGAGTGAGTAAAAAGATACAATAATCAAACTGCGATGTAATGTACACAAGATCTGGTATTTACACATATGTTCATATTGATCTAGATCATAACATTAAGCAGTGCCTTTGCAGAGGCATAATTCATTTGTGAAAGAAAGTAAAATAAATCGTGCTTATTTAGGATCTAATGCAAAAATAGTTGCCAATATCCACAAGGTTTCAAGAAATATTTATACAAGATCAGGCACAGAAGAAATTAAATTAGTAATCATACTTTTCCCTTAATTCTAAGACAAATGATTTAGAATATTTGACTCTATCTGCTGTCTTGAACCACAGGAATATATATTAGATTTACGAATACCAAGACTTAAAAAGCATTTATTTGTATATAATGTTGATAATTATCATTATTTAGGGACATACAGAACAAAATAACAAACATATTTTGTTGAACTAACGAGTTTGCATTATGTAGAAAGAGTATCTAGTTAAATGATCATAATCAACAAAGAGCCTGCATCAATTGTGCATTAACTCTAGTTTTCACAACAAATCAACACTAAGAAATATTAAATAGGTAAAATGAAACACAAAAGAGTCAAAGTTATAGTAATAACAATTATAGGACATTGAGAATATGGTTCAAGAAGAAGGAAAGGAAAGAAAGTATGTGTAAAGGAATCCTGAAAATCAAAGTTTAAAGGAAGATAAATAAATGAATGTGTCTGCACCACTGTTATCAAGTCAAATGATTCGATATGTTAAATCTAAATTAAGAAATCACTATATAATTTTGCATATCAAAAAGCGATAGATATTTACTAAATAATTAAACATCTAGACTTAAAGATCCCGAAGAACAATTAACAATTGGTTATACAAAGTGGATCTTTTAAAGATGAAATTCACTGCATCAGACAGCCAGTGAAATAGGCGAATTTTTGTGTGAAATGTTTCTTGAGTAACTACTAAGAGTAATGACACGAAGCATTGAGCCTATAAACTAGTAGTTATCCTAAAGGAAAAGATGGTTCATTACTGAATAAATAAAACATATATAAAATAGTTTTTTTATAGACGATATATTTCCTGACCTATGATTATAAATGTCATATGAAACTATTTAGTATAACAAACTATTTCATGTCAACATGTAGCCAGTTACAGTGAGATTGAAAAAATAATCTTGACACTTCAAAATTAACATACCATTTTCTATCTTCGTTTGAGAATGTGGTCCACAAAATGCAATAAATTTGTTTGGTATTATCCAGGAAAGATCGCCATTTTCTACTTTCTATAAAATAGAAAGAATTGTAAAGACTACAACTCAGTGGTATGGAAGTTAGTTCTGAACTTGATCTCTGGTAGGTCATGGAAGTAAGCAACTGAGGAGCTCCATGCCTGGACAAGTCAGCTGCCTAGTTTTCAATGGCTTCATAACCAAAGTTAATTCCTGAGGTGAGGTTTCAAATACGACAATCTCCACAAAAACTTGTATAAAGATAACGTTTCGACTCACCTCAAAATGTTCATATTCTTGCAAATCAAATGTGTCAAAGTCAAGAAATTTATTGAGCAAAGCCTAAAGTCAAAAAAAGAAAACAATGAATAGTTTGAAAAAAGACAAATGTGTATAAAGTGTGCATTGATGAACACAGATTCAAGTAATAGCTTAATCTATCATTATGTATTAAAAAAAGCGGTAGTTTGTGGGCTCATATACAAATAACTATTGCAGTTTTCTTACTACTTCAATCATCACCAAACTACCAAGTCAACCATTTTTAACTCAAATACTCAGGTTACACCGAATGGCTAATTAATTAGTTACCAACCTCATGTTATGTAGTCCTTAGTATTAATTAAATTTCATAAATCAAGTTATAATATGGCCATTAATCAAATTATACATGACGCTACATAATAAGTCCCTGTGGTAAATTGGCAAGAAACTTTTAAATCGATGATTGTAGTTATTTGGTAAGATATAAAAATGGTTGCTATTCGGTGTTCAATTAACAGAAATAGCTTCGCAATTCAGAAAGTAATTTGAAGCCTGAATAGCTTAATGCAAATATCTCAGACTGTGGAACTGAGAAAGTCACGTTCGAATACCACAGGCAGCATCTGCTACGAAAGTTTCAGGTACATCTTGTTGACATACGTCAACCAGAAATAAAAATGAAGGGTTCGGGATGTTTTCAGACTAATTCCAACCACCAAAGAAGGGAACATATTATATGAGATGTAGAGTCGCTATGATTAAGGGCCATATCACTTCAATAATGTAAACCAGTGTCATGCAAGTTGCAGTCAGAAAAATCAACACGAAGCTGCTTGAGTCCTATCTGATTCGTTGTATAACTATGATATATACACAAATTAGATAAAAATATTCAATAATTGGAAAACAGCTCATCCATTTTTGCAATTGTCATGATAAATGATAATTTATGGTGCGAATGTTTTCATGAAAAAACTAATAACCACAATCTCTTTAACGATTTCTCCAAATCGCAATTTCAAGCTTTTCAATAGTGTCTGCATTTAAACACATGAACATTTTAAAATGTTACAAACGAATGAGAACATATTACAAACACGGAAACCAAAGTGAAACTTATTCCACTGAGTATTGAATTAATGTATTTTTAACATAATGCCATAAGATAACAATTTAAATTGTATTAAATTGTATAATTTCTAGAATAAAATAAACTAGGTATTTCATAATTATTTTGAAAAAATGATTCAATAGTGGCACCATAAAACTTTTGTATAACATATATTTTTGATTTTTATTGATTAAAACATGTTTCCAGACAGGAACAGTTATTAAAGTAAATTTATACGAAGTACACAATATATTATCATATAAACAGAGATAAAGAAACGATTAGTATACGCTTTTCCTTGTCAAAGTATTTTACATTTTATGAACACAAAGTGAAATATAAATGACTTGGGGAAAATACTGCATGTAATAGAAATTGTATAATGTTGGACTAAAACTTATGCAGTTTCAAAAAACTAGCAAATATCGCTGCAAAGACGTATATATTTTATAGATATTCTTGCCTAAATTGGAAACTATGAAAAATCATTGTGGCTTATTTATTTATGTATAGTACTGTTAAATACCTATGGTATACTTTTTCATCTAATTTGCCATGTATGGACTCGTGACCATGGCTTCATGTCATACTTGTAGTGTGAGCGCAAGGGAAATAACCTATCTCCGTAAACTGTAGTATGTATAGTGAAAAGTAGAATCTTCAGTTTATTGGTAAAAAATCGAACGCTTTATTCACTGAGTTACTGTGTGGTGGATACTACTCATAAGGTCACTAATAAGTAAAAGGTAGAGGAGCGTCGCTGGAAGTTGGAAAGAATCAGTAAACAGCATATGAGGCGACTTGCGAGGTTGCAAGAAGCAAAGCATGATTAAAATACATGGGAGAATCAAGGAAAACCAAGGGAAGCAAGCCGATAAATGACACGGACCAGAGAACCCGAAGGATGTGCGAATCGATGGTCAGAAGTAATGTATGTAATATTTTATGATATTCTCTGTTTTGTCCAAGTACACAATTTTCTTGTCCAATTGGTCTTTGCACAACTGCAGCACTTATGGTGTAAGTATATATTTTATGGTGAACTGAAGATCATTTATGTTAATGTCGACTAGGGGTAATTACTAAAAAATAATTATTTTTTCCTGCGGAGTCCTATACTAGGACAAAGTAGCTGTCCAGTGCTCCTTTATTTCCAGTAATACACAATTGACATCAATATATGATTAATACAAGCAACTAAACTTAATACCTATCTACACAAAACCACCCCAATTCAATTATGTTTTTCTTATAAATAAATAAATGTATTTATTCATTAGTCAAACAATAATTAAGTCAGTTACACAGTGGATATGATGTTTATAAATAACCATAAAAGCTTAGATAAAATAAACCAATGCGTTTTAAAACGAATTGTACTTTGCCTTAAACACCATTCCTATGGTCTAGAATTACTGTAAGCATGAAGTCAAATACAACTGAGTGATCTAGTCAGTGCAAGAAGCTTAGTTTTTCAAGTGAGGATCAGTTGAAATCTGAATATATCAGCATAAATCTATTTGACTATAAAAGTGTACTCGAATCGAATGGTGAGCCTGTTAACACCATTTCCGATCTCCTTCATTCACTTGACACAATCTCTCTCTTTCTGAATATATATATATATATATATATATATATATATATATATATGAATAAACAGAAACATTTTCGGCTTTTCAGTAAACTTATTTCAAAGTTCTAAAATTAGTATTTAGTTTACTAGGTAGATTGAGCTTTACTTACATGCTCCAAACAACACTACTTAATTATCCCCCCCCACTCCTTCAAAGATTTAATTAAAATAAACAAACAAGCAAAAGCAACGGGAAGTCAAACAGCCTCTCCTAACTCTTACTCAATATACATGTAACCATATATAAGTAAAATTATCACAAACCATAATGCTGTTAATTCAATGTGGCACACAAATGAGATGTTTTATTGGGAGAAATAAATAAGATACATTTGTAGCTAACTGACAAAACAAACGCTACATGGTATAAGCTGGAACATTTATAAATGACTTGATTAAGATTATATCATATTATTTATATTATATTATTTAGAACTTGTCGTAGAAGATGTTGGTTGAAATGATCCCCAACGTTTTCTTAATTATTACAGACATGATGTATTCAACTAATTCGGTCATTTTTCCATTCATCTAGGAAATGAGTGCTGCATATTATGACGTAATTTCGAGTTAAGCTTCTATCTTAAGTTCTAAATTTTACAGTACCTGCATTTTCACAAGATATGTCGACCTGAGTGCTACATCGACATGTACACAGAAAGCAGCTGGAAGTTAACTCTAAACAACTGAAGTGAAATCTTGGATAAAACTAAGTCAGCCAGTCATTAACAAAGTAGAACCTAGGATATACGCCCATACGTTCAAGTTTCTATATCACATTACCACGACGACATCAGATTTACAAGAATAACACGATGACAAAATACAATAGGGAAAAATAGAGAAAAGGTGGGTATGAAGTAATAGAACCTAAGATCTAGATGAAGATAAAGACTAGATAAGCCTGAACCACTGTAACCGATTTTGAGCCATGCTACCCAATATCTACAGCCTTTTATCACGATTATCATGTGAACTTTAACCAGGTAGTCTGAAACTGTCAACATGGCTCAAACCAACAGTTAAAGACTTCATACACTGACAACATGCTTTGGTTTGGCCTCCACTATCCTTCTTCCCTCCTACTTCTACCTAAACCTACACTGGGTAGCGATATGGGTAATTATCGAGTATACTTAACACATATCGCAACTATCTCAATCGATGAAGGTTTACGATCTCTTCGATTGATTCGAGATGTTTTACCAGTACTATGTGTCTAACATCAATATTAATTATTCGACCACTCCATGGGATACGGGTGATACTATAAAGATTTTTATGATCAAAGACCTGGAGCCTATGAATATCCATTTTCATGGCCTATGTTTCTCACCTATAAGTCTAAAAACATAGAGGACTGTGCATAGTACACTTGGACTTTCGTTGAGACACGGATATCTCACCTATGCCACGAAAGACGTAAGTTGGTTAAAGCAAAACTAGCTTTCCGAATTCGTGATGAACATTCGTCAGACACTAACAAACCAAGAGTGGCTGATGAAACTCCTGAGCTAAGTGAAGTTGTCAACTCACTCAACTACTTCACTCCTTATGACCAATCTCGGCGATACTGCAGACCAGTCTTGAAATAACACTTTGTATTCAGAAAGAAAGAAACGCATCCCGAATATGCTTGTAATGCTACTCAATGTGTTCATAAAACTCTGCATATTGTCAGCGTCTCCACCAAATAGGGCTTTATCGACTGTGTATACCAAGCGGGTTTCTGGGATGGAGATCAATTCCTCAAGAGTTAAATGAAGAAAGTGAAACTTGTAAGCAATCCTCCATGCCGAAATTAAATAAAAAAGTGGATAAAGGGAAATCCTGACAAATACAACTTAAGACTGACAATTTTCGTGACAGCTTGTCGTAAGCTCTAACAAGACTAGTCGTATTCGAATAGGAAGCCATTATGAGGTTTATGTAATTTTGAGGTACACCTTTTGATGAAAAACACTGCAACAGAACTTATCGACCTACAGAGTTGAAAGATGCTCTCAAGCTAAGGAATACCACTACTGTTGGAGACTGGTAAGTATGCCTATGTTGCAGAATCTGACGTAGAGTGAATATTTGATCAATGCGTCCTCGACTAAGTCTGAAATCTATCTGCTTTTTCCGAGTTTGTAGTTCCCTAGCGTCAGAGAGACTTTGGGTGATTACAGAGGATAACAGTTTAGGCACTATGGTAGTTAAACTGATTCCTTCTTGAGTACCACAAGATTTCTGTCCCATTTTGTAAACTGGAACCATCAGCGATCGAGACCAGTCAAACGGGATGATGTTTAGTTCCCAGACTTTGGTTTATATATCAGTCAACCGAACTACTAAAGCTGGACCATTATTGTTAAAGACATCTAGAGTCAGACTATCAGATTCTGCTGTTTTGCGTTGCTTTAAATTATTTATAGACTTTTCAACGCCACTAAGAATTGAGCGACATGTGTCGATTTATCGGTTAGGTTGTGTTTAGGGATAATCGGTAAGCGGAGTAGCTGGGAGCCAGCTGAACTGTTCTCGAAGGTGCTCCGCCCATCGGTCCAGCCTTCTAGACTAAGAGTGGATCATAGACACAAAATTTTCAGGACTAGTCGCACTAAAAGCTGATTCGCTGATACCGAAGTCCTTGATGAGTAGAAACAGTTACCCCACTAATATGAATTAATAACCGAATGGATAAATTTAGAAATGAAAGACATTTGTTGAATACGATATCCCTATTGAGCATATAAAACGTTACGGATAATCTTAACTGTAGTGTTTAACAAATATACTTTTAAAAATGCACAAAGTTAGAAAAGACAGCCCACTTTGTAAATTTTGAGTGTAATGAGAAGACAGAGTTGACCTCACTACACTATCAAAAGTAAGAACAGTTAACGATTAACATTTTTTCAAAACTTTTTTGCTTATATCTTCCCAACAAACATAATATTAGTAATACGGTTTATTTATGAAAAGTTAATCTACATATTATTAATCTACATATTAATTAAGAACTGAGAATGTTACACTTAATTTACGCCAATAGAGGGATGACAATTTTTAAAACACAGATGAGTCTTAGCAAAATCATAGAAATTTACCGATAATAAATATTAATAATTGTGAAAGATGTAATCAGAAAATTTCAAAAGCTATCTTTAGTTGTAAACGTCAAATAACATTTACACCTTAAATGGAGTAAATTGATTTTACCGTAAATAAAACAATGTGAATCAATCAATTCAGATTAAAGAAAAAAAGTGAATATATATTTCAAAATAATTCTTCTAGATAAAAAACAGTTTTCCCTTAGGCAGAGAACTCCCTGTTTTTACACTTACTAGATTTTAAGCATAATCGACACAGTACCTAAATACCAAATCTAGTGGTCACAATGAAATTATATCGACAATATTGACTTTTCACGAAGAAATAGACAAATACAGCACTATTAACCACTTAATGATAAATAAATGTATTTTAGTAAAGTAAAAACGCTTATTGAAACGTAAAAAAACGATAATATGGTTCAGTAAAGAAATCACTTTAAGGAGATTTCATTTTCAAAAATGTGCAATATATATAAACATGATTTCAATAAAATAATTACAATTGGTTAAACATGTTAACAAAAGAAAATGCATGCAATGAGTTTCTATACCTGGATCCCCATCAGTAAGAGTCAAAACTTTATTATGTCTATTGCTATACGAAAAAATCTGAACTCTTAATTCTTTATTTAGATGAAGAGTTAACGTTCCTCAAAAAAGCATTAATTGAAGATGAGTTTCCACCAAGATTTGTCGACAAAGGCATGAGATTTAAACCTCTGAGAGAACCGATAATCTCTTTATCGAAGAAAGAACTTTACTTAAATGTCGACTTAAAAAGTGATACACTGGCTGATATTGCTAAAAAAAATAGCCTTCAATGCCATTAAAAGAATTTTTTTTGCAAATAATCTGAGAATTATGTTTTCTAGTCGACAATTATTTACAGACTACTAAAACGGCAAACTAACAGATTCGGCCTCTTCAATATTCATCTATAAATTCATTGTTCCTATAGACCAAGGTATATCTGACGTTCAATGAGCATTCTATCCAAAAGAATTCAACAACATATAGGTGATGAAAGGAAATAATGGGTGCATTAGAAGCATAATAATAGAGCACACATAGTTAACATGAACCACCAAATTAATAAAGATGAATTCTTACAAAGTAATGTATAGAGTGAACAACCTTATTGACTGATAGTAATTTTATATGCACTTCCTTTTATTACCATGTTTAACCAACTGTGATTATTTTATTGAAATCATGTTTACATATATATGCGATTTTACAGCTTTGAGGATGTATTCTAAACGTTTAAAATATAAAATAGTTAATTTGGGAAGGAATACTAAACTGCAAAGTAAATGAAATTTCTAATTTTAAACAAACTAGTGTTAAACGAATTTGACAGCAAATACAGAAAATCAAACAACTAATAATAATAGATAGATTCCATTCAACATGGTATCACAATTAGCTGTTAGAAGATAGAAAAAAGTTAGGGGTGACCAAACTATAACATAGCATTGGTTCATGGAATTGGTATCTGTTAGTTTGAGTAATGTTGGTAAATACGCACTACTTGGTTGGGGTCTTTACGACTATCGTAACCAGTGGTTGGAGACTGGGTGAGATGACTCAAAACCAATCACAGTAACCCAGGTGCATTTACTTTTGTCTTCACTTGAATCCCAAGTTTAAATTTATTTTTCACCTACTTCACGAACTACACCTTTCTTAATGGACCATATTCTCTATATCCACTCGTTTTTTTGTTTCCACTGATGTTACTGCTGTTTCAACTACTAAAGAGCTCATCTTGCTGTGCTAATGGGGTATGGACAGATGTAAATATATATGCCAGGTTCTACGCTGTACATGACTGGCTGACTAACAACTACCCAGAAACAAAACTGTCAAGAATTTTGATGAAAAGACTTGGAATCCGTAGGAAAATCAACAAATATCAGATAACACGACACTAAAGAATGTAATTAGCAAAACATTGTGTTGATGATCGTCTAGAATATCGCTTATAAAAACTTTGATTGTTCAAAGTGATCGATGATAATTTACAGCAAATCTAATTCTCATTTTAAATGGTCATTAAATAACGTTGTTTGTATATTCAGAAATAAGTTGAAAATGTTCTTAATACATTTGGTATGTGGCTAACAGTAGAATTCAAGATGCATGTTTCATTCTATGATTGTGCACATTAACTGAATGAACTTACATCCTCGTATTAATGCTAACATTCATACTCAGACCTAATGGTACTCTTTTCAGACCTCATCATGATATCTATTGAATCACTGAATCCAGAGAGACATTAACTTGTTTAATGACTTTAAAATGATTTATAGTTTAGCGTGTTTTTGTTAGGGATTCGAAATCCCTAGAAATACAATTGTCATTTTATCAAGTTGTATTGATTTTTTGTTGACATGATTTGTAAACCTTCATCACTTTATGTGAGCACATTTGACAACATTTAATTGTATTATTAAAAGTGTTGATAATTTTATTTGATGAATAATCATCATGATTATTTTGTATATATAAGCGAATGTGTAAAATATAATCCGACTCCGAATCTTATTCCGACCTGTCTGGTTAATCTATTGTCTTATTCTTCTATCTCCGGCTTGGGACTGAGTGGGCTTAAGCAAGTCGCGTATTATTAACTAGGCACACTTCAATAAGCGTCCGCGCACAACCAACTGATCAACAGGACAAAACCTTTTCACACGTTATAACAGTTTTATAACCCAATTTTAGTTGATCAGTTTTTGTGGATATCTAACCTATGTGTTTATGGCAACCAAAATCTCTAAAAATAAATAATCGACCATATTTTAAGGTTTCATTTTATTTTAATGTAATAGAGGAAGCACATTTATCAATGGATTTGACAATAAATGCTTTATATCATTTTTTATTGCAATTCAGGTGTTTACAACAGTTACCAAAAACATGAAACTGAAGTTTCCTGCCGGAGCTTGTGAAATGATTTCTATTTTAGATGTTTTTACTACCAATATTGGAATTACCTGGTAATTTCATCGAAATGTTTGAAATAAATAAACAAAAAATTAAACTATTACTAAAGATTGAACATTTGGGAATTGACAAATGTTTTAGGAGACTACATGAACCTCAAAACGGTTATCGAACGTGATAAATGGGTATAAGGTATCTTAGTATCTAACATAACTATTCACATGTCTATTATAACGCTGTTATTAAACACAATGGGTCCTAAGAACCGATAGCTTCCTTCCATGTAACAGTACTTAATGTTTACTTCCAACAATCAACACTAGATCCAGTTAGGTTTTGCGAAAAGTAACATGAATAACTTAAAGTGTAATCACCAGAGAAAATACCAAAGGCATGAATAGTGTGCGATCTGATTATTCAGGATTATAGCATTTTATATCATTACTATTGTAGAAAAAAAAAAAGAGAAACATGTTTTCATATGAAAGCAAGTTAGTAACAGATGCCATGCATGAAAAAAAACAAATATATGAAATCAAAGAAAAAATAATTACTTAAATTAATTTTTATCAGTTGATTTAAAAGTTTGACTCAAATCAGTTGACTTTGGATCGTCTGATAGCTTGTTTCTGAAATATTTCATTTTCAAACATTAAGGCATGGGGTTTAAGAATACATAAATAATTTTTAAATAAAATACGAATGTATAGCTATTGAGACTCCTAATAATGAATTCGACTAAAATGTTTATTTCCGGTCATGAAAGGTACCACAAAATGTTGAATTGCATTGTAGTATAAATAGTAGTAACGGTATGCGGTAGATTTCTGTCAAAGAACAACATGATACATAACTTCTACCAAATTCAATTTTAGAATATTCTTCTAAGATGCATACATTTTTAATGATAGAGACATACAATTATTAGATTAAATTTTGTGATATTTCACGATATATATATATATATATATAAGCTATATTTCTGTGAAAAATATTTTTGTTGGTAAATTGCCGGCTTTTTAATGATTTTGGGATAAAAATGGGTTACAAGAGGTGGAATTTAGATGTAAATTTTATTATTATTATCATTATCACTGTAGACGGAGTGTGACTGCAAATGGAACCTAAAACGTTCGTTTTGTCATGATTAGAACTTGTCAGCTGAAACGCGGGTCCAGTAATTTGGTTGAATCACTTAACGCATTATCAAAGAAGAAACTATGTTTGGATAGCTACTTACTAGTCTAACGGACATGACATCTATAGTATTAGTAGTAAGTGTTCAGTTTATTTCTTTGTTAATACTCAGGATTGAATTCTGATTAATCTTCATTGACATATGTATATTCCAAATGGATTGCCTCAATATAGTCATATTATCACGTTTGTATTAGACAGATAGCAGCCAACAGGGGAATTTCATTACTGTCGTCTACTGCATCAAACAAACACATAATAACATAAGTTTCTGTTGACAGTTTGTTGAAACAGAGGTGTATTTTAAACACATAAACCAAAACTGTAAATCATTACCCACTTTCTCTTACATTTTGAACACAATTCGTACACATATGTTTATGATCTTTCGTTAATCAATTCGCGACCACAAAAATAAGCTTTATATGAATCTGGGAACTTATGTTCAATCAAATATAAGTGACAAAAATAATTGCCTTACTAGAGTCTGAGTTATGTTATCAGATGCCCCGACCTCTGAAAAGACGGATTCTAGTAGTCACACAAACCCCAATCAGATAGTTTGCACCTGACTACATGGCAAAGACCAAAAATCAATAACTTCATGAACTGGGTGAGCCGTTTCTAGCATTTTTCCATGGACCAAAAACATTACACAACGAAGGTGGTAGTTAGGTACACATGAAACATATCCCCGCCGATTTAATTGATACAGATTCATGATCTTGACAACCAATCTGGTATTTTTGCATAGTACCATATATCAAAACTCAATACTGCTCACAGTCGTTCGACGAAGTGCAGACAGTGAATTAAAGACATCTATGGTCCCAAGCGTGCGGTCTGCCCAAGTCTTCTACACTTATATTTACAGGTCAATATACATACACACATATATCCAAATACTACATGATTCAAAAAGTTTTGGAGCACTGATGAATTGAAAATTAACTAATCATCCAACCACTACATGTAATATACAGATAGAATTAGCAAAAATATGTCATTATAACTGGTAACTGTAATCAATTCTCAATCTCTAGATTACTAACTTCATATGTCACAAACAGTAAAATCTTGTAAATTAAGAAAACATCCAATTCAATCGTAATCGATTCAGATAAACATTTTAAAATGTTTCTAATGCACTATACGAAAATGCTGACACATCAAAATGGTACAATTGTAACATGCAGTATATTCATGTAGCAAACTATATAATTAAGCTGAAGTGGTTCTACGGAGATTAACGTTGATTCGTTCCTCATATTAGTCATAGATTTGTTTTGATTGGATACTACTCAAAGCCAAGGAACACTGGTTAGGTATTTTGTCTTGGTATGAGAATCAGCACAATCCACGACCATACTGTGGATTGAACCTAAGATCTCCAGGTCTCACAATTTACAAATGACCATCTGCACACCTGGGTCGACAGCTAATTGTAAGAATTCTACTTCAGTTGATTTGTGATAGAGCCCAACAAGCATTTCATGTTATTAGTGATAATTATTTCGCCTTGGCTCCCTGGTTTTCACCGACACTCGAACGAGATCAATCTGTGAATATGAGCAACGAACCACCTGTTGGGTCAAATTACTTCAAGAAACGGTAAAAAATATAAAAGATTCGCTTTCAAACTGTTCGATAGCAAACTTTCATATAATATCACATCCAAACGAAGTAATCTTATAGGTTTTATATTCAACAGAAAAATGGTACATATGAATAAAAGTATTATTTAAAGGTAGGGAAATAAATTAAGAATGTCTGTCCTCAGTGTGCAAAAGTATGTAAAAGTGATTAGGAAATATGCAAATACAAGGTAAAATAATCATTGACGTAATTCATGTGTCTTGTTAGTGACATAATTGATTTACGATGAAAACTAAAACATGTTTCATGTAGGAATTTATCAGTACGTGTGCATGGCATCATACAGTACAAGCCAAATGTACAGAATGTAGAACAAAATGGAAGCAATCAATACACTATAGCGTTAGAAATTATATTAGACGCCTGTCAAAGTTGGTACATTTCTCACACAAGGGCAAAGCAATAGAAAGACAAAAGAAAACAGATACGATATAACTAGGGTAGAAATATGCTCATGAATTGTTGACAGACAGACGGTAAAAATGTATAATCTAGGTCAGATGTGTATTAATTTAGGTTGATGTAATACATATTTGTAATGTGATCCGTAACCTTAGTGAATGTTCAACAAATGTACTGCATCCAGCACTTTCTGTCACTTCTCAGCCAATTTAATAAATCACTACTGCATATTGAGTATAATTTACAGTAAACATAAAACTTAATGCCTAAATTGCATTATACTTATTTTTTATTCAGCGAATCAGGTTGAATTATACTGACAAATTCATAGAGGATAGTTAAGAATAACTCCAGACGTATACAATGAAAATCATTAATGAAGATTACGCTCTAATATGCAACTGCAACTCATAACACAGAATAAAAAATGCCCGAAATTTCCGGATACACACTTAGTGAACACTGAGAAAGTTTCAGATAACTTCAGCTTCAGTTTTAGCTACCAGATTTCTTAATTATAAGAAAAATAATTTAAAAGCTTTACGGCTAGCGGCTATACTTAATCAGTCAATCAAGTCAATACTGGTAATAATAAACTACGATTCTGTTTGGAAGATGCCAAACCAAGATAAGCTGTCAGTCAGCGAAGTCACTAACTGTTAGTATAAGCCATGTTATTAGGCTTTAACTACCTACTCAGAGTCCACGTCATACCCAAAATTAGAGATTGGAGACATAGTGTGACACCGTTCAGAATCATCCGCTGTAGTGCAGACGCATCCATTATTTACCTTCCTTTAGATCTTGATTTTTATGTATTGCCACGTATACTCTCTTTTCATTTCGTCTTCTCGAACGATGTTCACAAATTATAGTTTCGATTACATTCGTTGGCACTATAATTATTTCGACTTACTTGTAATTCATTTTATTAGATTTAGTTCATCATAGTGACGTAACATGCCAATTTGTTGATTATAGCTGATTGATTCAAACGCCTTGCAATGTTATAGTCGTCAAAGGAGATAAGATGTTGGTACTATTGAACGGTATTTATCCAGGTTGGATTACATTATTGGCCGACATAGCTTCCAGAATTGACTGACCAGATGGTCTGTGTAGCTGTTGGGAGTCGATATCGCCCATAAACTTTGTATGTTACTGTTGTTTGTAGTGAAATCATAAATTGTATCGTAACGGCGTGTCTTTCATCCCAGCTGTCTGATTGGGAATAATACGTTGCGGTCAATTGCGGTTCGAGATTCACCTTCGGTCTAGAACAGGGCTTACATAGTGTTCAGCGGCTCCACTAGCGGCTAACTCATGACAAATTAGCGCGGCCAATTTGACAATAGTCATATTAAAATCTAAACGCATTTTGTTTAATTTTGTGTGCAGTGCATAAGAATATCAAATTATGATGGAATGCACAGTGCTGTTATGCTTCGTTATTATTCAGTGTTTCATTCTGAGTGACGTCGATCACTTACAAGATACATACATAGGTATTTTGGACAGGATTTTAATGTTACAGGGTAAATATAATCGCTTATAATCTCAAAATTAAGATGGTTGAGTTTATACCAGCCCATGTCTACGAAGACAACTAGCCGATAGTCACTATTTTCCCTGTGGCTGGGACGATCAGAGCAATAAATATTGAAACCTTCTAATCACACTAAGTTGTCTGTAAACAAATTATGAAGCCAAGATTCATTTAATAAAATTAAACAACAAATGTAACACATGAATAAGCATAGGTGGAGCTAAAGATAGTCAATCTATTTTTATGAAAGATCTGTAGTCAGGAATAGACATCAGATTTCATTCTTTTTAGTGCATGATACCAGCTACTACGACGTCTCTGTTAGAACTTCACAGAACTATGCATCAATATAGGCCAAAAACACCACACATAGGTGCATAAACATACAATGCAGTTTGTGACATAACTAAATTGTTAAAATAAACAAAAAGGTAACTTGGTTAAATAATTGGATGAATTGGAAACAAACAATAAGTTACGAAATGTCAAAATTGGAAATTTCTATTCACTAGGATTTTATTAGTATATTACTAATGCATAAAAAACGGCATTGAATCAGAAATTCATTTACCTTCACTAGCATATCAAATGAAAGTTAAGGTAGTGAATAGTACAAGCAATTATTTATAATGTGTTGGTTCAGCGTATTTAGTAATTTTATTAAATGACCTTTTGCATGGTCGTTGTCTAAGACTATTTACATTACATCACCAGTGATATCTTGTACGGAAACTGATCAAATGCTTTGGCTGACATTGTGTTCGCAGAGATGAATGGCTCAATCGTGAAGAAATCGTTGCCTTCGTAAACAACTGATATGCCGGGCACCTAATGAAGATTGACTATCTTCGTGAACTGCGCTTTTGAACATTATTTCGATTATTATAACTGTGGACAATGTAACTTTTCATTTCTATGACTGTTACGCTCCCCTTGCCCGGTTCTCTCGCTTAGTATATATATTTGCTCTTAGTATATTGTTTATTACTACGAACTACAGCTACTTAGTTATGTACAAGTTGTACCCATTCACTGCCACTCCTCCCTTTGTACTGTATCAATGTTAGGTTTCTGATTGGTTTACCGTGTGGTCTGATTTTATGTATATATAAGGGCATGATTAAAACATAATACAATCTCGGTTCTCAGTTCTCGGCTCTGGTTGTTCTATTGTCGGCCTGGGGAGTAAGTGGGCTTAGGTCAGTTGCACATTACCAACTAGGCACATATCTCATTGGTGTTCGCGTCCACCAACCAGATCATCCTCTCCTCCTCTCTTTCTCACGGTATAACAACAACAACAACCTTAGTATATGTGACTAGTAACTTTTTTGGGGATCACCTTGGTTACTATTACCGCTTGTCCCCTATTACTGTCTGCCTATTTATTAAAATACTGTTAATTCTTTATTTGCCTCCATTTAAGTGCTATAAACAATAATGAACAGTCAAGATAGTGACCAATTTATCATCAGCAAATATATAAAATCAAACTTGAGAACTGTGAATTCAATCATATATGAGGAACTTATTCACAAACATTATCTGATAAGACCAAATTATGATTAAAAAGAGTATCACATACAGTACTCTATTGCTATTTTCAGTACTTCTGTAATAATGACTTTATAACAGAATTTATATATTCTAGTGTTGAAATATAATTTAGTTTAATAAAACCAGTCAACAATGCGATTACCTTCATACAAAAATACAACATACAAATGTAGTTAACCTAAAATACCATGCTATGGTATTAATGTATTTTCTGTCTTCATTTCAAACATATTTTCTGTCATATTTACCAATCAGTCAAAAGTACAGTAAAACACTAGTTGAAAAATTACTTTACAAAAAAAAAAACAATTTCAATAATTAATCAATGGAATGATTATATGTATTTTATCTGTTACACAATTAAATGCTCGGTAATAGTCAACTAATGAAAATGCATCATTATTTCCAATCATACGTGTTACTAATGCATGATCAATGAGCAGAAAGTGATCTTTGTCATGTTTGTCTGCAGACACCATTCCGTATTCATTAAAAAAGAGTTTGCTAGTGGTTATCTGAACTCAGTAGCTCAGATTGTCACGCGTCGTCGTTCAAAGTGATAGAAAGTTTTAGTGTTAGTGTAAGCATCAATACTATGATACAAGTACATTCAGCAGATGGGTCAAGTATAAGACAACACATCCTGAATCCCATTACTTGCTACAATTTAAATATACTAAAAATGACTGTATTTTTACTATTTTTAATATGCATAACTATTGCTCCTACCGTTTGAAGGACTTTAACATATTTTGGAAGATAATTGTTGACACGAATAGTATTTTCTCCTGTAGTTGAGTAAATGAATAATGGGAACTACTAATAGCTCCATCCAGACCTATTTAGTTTGAACTAATCGTAATTTCTGTATAATTCATGGAATATATTCAGAATGCATTTCACAACTACAAAGTTATAAGCTAATCCTATAGCACTTTAACGTATTCTTCATTTGTCTTTTCTTAACACATATATCTATACGCTGGAAACACCTGGTCGTTAAAAGCGGGGAAATTAAGAAATATAAACGCCTTTAATTTTAGATGTGCTTTGTGTATTACATATAATAATAATTTTTATAAAACTGTACTAGAAAAGGTGGATAAACCAATCCATTAGGAAGATTATTTGTCTGAATTATTTAATATCGGTTTATTCAATATACCTCAGCAACAAGAAATGCATTTATCTTATCGTTTTCGTAAGTCACAGTGTTAGTGGTTGCTGGATTTGAACTTTCAACTAAATTATAAAACATTAACCACTTTCATTATTAAGTTACCAACTTAATGGCACATTTCTCGATAGTTACGGTAGTACCAGGCTTTAGTGAATAGGATGTTCGCTAGAAACATAAGTCTTGTAAATAAGTGTCAATAAGAAGACAGTTGGGCGTAAACCACTATGCTGATTGACCACATCAAGCTAATCACTAAAAAGGTAGCACTAATCTGTTTGACTGTCTGATTTACCTAAATATATCAATTAGAAATCTTATTTCGGTTTAACAATATCACAAAAAATGACAAACATAACTACACATCATATTTATAGGTTATAACTGTAATGAAGCGTAAGGAAATCAAAGAAAAATAGACAATCTTTAAGGTAGAATTTGGTATATAACTAGCTGTGGAAAACAGAACGTTTACTTCAGCCTATTTGGAATTCATAAGCTGGATGTACCGGAACCACAATGTTGATGCTCACACTGTAGCTCGAACCAAGTTTCCTCCGCTTCTAACGTTCTGTTATGTACCGAACAGGTAAGTCCATATACCCCTAGCATAATCAATGAGTTTTATAAGGGTTTGTAATCTACGGTTAGTGATATTCAGAATTGTAAATGATTAGTATCTGTCGCTATATGTACTAGCCCCAAACACAACATGATAGAATTTGTGACAACGTGAAATAAAGGCAATCTGTCAAAAATGCAAATGTGTGGAAAGATTCTATGATATCATAAAACATGGTAAATGAGAAAAAGTCAATAAGATATAGGTAAATACTAATAAATTGAAGTGATATCATTATTTTTGAACTTCTAGTGATCATCTCCTTGATAGTAAATTTTGAGAAAAACAAAAGCTAGTCAATAACAATTTTGCATGCTAATAAGTTATTATTACTACTCACCTTCCCAACAGCAAATAAACAATCTAACAGTGTCAAGTGATAAGTTGATGCTCCAAATGAGGCGTCACTGAAAGAGATACGATATTGAAAAGTGTTTTATTTGTTAAAACATAGGAAAAGTGTAAAATAAAAAAATAATAACGTGAATAATAATTATGTTGAAATACCGAAAATTGATTAGGAATTTCCAAGATTGTATCAAATAGTGTTTAAAACCAAAGTAATTACTAACGTTACATTTGATTATATGCAACAGAATTAACTAATAAAACTAATAATTTACGATAAGTTGAATTATGGCTAACGGTGAGTTCCAGAACGGTAGTTTTATCTCTTATACGAGCCGTTGGCTGGGTTTACTGGCAACAGCCCAATGTAGATGTTCACACAGAGATTCTGACTCAGTACCTGTCTCTCCAAATGTCAAGCGTTACCCATTGATAATAGGTATTATAACTAGTTTAATAAGGTGGGAGTTATCTAAATTTAAGCGTTGTGAGTTTTCATACTTTTAAGACTATCGACTGTATTTATTCAATCACTGATAATATATACTTATCCTGAGCAAATTGCCTTGATACTGACATTTAGTTACAAGTTATTAGCATAGTTGGATGCCTATATACCAATAAATTCCTATCGAATACACTAAACATAAAATAAATAACGAGAAAATACAAACCTTTATGTACATAAATTAGCCTGTTTCAAAATTAATTTATAAATGATTTATAACACATTATGAAATTTGAAAAACTCGAGAAAGAACTGTTAAAGGCACCTGATGTTAGTACACTAAAACTAATAGATCGAAACTGATCATTAAAAATATTATATGACACAAACGAGTACTGGATTGAGTATATGCGGATGATGTGAGAGGATAGTACATGAGTATTATCAAAGTCGTAATGTAAATCCTGTTTCAACTGAAGATACTACATCTTGTTGTGTTTAACTACAATAGCCATTAAGAATATCTTGGGACTAAGTACACTAACTGACAGAAGAAATATTTCTTTTTAACTAGCTCGTCATCATGACCCAACGCTAATCCATAATTTTATAAATGAATATGAATCCTTTACCATTTGGATAGTAGTGAATAAATTACCATACCAATAATAACTTGATTTTAAGTATCACAGATTGAACTAGACTAAAGATCACTCAAAGCTAAAGAGCACTGGGCAGCCGTTTTGTCCTAGTTTGAGACTATTTAGCAGTAGGCAGATACAACTTCATCGGGGAAACTTTTGAATAATCAGTTTACGTTATTTTCGTATTGTTTTAATAATAAGCTTTCATTTAAGTCATTTACCGTATATAAACTACAGTTAACTATTTATTACTTGGTATTTTTTATTTACCACATACAGTGCCATGGACTGACGATATCTGTCCACCGAATGTCATTTTCTTTGTTTATTTAATGCGTGAGTGCTGAATACTAGAGTGCAATTTTCATTTGAGATTTTATTTTAAGCGTTTGGAGTATCCCACAGTCGACTTTTATAAACATATGTATAACGAAAAACTCAAATAACTGTAAAGTTTGAACTTGGAACAAAATTTTCGATGACAATTATACTTTAATACACTAAGTGAGTGGAACAATCGACAAAAATGCTGGACACAACACCCAAAGTAAACATTGAGAACATTTTCGATAACCTTTACGGGACTTTATGATTTGGTAATTTGTGTACATACAAGCCTCTTGGTTATAGACATAGTATAATAAAAGTAGTTGTGTTGCTTTCCTCCTCCGAACGATGTCAGTGGTAGAAGAAATAACGTAAACACGTAAATTCAATTGTTTTATTTCGATGTAACGCTGTTTAAGTTCATAGTAAAGATTCTTTACGTATTATTTCCTACACTAATTGGGTATGAAAAGACAATATTGAACAATATTTTTGTTTCATAGGGACTTTGATTAATTATTTACACATTTAAATAACTCCCAGTCTTCTTTCCTTATTAATGATATGGAATAAAAGGTAAGTTGAATTTTTACTAGAAGTTCAGTAGAAACTTCTCAATCGCTGTTAAATACTAACAAAGTGCGTCTGTGTTTACACTTCAAAATAAATCTATCTAAGAGCATGTAACCGGTATTTGCAATAGAATCTTTCTATATATGTGATTGACTAATAATTTGAAAATATATTATTTAGTAATGAAGTTCAATATGATTTATACTTAGTATACTGGGCCAATGTCATATAATTCAGTAACTCCAAATAACTTTCTTTATACATCCATTAATATATCATTATATAGCTTCAGAGATCACGTTTTCCAATTAAGCTAATACGCATATTTATGTGTAAAAAATATTGAGCAGTTACTTATTGGTCAGATTATAAGGCTATGTTATTGGTTCAATTGCCATGACAACTTATTTATAAGAAATAAACACTAAACTAATCAAATTAGAAGGTTTTAACTAAATTACCAAAAGCTTTAGTGTGGTTGTCCACAACGTTTTCAATGTTTACTGTTTTTGTTATATCCAACATTAATGGATAGTGCTCTATATTAGGGTGATTTGCATAAAATATTTCGTTTCAATATCTAATGTTCACTACTTTTGTTTTATTCATGCCAGTGACGTTACATTGACATGCTCACAGGTATCACTTGCGAATAATTTTAGTCTTCTGAAACGAAATAGTGAATGTAAATTATACTCCAATACAAGGGTCTCGTACACTAAATGAACGGAAAATTGGTGGAATATGTTAAGTAAAACATAGTTATTAACCATTAAAAATGTTTAGGATAACTGTCGTCGAAAAGTTTTCAAAATTGAACACTCCACTGCTTCTATCATTGAAATAGTGTTAGCTCTTAGTATACGCATCTTAATTGCAGAGTTATAGCTGTAATCTATTCACGAAGTTTGTGTATATGAATATGTTAATGTCGAGGTGAAATCTGCACTACGTCGTGCTGACGAGCACTTAACTGCAGTACGACAGCTGAGCTTTACTTCTGGTTTGTTTATGATGTAACATTTGAAGTTGGAAAATATACCTACCTAAAAATGTCAAAATTTCACGAGCTGAGTAAATTTAACAGACACCTAGAGAAGTTCTCGTTCGAATCCATGATTACATGAGTTGACCATATCAGAAGTTTAGTCGTAACTCACTAATAACACTGAAGTTAAGGACCGCGCTATATAGTAAACTAACAGCATAACAACTCGATCGACAAAATTAGCTCATCATTTAGACTAGACAAATACCACATAGGTCATTATTCACAAATGAAACAATGTAATTACTTTCGGATTTGTTTAGAATATTTATTATGGATATCAAAAAACTAAAAGTACTTGCTTTTTTTCTACAATAAAATATACACACATATGCTTGTTTGTATGCTTTTGTTGTATACGGTGCTATCATCAATATGATTTTCAATTGCACTTTCAATATTTAAAAAGTACCTTCAAAATGGCAAGCTTTCACATGACTACTTAATAATAATCGATTTATCAAGTACCTTATATTGATAAACATCAAGTTTTTAGTAAATCAGTTAAGAAGTAAACTGTAATTAATTCAAAATATTTAGAAAATGCCTTTATTCTTTTAAATATCTATCTTGTAAATAATACTTCATATTATGAGCATTATTACTACCTCTCAATAATCTCTGTAAGATGAGAATTCCTACATACGCAAGTTCAATGATTAATGTGAGGCATACAATAAAATGAATTATTGACTGGTTAGTTAAATGAATGTATATATTCAATATGGAGATAATTAATTGACAAAATAAAACGGATTAAACAACATTCTATGATAATCAAATCAATTCAGAAGAAAAGAATAATTATTAACATCATTAACAGTTTAATTGATTTGACATTTAGACTTATTTCATTTAAACAGAAATTATCATCAGAAATAGTATCAAGAGAAATTCTAAAGATTCATGTACAGTTACTTAACTAATTACATCAGTTTTATACTGTTGACTGCATTTGGTTGTATTCTATGAACTCGATGGTCTGTTTAATTGCAAAGCTTTCGTTTTATTTTAGACGACATCAATAGTACTTACTCTACATAGAAATAGATGATATCGCATTTCACTTTCTTTTGTTACAGAGTATTTCAACTTGGTTAAAACAGAACAGTTTCTGCCAACTTAAAAGTAGTTTTGATTTCAAAGGGTTTTAAAAATATTTGCAATGATTTCTGAATTGTTTCTTATAAATGGTGAAATAAATTATTTTCCAATTTCTAGGGATGATTATGCGCTGATGTGTTGATTTGCTAGATATCTTATGGCGTATTAGTACTAAAACTGCTCACGAGCCAGTAGAATCGCCTTGTCCAACTTTAGATGAACATTTATACATGTGAAGAAGAGGATGAATGCAATATAATCTATAAAATGAATTGTGTCATTGTAGACATTCTTCCCCCCCATCTTCCGACAAATATGTCAGTACGATATGACAAGTTACCACTCATATCAGTGTATGTAAACAATCACGGACAGAAATTGATAAAATATCGAAATTTTGGATGAAGAATATTCAATAGATATCAAGGGATGTTCAGAAGCACGAAACTCTGATTAATCCGCAATCAACCGGAATATCACAAACCTTCTCTATCATTTTCGGTTATAAAATGTGGTGAATTATAAGGACCACTACTATTAATATTAGGTACTAATTTAACCTATATGGCTGCAAAATCTCTAAGCAAAACTAAATTGGTTTGAAAAAATTTATACACAAAAATCGAATGAATCTAACAAATCATACGCGTTGGAGTTAACACCCCATACAATCAATTAAAAATCTACTATCTATGAAAGTGCTTGTATCTTCCCGTTGTTGTTGCTAAAGATCGAAATCGACTAGTCTAGGTTACCTTAGGTGAATCGTGAGGGGATTCCCTCGATATAGCTTTAATTCACCAATGTGAATGAAGTTGGATTTTGATTAGCAGTTGGAATTTAAAAAGCGCGTTTTGTTCCATTTGAAACTCGTCAGCTTAGCAGAACTGCATGTATATAAATTAACGTTGTATCGAGTCATACTCTCAAGATGTACGTAAGACAACGGATATTGATAAATTTCAGTCATCAAAAACAACGTAAAGATATAAACACTTTAAATTATCCGTTTCACAAATGTGTCTGTCCTAACTCAGTAGCTCAGTGTATAACGTGGTGGCGCATAAGACGAATAAACTTAGTTTGAGTTTTAGTGTAAACATCAGTACTAAGATGCAGCTACATGCACTTGACGAGTCCTAAATGGAGCAATTCCTCCATCTATCCAGGATTTCAATTTCTGCCCACAATTCAGATTTAGTCGATCATCTTATATGGGTCATGAGACCAATTCCAAATTGATTCTGACGAGCATAATAAGCCGATAATAATAACTACAAGAAGGAATGCATCAGTGAACTTTACAAAAGTATATTCACTGTGTAACACGTGTGATATGGGATATTATATTTAGCATTATATGATATTAAAAAATTCCATTATCAATACAAGAATGAAATAGTGTGTGTATGATAGCAACAAATATATCAACTGTTGTGAGAGGTAGAAGTGTGTGGGATGAAGTTATCAATATAGCTAATCTACTATACTAAGTTACAATAATTCAATGATCAAACTGTACAGTTCTTGTTGCTTATTTTTACCTGATAAAAAAATAATATTTGCAACAGATATCAAGGAAAGTGTTAGATACAACGAAATAACAATCTTCTAAAAAAAATACTAATATCAGAAATGAGAATAAGAATATCGCATAGTAATGCAATTTGGCAATTCAGACATCTGGATTTCAAAAGATAATTTCATTCATGTTTTCTTTAGGATACGTCAATCATCTAAAATGGCAAGTTGTGCGTCGTAAAAAGTTGAAAATTCTCTGGGTTCGATCTCTGATAAAGTTTTAGAAGGGCATTTCAAAACGTTCCAACACAGTGCGAAACGTCTTATCAGTGTTTTCAAGTTTCCAGTGATTATTTAACTAGTGAATAGTGACAGGTTACAAGTCCCTACACAATATATATATATATATATATATATATATGTATATTACTTTATGTCGCTCAAATGAGTTTAAAATGATTCGTTTAACAGACATTTCTGCTATTAAAACAATCCATTTCTAATCGGCGAGTCATTGTTCATAAAAAAAGTGTGTAAACATTACGAGAATTTACCCTACTATTTAAAAGAAATTTTACTATTCATTCTATATTCTGTCTATCAAAAATTATCTTAAATTCAACCAAAACAACAGAATAAATAAACGGAATAACCTTAAATTGCTTCACTGAATTATGGTGAATAGCGATGAATATACTTACATTTACATAAAAACATCACACACAATCAAGTGTTTTTGTATCAGCATAGTTTATATAAAGCTGATTCAGGAAGATGAGAATAAATAAATCTGCTAATCGCCGAAACACCATATAATACAAATCATCGAGTGTTTACTAATTGCTGGGTACAGGAGCTAATTCTTGATCTCTAATGGAGTGTAACAGATGGAATTCAGTTATGTCGAATATGAGGTAGTTACTTATTAGTGATATCGGATGAGGAAGGACGATATCGCAAGTAGACTGGACCTGGAAATAAAAACCGTTGAATGCCAACTTAGTCGTTTAGAGGAAAAGCGGTCGCCGTGAGGCTTGATAGCTCTGGGTTCGATCGTCAGTGTGTCCGGGAATAGATACCATTTAGAAATTACCAAACTATTATATATATATATATATATATAATTAGTAATAGTGAGGTTAGACAAAAGGTTCTTGGGAAACACGATAAATCAGTCGAAGAGATCATTAACCTTCATCGACTGAGATGGTTAGGACATGTATTGAGCATGCCCGACCACCGTCTACCCTGTCGCGCCATGTTAGCTAGGGTTGAAGTAGGATGGAAGAAGAATAGGGGCGGCCAAACCAAAACATGGCATCAGTCCATGAAGTCCTTGACTACTGGTCTAAGCCATGTAGGTAGATGTAGACTACCTCGCAATAAATGGCTGGAGACACTAGGCGAAATAGCTCAGAATCGGTAACAGTGGCGCAAGTGCATTCACTCTTCAACCTCATCTAGACCTTGAATTCTATTATTATTTTCTGGACATCTTTACTTTACTCTTCCCTTTTGTATTCTGTTTATACGTTACCTATGTAATCTCTTAGTGCTAATATGGTATGGCAACCTGAACCTGTGGGTGTATGTGCCCAGTTTTACGTTGCTGCTGCTGATGATGATGATGATATATACTTCTAAATTTGCAAAAACCAATTCAAAGTAGGTATGGTAGGATCAATATAAGCGGTTATGTATTCCGTTATTTACGGTGAATGTAAAATTGTTATTTCGGCCAAATAAACATTGTAACACCAGTCATACTTTACGAAATTTAATCCACGTATAAACCTACCGAAAAGGCAGAAATGGTTGGTTGTCATTCACAGTTAGATATTTGTATGCTTCTTCTGGGGTACGTTCCAAGTATACGATCTGCCAAATGACACATATATTTCAAATTGTAAAGCATACTTGATAACTGCCAATAAGAAACGCAGCATTTGCTCGTTTACGTGAATCACAAGATGTAAAGTGTGCGATCTTCTTTTCATTTAAACTTGCAGACTTATAAGAGATATATATCAAAAAGTAAACAATTTTAGTTATTATTACCTTGAGCTTCTTGTTTAGTTTAATACAGTATTTATACAACTGGCCGAGACTTAATGGACCAAAATCCGAATAAAAGCTGACAAAGTAAATGAATATTAGTATACAATCATCAAATCGTAACATACTTTTCATAACATAATTCATCATCGATGGAAAAAAAATGAATTGAAGAATTACTTCTAGGTGGAGTTTTGCAAGATAGAAAATAAAGACGATCTACAAAACAAAATATGATTAAAAACTATATTTTGGATGTATTTGAACCAAAGGTCAGTTTACCAGTTAATTCATTTGACAGATATGAATTGGTGTACCCAGCTGTAAGTTACACTCGAAATTTAAGAGTTACTGATATTATTGGGTTGCTCGAACCATAGTAGTCAGTCTAGATTCCGAACCTGGAACTTGCTTGCTATTCTAGTCGCTTATAAAATTTATGAGGCAACCGAAGTATACAGTATTATATATATATATATACATGTATATATATATATAACTGTACACAATAAAGTATAAATTTGACACAAAAAGATATGGTACATGAAAATCGGTTAACAGATCAAAGTATGAAAATATGCTCAGGATTAGAAACAGTAAATATAAATGAATATTTCTGTTTTTATAAGAGAATAGTTTGTGCATGTATTGTGGGAGATTAACAATCTCCTACCTTCGATGTTTAAAAAACTTATTTAGTAATACAGATATTGAAGCATGTGCACTTTAATATTTGTCTGTTGGGAAAAAATGTTGATAACACTTAGTTAAGTTCAATGTGAAATCCCCAAACTTACATACTGATGTTAATAGTCACAATGTCCCTTTATCATAAATGAATAGTGTATATCAGCTATAATCCAACGGACAACCAATGTAGGAGTTAACAATAATGTTTCCACATTAAATCGAAACATATATGGTAAAATAAATAAAAACTAAAAAGTGCCTACTCTTATAGTTAAATAATTAATAGTTAGAATGTTGATTAACTTTGAATCTCAGTGACCGGACACTGACGATCTAATTTCACATTTTCAGCTCTTTTATGTATAACAAATCCTTAAGGATTTCTTGCCTAAACTAAAATTCTGTAAGCCATTTCTGAGAAAAATATTTATAAATAATCAAACTAGTTAGATCCTTTCAGCCAAGGACATTTTTATATGTTACTATAAACTACTTTTAGACATGTACATGTGGCAACGTGAGTTTCTGTGAAGTAATAATGTATAGTGGAGACGCAATATAAAGTGTTCATACTCATAAGCCATAAATTCGGATTTTTTAGAGACACCATATAGTGACAATAAGTGCTTACTGAGAATAATTATACACATAGAAGTATTTTAGGTGCAACAAGCTGTGGCATCTCTTGATATATTCAGTAAAGTTAGGTTTTCATTTAGTACTTTAACCAAAAGTACTTTATTTGGAATCCGGTGTACTTTCATGCACGCAGCATTATCATTTTTCTACACTTTTCAAAACTGTTGGCTTAGACATTTGTTCGGTTCGTCTATTGGTTGCTTTGGTATTTATTATAATTTTCTTAAACATTCCTAGCAAGTACAAAATAGTTAGCTCGCTTTCTACACTCCTTTAATTTACATTATTTTGTCGCCTTACTTTTATGTGAAGCAAGCCACTACACTAACTGATTTTCCAGAACCTTTTCTATATCCTATGTATATTTGATCGTTTTAAACGTTATCTGAATATAATTTTCCTTCACATTACGCTGAAAAGCTTTACATCTAAATCTCAACCTAAATTATCACTATAAGTATATATCAAATTTTGATTGCAATTTGAAGTTACAATATTGTAGGTTGAAAGCAGCAGGTAAGAACCAAACGAAATAAGATAAAATCATTTTATTCTACACAATTAGTTGTTAGTGCTCTTTTTCAGACGCATACCATCAAACGTTCATTATATTTGAAACTGAAGCTTTAAACTTTTCTAAAGGTACTTTCATTGCATATAAAAAGTAATCGAAGATGCCTTTCTCCCTTTTTTTAAAAAAAGGTTGATAAATTCATGTAGCATCAATCATTGATTAGTCACACTTAGTAGAGTTCAGAGGCTCAAGGAACTACTTATACAGAAATATTTTATCTATTAGATGATTAAGATAACACATCAGAACGTGTTGCATTTGGCAAGATAGTGGAAAAGGAGGAAATTAAATGGGCGAAAAGGTAAAATGTATAGTAAAACTAAAGCCACAAAGTGTGGTGCACTAATGGAATAGTAAGCATAAGTTTAGCCAGTACAAATGAAATCTATATTTTTGCTTGAAACCCTATCGTCAACTAATATTCTGGAATTACCTAAAAATCAGTAGAACGCTATTGTAAGAAAGCAATATATAAAGGTTTAAGACAAAAGCATTATGAAGTAGAGTTTACCTAATCAGAGAGTACATTTACGTAGAACTGAAAGACTTATCAGCTTCGTTAACTACAACAGCAAGTAATAATAAATGGCCTTATGCGTAGTACCATATATACAAAAACTTGTTTACCATAACAGTAATTTTATTTTATATTTTCATTATTTGTATCAATTTCTTATCAAAACTTTTATAATACTATCCTCTATATACGCTTAAGACATGGTAATATAAAGATCACTTTTTGTGATGTAATAGGTGTCGAAAACGAGGTTTAATGCATGTTCAAATAACCCGGACTTATTTCACTATATTTCTTGTTTTCTGTTCGTTTAAATTAGCCTTTTGTAATGTAACCAGAAATAGACTACATAAGACTGCGGAAATTTGTGGAAAAAAGTGTAATGGTTATAAGATTGAGAGCTCCAAGAAGTACAGTTAATACAAGGATGTAACATTTTTCAATAACTAAAATTGCAAATAGAGTAAATTTAATTCTATATTTTGGGAATTGCATAACATTTGAATAAGCAGATTTCAAGGTACATATACAACACAAGTCAGTTTTAAACTCTTCCAAAACCGATAAGGGAAGATTCATGATGCGCCAAACCTTTTTAGAAACACTTAACAGGAGAGAAAACTCATCGACCATGTCCCAAAACTTTGCTATAACCTGATTATCACGAGTCGATACTACTTTACATAGTCTGTTCCCCGCCTTATCGTAACGATTACGCTCGTTGAATCATCAATATTATCTGCGTTCACAAATAAGGGATCCAAAGTGACTACGCAAGTTAACAGACAAGAGGATCACTCTAAAAAGGAATACAAATCGTCCAATTATGTTGTTCTTACCTAGGTAACTTACATCTAACTGCGATTTAAGCAGAAGACAGGATCATCAAACAACAGCCGTCAAAAGTAAAATAAACTCTCCATTCAAACGACTGACTACATATACTGTTTGGTATCCAATCAGATTTAGCTAACCAGTTTAGATATAAAACATATGTTAGTGTAAAACACGCATAAAACCATATTTATCTGCTGCATAACGATGTGTTCGCTTCGAATGAACTTAGTTCAACTAATGCGACAGACTGGATAATATCTAATAAATTATATAACTGGATACAAATGATTACTTTATAGTCACCGAGTAATCCGAAACAATTGTTTCGGACAGATCAATCAGGGACTTATTTAAATGAAATAACCACGCCGACAAAATTGTCATTAAGGCCTTATAAACAATACAAACATTTATTAAGTGGTAAATAGAACCAGAAAGAAACGAAGACGATTCCAGGTTATCTAGTGGCAGAAATATATTATACTTGGTCATATACAACAGTTTAAGATGATCAAATTTTGTGTAATTAAAGCATATGACGTCAAAACTGATGAATACTTCCTCTATTTACTTACCTTTAATTATACAAGATGAAAGTGATAAAAACCGCTCAGTTTCGATTTCATTTTTTTCTGAAGACTTGAGGACCATTGAGTGAAAACAATGATATATAAAAAGGTTCCCAAAAAACTAGAGCCTTAAAGCAGTTGAAAAAAAATATTGACTCGGTAACGATAATGAAAGCCCATTAGACTCGACGAAAGTATTATCTGAATTACGTTTAAAAAACAACAAACAGATAACCTTGGCTAGTTGACTTAATTTTAACGAAACAAACAAATTTATTAGCCTCTTCTAAATCAAAAATGTTTTCAAACAAATGTAATTCTAACACTAACATGATAAAATAGTCACTGAATATAAATAAGAAGTTTACTAGTGGTGTTGTCTAGTCGTCTTTTACTCTGCGTTAATATGAAACTCAACAACATATCATGATAAATAACACAATGAAATAAAAGCGGATACATTCCGTTTACTGGGTAAATGTCTATTCCTAAAATTGCTAATCTTAAATGCAGATTTTTAACTGAAACGTGGTCTACTTCTAATTTCTGATTCGATTAAACATACATAGTTACCGCAGTCTAATCACTGTTCAAAAATCTTAGCTACAAGATTTGTAGGATGGTAATTTAGTGTCACTAGATGATCTCCAGATATTTTTGTTAAGATCGTTCCGTTACCAAAAAAGTACGTTGTTGACGTCACTACTTTTATAAACAAGGATTGGCATAAATTTAGCTACGTATGCTCTGAATTTTTAAATGATTATATCTATTGTCTGATATTATGACGACATCTAAAACACCCTAACAAATACAAACACGCATATACTGTTAATGTGTATATGACCGCGAACTGTAAATTATATGTATTATTCCACCTAGCTGTCGAGTTGACCGAGTTTTCTGCGTCCACTCTCAATGAGTCAGTTTAAATCTTGGAGAATGCGACGGATCAGAATGCATTTTACTTTCATTCCTAGGTCACTAAAGTTTAGTATTTTTACAACTCTCTAAAATATTCTGCTTGATTTAGTTTTTGTCAGTAATATAGGAATATTAATGGCCTTACATATTAGGAAACTAAGCATCTTAAGTCTTATATCCTGCAAAAGTGCTAACGTATACGCACACCAGGCAAAACAGAAAAAAAAGCAATGAAAATGCCTGTTTATCGAAAAAATTCTCCTTACCTTTTTGGTTATGACTTAATGCTCATTCTGATTTGAGGAGGTCTTAGGAATATCTTAACTCCATGTCCTCTATAGAACGTATTAGAAAATTTGTAGGTGCTCACGCTGGCAGAATGACCTTCTGAACCTTGTTTTAAAAACGTGCTGTTACCTTATATCAGACAGTGATTTGCAAGTTTGATCAGTTATTTTCTAGAAATGTCATAACAAATGCGCTGAAGAAGATTAAATTAATATCTTCACCAAAAATGCGTGTCCACTGGTGGGTTTGTTAAATCTAGACCCGTACTTATATCTATGCCTTCTAATATAACTATGCACGCTTCCCCACTACATAAGTTTTGACCTGTACTGAATGTGCACACTAAATAATATCATATGAAAACTATCTAAATGCCCTTGCGAGTTCATACTATGCTTCAGCATTTTTAGACTCTATGAACAAAACGCCATCGAATTTCATAGATCTTGGTGCATGTGTTGCTCCAGATCTGTCTTAATCTCTGCATGCTTTGTTGGTGCCAAACAGAGCTTTCACTTTACAAATTGTGCAAGGTAATTATAAAGGTTTGTTACTATTACACATTTAATATGAAAAACATCATTTATATATCATTTATAATTTATGCTCTTCTCCAGAGACAGCATTCCACATATATACTATTCATTAAATGGCTAATTCTCTAGAAATGTACGTCAACTGACTTATGAAATGATATGAAATTACTAGAGGCTTGATTGTAACCAACTTACTTTTGCCACCAAAGTCTCAGAATGACACGCTAACTGTAGCACAACTAAGCAATCTAAACGGAAATTAGCCATACGTTCGAAGCTTGAAACAAATTAAGCACTTCTTTTAAATATGAACTATTTGAGAATCATATGAACAAAAATGTGAAACGGGCCTAATGACTGCATTTAGTTTACATGAACAATTTGGATTTGACTTAAGCCGTTTTCCGTTATTTTTCCCTAACTTACGAAAAGTGATTACGATAATAATAGTTTTATTTTCAAGTGGCACTTTGTTCATGAGAGCAAATTAGTTCACAGTCATTATCAGGATCATATAACTTGTTTTTTAAAGGTTTTGGTAGGGAGTCACTGTTACCTAATTCATGCTGTGTGAAAATACTAGTTGATTATAGAGCCAATGATAACAAAGTTCACAGTTTACAGTACTGGGGTACCAGGGGCATATTTTTTATTATAGTGCACTTCCGAAAAAGCGCCTCGCGTTTTTTGTCTTTGGCGCTGCTATTCCAAGGAATGGCTGTGAGTAAGCAGAATGGACAATAGAGGCTATCCAGATACGGGACAAGTCTTAGACCATTTGATATTCGGATAGAAAAACCAATCAATGTGAGTTGATTTCGAGCAGTGAATTATCGACGCATTAATTACGTTGCTGACCAGAGTTATAAGCTGCTTGAAGGAGACCAATTCCTTAAGAGAGCAGCCCATAAACTCGGGGAGACCGTGATATAAAATATATAAAAATTTTGAGAGAAAAAATTTAGTTAGTGGTATCAAAATAATCAGTCTCAAACCAGAAACCTCCTTTTTCCGTTTTTTTCTATTACTGCGGTCATGAAGGTCCATGATCCATAGATATCTTTTGTTCAGAGGCGTCATAACATTATCTTTGGTATCCGATTAATTTTGGATAATAAGTGTAACTATTATTATTATTATTATTATTATGTACCTATTATTATTATTGCGGTGTGTTTGAATAAGCGGTATCATCAGCCTGGGAGCTTATATCGTTGTGAGTTATCAAGTAGTATGCAAAATCCTGCAATATTGTCTGCCATGCGTACTTTTGCTGGCAGTTTGTCCCATTTTTGACCACACCCGATCAAAATAATAGCTCCAAAACTATTTAGGTACACGGGTGAATTTAAAAACGATAAGATGAAGAAATATGCTGATAAAAGAGGCCAAATAAGCGTTCCAAAACCTCAAGTCATTCATTTTTAACATTCACATGACATAGGGCAGCTGGACAACGAGTTCAGAATAGTGGTTCATGCTCATTTTTTCGATTCTGTGGTGTTTGACACTGCACCAAATACAACTGTCATCAAAAAGATTACGAGTACGTGCTTCAGGTATTCACTACAGTCCTGGTCCCGAATCTCTTTAGGATATCAAAGGTTTTATACCACGTCCGCCTATGTTCATTGGATTTGGAGAGCCCTACTATGTAATGCATTACATAAACCATGGTCCCCCGTACTTTGTGTACCACATCTAGATTAATGATCCTATAGTCAGATTAAGCTTAACAGCTCTTAAGTGTGATGACAATGCTCGGGTATCGTAGAGTAAACGTAGGCTATTTAAAATGTGAAATGGGAAAAATGACATCAGGTTCAATTTTCTAAATTGTAGCCTAATGAAAATTAGAATAAACAACATAGACTAAACAAATTGCATCCAGGATTGACAGCCCCTCTCATATATATAAAGAGAGTAAATCATAAGCTAAATGTTCGCAAACACCTTAAACAGTAAAAAACAGCATACACGGAGGGCGCTGCCAAAGCTTATATCAATCTCGCTTTATTCAACGATGAATTTACACTCTCGTTCTGTAAAAATTACTTCTGACACACGCTTGACTCCACCAGCTAAATTACATTGTAGCAGCTCCATCGTTTCAAATGTGAGATATAGACCCCTACCACAAATGAAACTTAATGAAAGACAAATTGGTGGATAGTAAGTCTAAGTCATATACCAGATTAAGTGGCTTTGTGAATTAGATTATTTTTTCTCCAATAAAAAATTATGAAAAGATTCCATCTGGCTAGGTAATACATCTCATGGTTACAGTCGTCCAAATAAGAAAATACCCTCAGTAAGTAAACTCGACGTAGGATAGGAAAACCGATGAGTACAGATCATTACAGAGCGATTTTAGTGAATATGCCTCTATATTCAGGTACTATAAACATGCTCCCCGTGAAGCTATCTGAAAACGTAAAACGTTATGTAAAACACTAACTACAAGGTAGTTTAACAAGCTTTATTCTTCGAAATTTTTACACTATGTAAGTCAAGCTTGCAATATACAGGATGTGCGTACGTCCTACCCTGGAATACTGCTCGCTTGTCTTCTCTAATATGAACTATACAGATACCATACGAATTGAAAATCTCCAGAGAACTTTCACCCGACGATTACTGGAGTATAACTGTAACAAAACTTATGTACAAAGATGTAAGTCACTTTCTGTAGAACCCCTATGGAGACGCCGTCTAAAGACTAACCTAATTTATTTTCATAAAATAATTCACGGTTTATCTTTCTCAACGTTTTTTCCCTCCTGGACGACTGCTCTCAAATATAACCTAAGGAATCTGGTCCGAACACTGTATACCGAAAAATGTAAACATAAATCACGAAATAATTTTTTTATAACATTGTACAGTTTACTATGGAATAGGTTACCACTTTCTATCCGCTCCTGTGATAATTTACCCAAATTTAAGCGCATGATAAGCTTGTTTTTTAATACCAAAGGAACCCAGCAACTTTTTCCTGAACTATCTAGAAATCCAGACATGATAAGTCACGGACCACCTCATATCTCGCATACGAGTTCACGGCTCATATCTGAAGCATATGTCATTAACCTTATGAAACCTTACCTTTCACAATGACCCGATCGGGTCAGATCGATCTGAACACTACTATTGTACACTTCCGAAATAGCCAACCAATCAAGGATAAAAATTTAAAACTTGCCAAATAAGCTTTAATATCCGAATATTTGCCAGTTCAAACAGTTATACTTTTCTGATTGCTTAAATAATCAGAAAAGTATAGCTGTCATAATATCGTTGCTCCGTTCTGTTGTTTGTCCTTCTTCTTTCCTTTCAGAACTTGGAGATTGCTTTATATTACGTAAAAGGTTGGACGTCTACATTTTCTTTTTCAAAATGTAACTCTTCGTATTGGTGACAAGAACCCATCCTGTTATTCCCCCGCATCACAAGGTCACCCCGAGGCCATGTTCGTAATGGACGCTAGATAAATGCTAGTTTAAAACAAAATTTATCATTCCAATATATCTGTACATCATTGTATAATAAGTCTGCATAACAGTTAAACCATTTTAACTATCTGATATGATATTGTTGATCTTGCCTGTAAAAATGGCTTGCGCCTGATATTCAGGAAATAAATTATTATTATTATTATTATTGTCTTGCCTTCAACTTTCTAAGCTGGCATTGTTAATGTTTCACTTGTTTTTAATGTATCTTCTAAACGTATCATCTTCGCACCCTCTCTCTATACTTGTTAAGAAAGGGAACGAAATTGCAGACGTAATTCAAAATATCTTGTTTCTTATAAATATTCCACATCTAGCTGCTTAAGAATTATTTCATAGCTTACTGTCGGAGGTCCAATAGACTTTTCAATACTAAGTGTTCAGCGAAAAAGTTTAAGGAATATTACAAATAAGACTGAAATTACTAGAACTGATAGAGCTGACTGTCAATAAGAAACATCAGTGCATACAGGGGAAAATGCAGGATCAACAAGTGAAATGACAGAACTTATAGTCCTGAAAATCAACTAGTTTACATCGGCTCATCAAGATACCGGATAATAAATACTCACATTAAAATAGCAGTCCCCTTCGTAAAGCCTGATAATTAATAGTTTGAGATAAAATATTGAGGGTAGACATACACAGTGTGCTGGAATGCTACTTAGACAAGTAGTAAGAATATGCATAGTTAATAAGCCGATAATATGATGCACCAGATTTAGCAAAAGTTTATGCAGTTATACAAGGTTTAAATTGATTTCATCGCATGCTCGAAGCCTTCTAAAAGGTTCCTGAATAATTAATTTAATATTATTAAAGTGAACCCAGTATATGACCAAGTAACGTTTACCGCATAACCAAAGCAACTTTCAACGATAAAATCCACGCGTTTGAATAAAAATAAATCCGATGGCACTGAGGGATGGGGTGGAAGTTACGTTTGACCGTGAGTGGAACGTTATTGTGATAGCAATGCCCAAGGTTGGCCAACTAGTGAGAGTTGTTTTCCACGTCGTGTTGTGATCTGGTGGTGATGCTTGACTGAGCGCCTTTAACCAGTCGTTTCAAAATCAATGTCGAGAGCGTGTGCAACTATTTAATTAGGGGATCACTTAGCGCTTTTGTCCATCCCCTCCCCTAATTAGCTTGTAGGGACCCTAAGACGTACCCGTCAAAAAATAAAATCTCATGCATTAGACATTGGTATACGTCCAATTTATGGCTTGCGAAGTTGTGCAGCTCCTGAATGTCCGTGCTTACGTTATGATGTAATTGCATAAAAAACTTTGCAGGTAGTATTTTCTTTTTCTCCAGCATCCTTCCTTTTCTTTCCAGACGGCCTGGGAAACCAAAAACTTAAAATTCTCAAATGTGTGCAATTTTTGCAAAAATAAGTGAATTTGACACCTCAGTGTAAATACAAAACGAGCAAAATATTGACAACAGCCATATGAACAAAACAATTTTTAATATTATTTAAACGTACAAAAATATGTAAGATGCACACCTTGTAATAAAAAAGACAAGTTTTATTTGATCTTTCATAAACAAATACTTTCCATTACGTTAAGAAGGAAAAATTAAGAGATAATCAATAGGCGTAGTATTTGTTCAGGTGTTCTGGGAATCGTACAGTTCTAACAAAACATGTAGCGTTTGGTGTTATGGAGCTCTTTGAAATTTTTTTTCTTACTTGTTGGCCATTGATTGGGACATGATGACTTTCTCGATTTTAAGTTTCGCAGTGTTGCAGCAAATTCGACATCAAAAGATTAACCTTCTAGATAAGATGCTTAATGCAGTTGATACTGACTTTCTCTTCGTGGTCACTTATGTCGATAGTGTAGTACTTTGATTCTCTCTTAAAAACCCTCGTATTGTCCTTCGAACGTTGCGTCGACAGGTCGGTGTAGAGCATTGCACCCTTAAAAAACTTGTGTACCTTATTTTGAGGCCGGCTAAATAAAAACGTTCGTCGATTGCTGTCAAGTTTGAACTGGCCGTATAGATAACGTAGCATTTCTAAACAGGTTCGTGAATGACTTGAAATCTAGGTTTGTTGAGGTGAGAGTGGTTTCCATGAATTTACCTAGTATTCGAAGTGTGGTACTGCAGACTAATTCCGAACACTTCACCAAACATCTGCTTTTGTAGTGCTGCGAACTCCTAGTAACACTAATTGTAAAGCGTCTGTCCACTGTGGGATTTTCATAGCTGAAAGTGATGCTTTCAGCTGTCGATGAAACAATTCCACCAAGAAGTTGGATTGTGGGCGGTTGGCGGCTGTTCAGAAGCGCTTAGTTTCAAGGAGTTTGTTCAGAGAATGGAACAAATATGGATTCAAACTTATGTCCACGGCTTGTCGTTGTTGCAGATGGGAAACTAAAGTTTGCTGTCCATCGTAAACTCAAAAGGTGGATATGGTTGAATCTAGAATCGGGGATAAAGAAAGTGACAAGCGAGCATTTATTATGCTAGGTCACTTTATTTTTTTGTCAGGACACATATGAGCGTATACAATTCTTTAATATCTTTGTTTATCATTGGCCAGTAGAATCTCTGAGTAATCAGCTCAGTTGTTATCGACTCAGTCACCTTATTGAGCACTTCCAAGTAGTTATCATTGACTATATACGCACTTACAGAGTTTCATTTTCACCCTGAGGCAGCGGCTGACCACGTTTTATTAGCACAAGGTAGACCACAAAACAACCTCTTCCACTGTCAACACACCACTAATTCACTCGTCACAGCCCATTCTGTAGGCGAAATGCTAGACCCTTTTCTCTAAATCAGGCACTGCCGAAACTCGGAACCGTACCCAATCTACAAAATGAAGAGGGTAAATAAACAGATTGGTTTAGATTAGCTTGTCACGGTTGTATTGGATATTGGACCAGACGCAAACATTTCACTTGCTGCGTTACGATCATTTATATTGGTTTCTCTTTAAGTAAACGCAAGCAGATATCGGGTATTGTTCTCTATTTATAATACTTGAGAGGTTTCTGAGTGTTTAAGTTGGTTCATCGCGTGATCACAGTTATAATATGCTGATGCGTAGTCACTTAGTATATTGCACATGAAATGTAGTACCACGATGGATGACAACAATCCCAGCGTTGGAGCACTGAAAACAAAAGCTATATGCCTATGCTACGTAATATGAACTACTGTATGCTTTCTGGAAATCTAAAAACTAACGCGAATTCATCCTAACGCTCTCCTCACTTATTTAACCTAAGTGGGGATATTTGTATATTATATCGTATTATCTTCACTCACACATCTAATCCATAATATATTATCAAAGTCATTTTATATGTATATATATAACTTCTCAATTCGTTGATGCGCTCCTAGTTATCACGCGACCTGCTACTTTATATTAAACTGCCACTGGCCCAATGGGCTTCTTTGGTTTAAGAATGGGAAAAAAAAACTGTACATAATAGGAAACAGACCTTCTGCACTTACCGCTCGAATTATCGCATCCTATATGTCAAATAAATCTCTTTCTCCGAAATACCAAGATATTGGTATGTAGAAATCAACTGGTTTGTACTAGCTCATCGCAAAAATTTTGGAAACACTCACATTCCTTAAATGTCGTGCACTGCGCCTAAGCTAAAATCACTTCATAATCAACCTACACTATGGAAAGTGGCTGTTGATTTGCAGAGGTCTGCTTATTTGAGCTTTTTTACGCATTCTTGAAACCAGTTTGTTCAAGGTAGGCCAATTCTTTCAGGCAAAAGTCGTAAGAAGAGTTGTTAAGCTTGCCAACATCATTCTGGCGTTTCAGTTGTTACTCTCAATTACTAGTATATATTCAAGCTACAAAATAGTCAGCGAATATGAGTAGTCCGACTTATGTAGGCGAATCATCTTATTTTCGTACGTAGTATTCGCTATGAATAGATGTTAGTTTGTTTAGTCCTGCTTCTTACTTCATAGCGTTACCTACGAATGACTATATAAATATATCACATGCTCATGTGCACGCTAAAACAGTTCAACTCAGTTGTAATATTTATTTTGGTTTGTATATCTACCACAGGTGATGAAGTAAAATGATACTCTGTCGAACAGATTTTTCACATCAGCTACTTCGAGGAAGATGGCTACGTTTTTACCAAGACAGTCACTTCTCAGTGGTCTCACCTGCTGTTTCATCGAGTTCACCAGTAACTGGTTATCAGGTGTCGGACTTAACTTCTGACAAGTCTAAGTCCTTCAACACCTCCTATGTAAATTCAGTTTTGTTACTGGGCACTGTCATGGGAATAAAAGTAAGTTGTGCATAATTTCTCCCTAATCGTTTTTGTTTGCCAAAGTCGGTATTTTAATAAGGATCCTTTGTTTACCTTTGATTATTCATTAAGGCATTTCATGTCACTAACTCAGAAATAATCTTTTATAGAGCCTAGACAGTCCTATGCATTTTATCTTGTTTCTCAAATTAAGTTTCCTCATATTTGGTCATAATTTTAAATATATTTGCCGATTTATGTACTTTCCTCTTCAAGATGTTCCCTATGCAGAGCAATCCGGATCGAAACTGGGCTCTGTTATTTTTGAGAACCCGATTACCTGTATTTAAGAAAATTGAAGACAAAGAGCTAACTGAAACACCCGATACAAATGAATTTGAACCGAAGTTTAAACAAATCTGGCTCAGTTCATCAAATAGAGTTCATGTTTTTAGTCCCAAATTGGTTTGCAGTCTTAGAGATGTTAAACTTGGTGAACGCTTACTTGTCAGTGGATTTCTTTCGTATTATCAGTCATCAAAACTTGATGGAAAGGCTAGTAGACAATGTTGCGTCACGGCTCAACGCATCGCTCATATGGGTTGGTCTTATGATTACCAGCATGATAATAATCTTGAAGAAATTCCTGAAACATAAATTGTAAAGGGAAATTTGTCATTTTGTATTTCGGAACATTTTATAATCGTATATTTGAATTGCTGTCATGTACATCTAGTGAGTGATGTTGCACCATCAAGTAACCTTATGCTTCTGAATAAGTAATTAGTTGCAGGTATCATTTTCACACATTTATAAGTAACTGCACAAATAATGGTTGTCTTAAGAAAGGAGGCTTTCAAGTTGTTTTATCATATTCCTGATAATTTTACTCAAGCACTCTTTAAACATTAATTAAACACATATCACCGATCGGACTGCAACCCACAAAACATAGTTAACAAATCACAATATATCTTACCATAAAAAACAAGTATTAGCAGTATCTAAGTGGTGATAATGTGTTATATTTAGCTTTAACTCAAAATGGATGAATCAGATATCATATTATTAACCGATCACAATCATAGTACGGCCAAGCACAAATTTGTATCAGATGAAATTACAACGCAAGCACTATGAAACTAGTAGGAAAGAGGTCACATCATATTAAAATCAACTACGTTTAAAGAGTTTTGGGTTCAAAAAACGGACTGAATGGATAAAATAAAACTCGAAATCTACGAGAAAACAAAGAATGGATCTACTTGAACCAGCAGCCTATATATTCGTGCTTTCCTATAATTTTCTACTCTAGTCAATGTTGTCCGTCATGTTAGGTGGGTTTTTTCGGCAGTAGCCCACAGAAAACTAAGTATCGTAGCTACATATTGAAATAAATATGATTTTTGTGCCCCATACTCGGCGTCAACAAACAGGTAGGCATCCTCCAGAAGCCAATAAAACTTGGTATTTCGTCAGGCATCAACACACTAGGACTAGCAAAGTGGTCAAGTTGCTTGACTAATGCATATATTTATAGACGTACTCATGCCTTCGACTTTTTAACGCACTGGTGAACCAGTGGTACTAACAGCTTGTGCAAACCAACCTATTATCAAGTTTAGAACCATTGGGCTGAGCGTCCTAACTATGGGCTTTAACCCCTCTAGTTGGCACATATCAGTTCTTAGGCAATAACAGACAGGCGGATTCTCAGATACCTTGGGTTGACACTCAAAGCGTCTGGATGACTTCATTAAGTGAACTGTCACCTGTCCTATAATATGAATGAATAAACTTCTTGTTGCATTTCGATGAGTAGAATCGCATCCCTACATCCATGTTTAAGGTAGTCAAGAGATTCTGCATTTTATCAGCATCTTCACATAAGAGAACTATATCATCTGCATATTCTAAGTCAGCAAGTTTATCTCCTGGAAGGAGGTCAACCCCGGGGAAGTCAGACGATTACAGTGTTAACTCTAAAAGCATGTCAATGACAAAACTAAGTAAAAACGGGGAGAGTGGACAACTATGACGAACATCACTTGAAGTAATCAGTTTTGGCGACAATCCGCCATAAACTCTGACTCGATATGTGGTGTTCTAGTAGAGAGCTTGTATAAGGCTAATGTACTTTTCAGGTACGCCTTTCAATGACAGACATTGCCACGTAACCTTACAACCGATAGAGTCAAACGTCGCCTTAAGGTCAAGGAATACAGCTATTGTTGGGCGTCCAAAAGTTTGCCTTTGTTCCAGAACCTGCCGAAGTGTTCATACAACCTCGTCCAGGTCTGAATGGTTAGGCTTTCGCCGTCAATCTGAAGCTCCTGGTGCGGAACCTGGGGTGCGCACTGCTGAGGAGTTCCACACTAGAACGGAACAGCTGTCCAGTGCTCCCGGGTTTTCAGTGGTACCCTGCCAACACCAATCTATGACATCCAATCTCCACGAAAATAACTATCTAAATTAAATAATTGCCTTTTATTTCATCATGTCACTATTATCATAAGATGAAACTCGAAGATAACCTAGAAACAGGATTAAATGATCACTTACTGTATAAAAGAATTCTGGCCTCACTATTTGAATTTTATTGCACATACAAAGAAAATACCATATCGATTTGCGACTATAAGTATCTATACAACTGACCAGTTTTTTAAGCTTGCATGACAAACATATATTTGATTCTAATTGGTGTTACTTTTGAAGTCCTCAGGATTCTAACGGTAAATTTAGGAATTCATTAAGTCAAGAATAAATGTATATATCGTACAAGTGTATTGTACAATTTTATATTAGTTAATCACACGGTCAGTCAAACATTTGGCTTGATTCGTATGATCGGGTGAAATAGCTATGCAAACACTTTAACTGCTGTTCATGTTTTGCTTATTTGTTAAAAGTGAGGTCACTGAAATCTTCAAAATCAACAATCGATAAATAGTTCTCAAAAATACAACCTTGTTTCTGAGTTTCACGGTGATTGTGGTGATGGAAATCTCATCTAACCAGATTGAAAGCAATAGCCAACTGTTAGAGGATGTCAAGTTACCCAGTATCATCTTACAGTGTGCTTGGTTGTAAAATTATAACCCAGGGGTATTGTTTCCCAACCAATTCAATACAGTGGAAAAATGGGTTTTTTATGACATTTCGAGTTGTATATAGTGAGATCTTAAAAACGATTTCTACAACAAAATCAACATCAGCTCACTAGAGACTAACTTCTCGGAGCAATTCATGGAGCTCTAGGGAGAAGACGTGATCAGTGGGATTTAACCGTATTGGGGATAAGGCAGTTACCAACTGATGGCAGTGGGTAAGGTCGCGCAAATGTATCACGAGTTGATTGAGTTAGAAATAATGACTCTTGGGAGCCGACTAGGTGGTTTGACGGGAAAGCGTGTGCCGCGGTTCCAACCCCTATTGGGGTCATGGATGCGCACTGCTAAAAAGCCCCGTACTGGGGCGAAACAGCAGTCCAGTGCTCTTTGGTGATCGATGGTTGCCTAATTCAGACCAATTCATGATGTCAAATTAACAAAAGAACTGTCTAATTGGTTAGAATGATATGGGTAAAGGAGCGCTGCGACTCGATACGTAAACGTATATGTATAATCAACATAGACAGTAGTACTGGTTTAAACTACCAGTATTAGTTCGCATTCATAATTTATAAGTACCCACTGTGTATGAGACCGACTTGCTAGTCTCTACAGCTTAATGGATAACAAACAGTCACTACCCAGCAATCACAACAAAGTTATGATACGAAAATCCTTATCTTATAAGTTTGCGTGACGTGTATGCTATACGCAGTAATATATATCAGAAGTCCTATGAGCTGGAGCCGTCATCTTCGATAAAATCAGCACTTACCTTAATGCAGGAGTGAGGCTGTTTATTCCACGTCTATCTGTCATAGTGTCCCTGCTTGCAGATGGCTATCCTTATATGTTTCATCGTCTTTATATCATCATATACCTGAGATCGGGTCTGCCTAATTTTCTCGATTCTAAATACACGCCAGAGAATCTCTATATAAGCATAACCTTAACAACAGTTGGCAATCAACTGATACACTGAGTCACTTATATAAATAAGATCAATCACATAGAAGTTAAGTGAATAAAGTCATTAAGAACAAAAATAAATAGGGAAAAAGAACCCACCCAGATAACTAGTATTGAACAAGGTTGTCAAGACGAAATGGTTTTAAAATCACTACATTAATTACTTTTACATTAAGGAAATGCTATTACGTAGGACGATAATGGAGGCTCTACAATTAAAGCAACTAGCTCATACAACTCAACATTACTTTTATTCATAGCTGAAAATATTCATCTCGTAAAATAATAGCGATTAACCATACACCGTATTCCTTCGCAATGAAAATAAATCCCGTGGTCAGTTGTTCTTCTTCTATTAATATTTCATCTAATGTCATAATGTTCACCACTCAATAACACCAATAAGATGGGGAAAGCATAACGTCCTATTAATTGGTTGTTTGCTATGAACATGAGTCGATTGTTAACTCAGAGGAACACAGCAAACAAAATATTGATATTTAAAACAAATAACTGAATAACATAAACACAAATTAATATTCAGAAATAGAAAGAAATAAGTAATTATTTAACAGAAAAGACCGGGGCTGTACTTAGAATACACATATTAAAGCGTACACGATATTTCGTATTTTCGAACAGTTGACGGAAAGGAAATTAACTCCGAAATTGATGCGTGCACAAATTTCACAGTGTAAATGTATATGATTCAAAGTATACTCCTGCATTAAAGGGATAATTGTAATTAAATGATATAAAGGTGAGAACATTGCTTTTACTCCAAAGTGGGAGGAATTATGATGACAATGGAACTTATCACGAGCATAAAATTTAAACGTCATAGTCTCAGATCAAGAATAGGTAAATGATCCAATCTATCGATGATACAATTGAAATTAATAATTACATTTTTACGATTCCAAAGTAAAAATAAATCAGTGTGGTTTTGGTGATCAATTTTATTTTCTACGGATTAATAACAATCCTTTATCAAAAATGATTACCCATCGAAAACTGGTAATATAGAAGTTTCATGGGACTCAAAACGAAGTGATTTTAATGTTTCTGTGGATTGATATTTAACTAGATTTGCAAAGTAGGCACTTCCACTGAACTGACTGGCATGATCATAAAAACCACTGCTCGCGACATCAGAACTAATGCGACCAGATAAAGAACTGTTAAAACAAAAAATAACAGATGAGATCGTTGAAGTTATTATAGCAAGGTAGTTCAATATGTGGATATGGTAGCTGAGGCCACGCTCTAAACTTCATGTTGGAGTTTTTAATGTACGTACGCTATGTCAAATCGGTTAACAAGCTGCCTTAGCTAAAACACTAGAATCTCTTGTAATTCATGTATGCTGTGTCACCGAAACACGCATACAGGACCCCAGCATGGTCATCCGTTTGACCTCACCTAGTCAATGCAGCGGAATAGCACATTTCACTTTTCGTTTATCTGGAGACCCAACAGTAAGCTCACGTGGTCTTGCTGGTGTAGGCATGGCACTAAGCTTACGAGCAGAACATGCACTTCTCGAGTGGATTCCTGTAGACAGTCGTCTATGTGCTGCCCGTCTAAATGGCACAGTACGAACTCGGAAAGATAGAGACACACGCCGATACCTTTTTGTCGTCTCTGCTTATGCCCCCCCTCCACGAAGTGCAGCACAGATGGAGTGAAAGACGAGCTCTATATTAAGTTATCTAGCCTCCTTCAGAAAGCTAAACGCCCAGACAGCAATTATAGCAGGAGATTTTAATGCCCAAGTATGTAGGCTAAGTCAGGTTGAAAAACACTTAGGTGAGTTACTCGGCATCCCAGCCCAGCGAACGGATAACGGCGGTCGTCTGACGTAATTATGTCCAGACTACCGTTTATTTGTAGCTAGCACAAACTTTAAGCATAAAGAGAGACATTGTTTAACCTGGCGACCCTCAACATCTACACGACGATTGATACAAATCGACCACATCGGCATCAGCTACCGTTGGAGATTCTGTATAGAGGACTGCCGCTCTTTCTGGGGCGTGTCTAGATTCTGACTACGCCCTAGTGAGAGCACGTATCTCTATGCGTTTTACTGGTCGCAGAAAGGTTACATCGGGCAATCCCTTTAGATATCACTTTGAAAGTGAGAAGGCGAAGATTGCATTTAGGAATGGTTTGGCTAAGCATTTAGTCGCCCAGGACCAACAGGTTCATCCCGAAGTAGCTTGGAATGATTTTAAAGCAGGTGTATACGCAGCAGCGCTATCTGCATCTAACCCCAATCCAATGGTTGGATCTCTAGAACTTCTATGGAACTGATGGAGGCTAGAAAACTTGTTCCAGCAGGCTCGGAGTATGATGAAGAGCGACGACAACTGAAACGTAGACTGACAAAAAGTCTGAATCGGGATCGCAAACAGTGGTGGGTAACATAAGCAAAAGCGATAGAAGCATCAGTGGCAGCGGGCAATAGTAGACAGCTATTCAGGCTTATCAAAAACATCAGTATTAGAAATCGGCGGTTAGTGAAATTATCTCTGGAAAAGATGGGTCTATGACTCACTCTCAATCTTGAAGATTAGAACGACGGAGGGAACTGATATGCCGGGCACCTAGAGAAGATTGATTATCTTCGAGAACTGTTGTTCTGTAGACTATTTCATTATTTTGGGTTGTATTTAAAGTGAATATTTTATTACAATTATTACTCAGTTCCTCCTGCCCTATCCTCCCATTTGATACACTGTTATTATATCATTTCTCATTGATGAACTATGGTTAGTCGATTGTGTATACATACTTCGATTGACACTTACTATTACTCCTATTTTGTAAAAATGTTAGTTTCCTAATTGGTTGACTGTGTGGTCAGGCTTTATGTACATATAAAGGGAAGTGTGAAATACAATATGATACAAATTTTGTCTTGTTGGTCTACAGTCTTGTTCTTCTATCTCCGGCTTGGGACTGAGTGAGCATAGGGCAGACGCGCCTTTATCGACTGGGAACACCCAATAGGCGTTTTGCTCAGCCGATCAATTTTCTTTGCGTCATAACAGGAACACTTTCAGGAACAATTCAACTGGCCCCTAACTACTGTTAGCTTACCCACTATCCCCAAGCTACCTGAATGGAAAACTAACAAAGGTACCCCCAACTCTCAGTGAGGTTGAAAAGGCTATAAGTAACTTGAAGCGGGGGGAGGCAGCAGGACCTGATAGGTTATCTACCGATATCTTTAAGGATGGTGGTCCAATCTTAGCGTGCAGGTTGACTGATATATTAGCCAAAGTCTGGGAACTGAACATCATACCATCTAACTAGTCTCGTTCATTGATCGTTCCAATTTAAAAAAAGAGACAAAAATCCTCCTGTAATAACCACAGAGGAATCAGTTCGGCAAATATAGTATCTAAAATAATATCCTCTACAATCTTTCGTCGTTTATCCAACACTAGAGAACAGCAGACTCGAGAAAACCAGGCTGGTTGCAGACCTAGACGTAGTTGCACTGATCAAATATTCACCCTGCACCAGATTCTCGAACATAGACATGTGTACCAACGTCCGGCCATAGTTATATTTCTTGACTTGAAAGCAGCTTTCGACTCCATAGACCGTGAAGTCTTGTGGCTGTGTTAGTCTTTAAAAAATGTACCTCAAAAGTACATTACCCATACAAAGGCTCTCTACTCGGTCACAACCGATCGAGTCAGAGCATATGGAGAATTGTCACGAGATATCCCATCCTCAAGTGGGGTTCTTCAGGGTTGCCCCTTACACTCCTTTTTATTTAACTTTATCATAGATGTACTCTTAGAAATCTCACTCACTTCTTTTAACCCATCAGGAATTAATCTTCCAGGAGTCCCTCTCATCGACTTAGAATACTCAGACAGCATAGTCCTATTCTGTGAAGCCGCCGACAATATGCAGTCTCCTAAGCACCTTGAGTAACAATTCAAGCATATTCGGGATGCGCTTCTCCCCTTCCAAATGCAAACTGTTACTCCAGAATTGGCCTGCTTCGTCACCTAGACTAGTTATAGGGAATGAAGTAATTGAATGCGTTGACCACTTCACATATCTCGGAAGTTTTATCACCCCTGGTGGGTCGGTGTCTGATGAAATCTCAGCATGGATTCAGAAAGCCCGATTGGCAGTCGCCAATTTACGCCACTTGTAATGCAGGATAAATATCCGTCTCTCAACAAAAGGCTGGGTGTACTGCAAAGCAGTCCGCGCCGTTTTAACATATGGCTGTGAAACGTGGTCCATGAAAACCCAAGATATGCGTCGACTTCAAGTATTTGACCATAGAGATCTTCGTAACATCGCTCGTATATCATGGAACAGTCAAATAAGTAATATGGAGGTTAGACAAAAGGTTCTTGGGAAACACGGTAAATCAGTCAAAGAGATCATTAACCTTCATCGACTGAGATTGTTGGGACATGTATTGCGCATGCCCGACCACCGTCTACCTCGTCGTGCGATGTTGCTGGGGTTGAAGTAGGATGGAAGAAGAATAGGGGTGGCCAAACAAAACCATAGCATCAGTCCATGAGGTCTCTGACTGTTGGTCTAAGTCATGTTGGTAGATGCAGATTACCTGGTTGGGGTTCGCGTGATAGTCGCGATAAGTGGCTGGAGACACTAGGCGATATGGCTCAGAATCGGCAACAGTGGCGCAAGTGTATTCACTCTTTACCTTCATCTAGATCTTGAATTCTATTATTATTTTCTGGACATCTTTACTTTACTCTTCCCTCTTGTATTCTGTTATTGTGTTACCTGTGTAATCTTGTCGTGATAATGTGAAATGGCAACTTGGACCTATGGGCGTATGTGTCCGGTCATAAGTTGTTGATGAATGAAAATTATAAAGAAGCTGGAAGAGTTCAACAAGGAAGAAAAACCGCCTCGACAGACTAAACAACTTTGTTTTATGAAAGTGGCTATCCATGATCACAAGTAACGTGAACGAACATGAATTAGCAAACAACTAAAGGTATTCGTTATATGAGATTATATGCAATACTTCATTAGTAGCACAGAATTAATCGATCAACAAATATAGCGGGTACTTATACGTACAGATATAATCACCAAATATTTGCTGCGAATAAAACACTAGACAATCGTACGTGCATAATTCCCTAAAATCGAGTATTCACCGTAGTAGAAAGCATTAGAATGATGACCCAATTTAGAATTAGTATAATAGATCAATGTAATATATTCATGCCAGTTATGGACATAAAGATACTACGTAATGAAAGCTACACACTTACTTGACCAAAGAAAGTACAATGCATTGTTTGTTTTAGCAGCTTCAGCTGTCCCAGCAGTTACACTAACTGCTACGATAATGGCAACTATGGCAAATACAGTATAACCTATCCAATGAGTACGAGCAAATGCTGGACCAACAGATGTAACTTTGTGACAATGAGGACACCTTGCTGTTATGAGTCCTGCAGCATTTGAAGCACCTCGGGCAGATAAAAATGCAGTGAATGCATGTGTACGTCCAAACGACTGAGATTCCGGTGACGGTATGGAAAATGGTGAATTGCAATTACCGCATGTTAAACGTAAACTTTGAGGAGAACCAAACGTTCCATGGGTAGCTGGGCCTTGTAAAAACCTATTAGCACCGCCTATAAATCCTACACCATCTTCCTATTATAAAATTAAAAACAATTAATTAAAGGAATAATCGACGCCAACAAAAAACACGGCTGTGTGCTAAGTCTTTCTTTCAATGTGCGTAAAAATATGAGGATTAGAAAAAAATACTCAAAAACATTGTTTTGCTTGTTAATTTTCAGGCCAGGTTACATTAGGGTGGGCCTACTTTTCATAGTTTCCAAGGTGCATCTTCAATTCACCACAGAATTTACTCTTATCTTTCTGATCGCTGTGATGAGTTTTAATGAGGCTAAATGTAACTTCTGTGCGTCTTACCAGGCACAAACACGTACTTGCAGTGGGACATGACCAGAGTTTATACCTGTACTCCACAACGACAAGAGTACTTCTATCGAGCCTCAACAGCGATGACCGATATAGCCTATTTGGGATTTACGGTGAGTCGATGCTGGGTGTCAATATGCCAAACGATAACATTGCTTATGTTTAAAGTTCGTGCTCGCTAAAAACAAAAGGATGTATGAGCATAGTTACACCAGATAGCCACTGTTTTCTGTTCATTGAGCTGGAACATCAAAGCACTTATCTAAATATCTTTCAGTCGGATTTAGGCTGCTTATTTGAGGATTAAAACCACTTGCTGTAGGTACTGAGTCTGAGTATTTAGCTATATGAAAGTCTGCAGAAGATTTTCTATGAAATTTCGCCTTTCACTTCATTCAGACTGCAGTCAGTGGGAGTGTACACATAAACAACTAAAAGGTAACGTGTCTTTATCCTTTCGAGATCTTACAGAACCATTCAGTCGAACAGTACATAGGCGACTGTCAACAGAAATTACTGTAGGAAGCGCTTGTTCTGATCATACGCATTGTACCGGCCAGAAAGAAAGAGGTTGTTGTGAGGTCACCCGATAAACAAAGGGTATGTCACATCAGTTCTCTATACTGGCCAGGTGAGGTCAAATAACTACGCTGGAATACTACGTGTGTTTCGGAATCCCAGCATACATCGATGACACGAGATTTTGTTGTCTTAGCTAATGAGATCTACCGCCTGATTCGACAAAGGGGTTGTACGCTGAAGGCTCCAGTGTGCAGTTTGATGCGTAGTTTCAGTAGGCTTGGGATGAAATTTCGTGAAATACAAATCGCTGCACTGGTGATAAATGAGAAAGTAGAAGTAGGAGAAACACTAGGAACCAACGGAGTTTAATAACATACGCAGGGACTTGAGTGCGGATTGAGATATGAGGGTGGTCATCTTATGTCGGTTGTCCACACTGAAGGATATTTGAAAATAAAACAGTTATAGTTGGCATTGATGATCTAGGTACGGTCGGCCACCTACAGCCTTTTGTGAGTAGTTTTTGCTTTATCAGCTCCGTAGTTGTTAAGGTCTTACCAACAGAGATGAGGATCCATGGAGCAAGGTAAGGTGTGCAATTTTAGGGTCTATATTTGTCAACCCCACCTTTCCTTTGTGGAAAAACAACACCGTTCCAATCCCAGTTGTCTAAGAGAAATACCTTACTTCTGTCACACCACTGTACAGTCAGCAGTACAACTTCGAACTCGAACCTTAGGTCCGCTGTTTTCCGTCTTCGATAAACGTGCCTGGCATAGTAGAACCTTAATGAAAATTTGTTCTAGTCAATATAGCCCAACTGGTTCATTACAATATGCAAACCTGACCACTACGTCAAGTTAGCAAAAATAGTCAGGACTTCTCAACTACAAAACCACATGATGTATGCAGAGTACAGCCTGCTATTAAGGCACTTAATTTACAACCAGTAGGTTCGCAGGTTCGAAATTTATCGCGCCTAATTCTATCTTGGAGCAATCAGGCAGTAACACTAGCTCTAGTTCAAAGCCAAGTACAAACGTATACATAGTAAGTTATATGATATAAATATAGATGCGGTCGTGTGTTAAATAACGACCCGTTGTTTATGCATTTACCTACACCCAACGCATGAAAAATATAAGCATAATCATAAGCGTTTAGGGGTTTGATGATTTATACTATAATTTTAAGAACTATTCCGATTTAATAAGCGAGTAAGCAAAATGTTAATTATTTACTTATTAGTTAAGATCACTGTTACTAATGAATTTAATGCAGTAAAAATAAAATGTCCAAGCGTAAATATATTCGAACTGAAAAGTGTTGCAAATTTGGTCGTCTTAATTGATTATTCTGACCTTTATATAACGATATATATATAACGATGATAAAAAATAGGACATATCACATTGTCTCCATAAAGCAAAAGGTGGGAGGGGGGGAATACCAATGAAATTTTAACGTAGTGAAGCAAAATCTGAATTCTAAGTAATTCGACATCACTGGCTTATTATTCAGCTTATCAAAGATAACGATAAAAATAATGGACAACACTTGAAGCTTAACAAGTCAGTTGTCGTTAGTACTTACATATGTACACTGATGACTACGATCGGAATTTGGTGTCTTAATGTTGGCTTTTAACCTGTTGATTGCACTTACGCTCATGCTCACAAAAATAAGACCTACATGTTCTGATGAATAATAAGCAGCCTAGAGAGTTTCTACGTCAAGTATGACTTGATTAGTGTTGAGCTATATATAAGGTTCCTGAATTTATTCTTGTGTATATTACAGCCTACTGTTGCAGAGGATGCTGCTACACTGTTCGTCTTCACCCGCATTTATTGCTGTATGTAGGACTGAAGAGCTAGGGTATCTGCAAAGTCCAAGTCATCTAGTTGCATCCATATTGTCCACTGTATTCCGAGCTTGCCTTGAGATGTTGTAGTTTTCATGATCCAGTCAACCACAAGACAAAAGAGAAGGGGAGAGAGCAAGCAGCCTTGTTTAACAGCAGTCTTCACAAGGAATGAATCCGAGCTGCCATCCATGCACGATTATATAGTGTAGTCCGTCGTAAGAATTCCGTATGATACTGACTATCTTCTCAGGTACATCATAGTGTCGAAGAAGGCCCCATAATGTTCTACTATCCACACTGTCAAATGCTTTCTCATAGTCAATAACGTTGATGCAAAGTGATGAGTTCCAGTCAGCCGGTTGTTCAACGATAATCCGTAGTTCTGTGATTTGGTCGGTATACGATTGGCCCTTCCAGAATCCGGCCTGTTGATCTCGAAATTGGACATCGACAGAATCTTTAATTCGGTTTAATAACACTCTGTTGAAGACTTTCCCTGGTACTGGAAGTAGAGTGGTGCCTCTGTAGTTCACGCACTTGCTAAGATATCCTTTCTTTGGTATCTTGATGAGGTACTCTTCTTTCCAATCTGTTGGCACTTGTTCTTCCTCCCAAATCTTTGTGAAGAGAATATAGGGCATCTATGCAGTTACTTCTCTATTTGACTTCAGTGCCTCAGCTGGTATGTTGTCAGGTCCTGCTTATTTGGCACTCTTGATTTGCTGGATGGTCATATTGGTTTCTTGGACCGTTGGTGCGTCGGTATTTATAGGGTGATCCGTAGATGCTGCTTCGATGATCGATGGGTTCAATGGGGCTGGTCTAATCGAGAGTTCTTCAAAGTGCTCTACCTACCTGTTTCGTTCTTCTTGGGTCTCAGTAATTGATTTACATTCCTTGTTCTTGACGGGTCATTCTCGTTTACCATATTTTCCAGCTAGTGTCTTTGTTGCATCATATAAGTGTCTCATGTTTTCTTCTTTTGCGGCTTCTTCTGATGTCATTGCTGAGTATTCCACATATTTCCGTTTTTCCGCTCTAATGCTATTCTTCAGTTGCTTGTTGGCTTCTGCGTATTTGACGTGTGCCTTGGATTTCTCTATTCTTGCTAGGCTGTTACTAATTGTTGTCCTCTTGTTCTTCTCTTCTTGAATCCTATCCATAGTATCAACAGTGATCCATTCCTTTTGGTGGTGTCTCTCGCGATCTGAATCCTCCTAACATGTTGAAGTTATTTCTTCCCTAATGCCTTTCCAGTTGTCCTCCATAGTAGTTTCCTCTTCTTCTAGTAGATCGTGTATAGCTTAGAACTTAACTAAAATTCGCTGATTTTGTCAGCGTCCTGAATAAATGTCGTATTAAACATTTGTAATGCTGTTGTTCCAGTTATTCAGTGCTTCATTAGTTGCAGTTTCATTCTGCCCACCAGTAGGACATGACCTGAAGTTATATCAGCTCCTCTTTTTCTTCTCACATCTTCCGTGGTTCTGAACTTTTACCTGATGCATATGTGGCTGAATTGGTTCACGGCATTGTGGTCCGGTCAAAATCATGTAGCTTTGTGTATTTGTTTGTAAGGGGGGGTGGTAATTCGGTGCCACCTATAATCATTTTGTTGAAGTCATAAGATTGCATTTAGGAATGGTTTGGCTAAGCATTTACTCGCCCAGGACCAACAGGTTTCCCCCTAAGTAGCTTGGAATGATTTTAAAGCAGGTGTATACGCAGCAGCGCTATCAGCATCTAACCCCAATCCAATGGTTATGAAAGACCATTGGATCTCTAGAACTTCTATGGAACTGATGGAGGCTCGAAAACTTGTTCCAACAGGCTCGGAGTATGATGAAGAGCGACGACAATTGAAACGTAGACTGATAAAGAGTCTACGTATGGATCGTGAACAGTGGTGGGCAACAAAAGCAAAAGCGATAGAAGCATCAGTGGCAGCGGGCAATAGTAGACAGCTGTTCCGACTTATTAAGGACACCGGTATCGAGAAATCGGCAGTTAGTGGAATTATCTTTGAAAAAGATGGGTCGATGATCTACTCTCAATCTAGAAGATTAGAACGATGGGCAGAACACTTTCAGGAACAGTTCAACTGGCCCCCAGCCACTCTTAGCTTACCCACAATCTCCAAGCTACCCGAATGGAAAACTGACACAGGTCCTCCAACTCTCAGTGAAGTTGAAAACGTCATAAGTAAATTGAAACGAGGGAAAGCAGCAGGGCCTGATATGTTGTATACCGATATCTTTAAGGATGGTGGTCTAGTTTTAGCGTGCAGGTTGACCGATATATTAGCCAAAGTCTGGAAACTAAACACCATCCCATCGGATTGGTCTCGATCGCTGATCGTTCCAGTCTACAAAAAGGGACGTAAATCCTCTTGTGATAACCACAGAGGAATCAGTTTGACTAATATAGTATCTAAAATATTAGCCACTATAATCATCCGACGTTTAACTAACACTAGGGAACAACAGACTCGAGAAAACCAGGCTGGTTTCAGACCCGGCCGGGGTTGCATTGATCACATATTCACCCTGCGCCAGGTCCTCGAACACAGACATATGTACCAACGCCCAACTATAGTTGTATTTCTTGACTTGAAGCAGTTTTCGACTCTGTAGACCGTGAAGTCTTGTGGCAGTGTTTGTCATTAAAAGGCTTAACTCAGAAGTACATAAACCTTATGAAGGCTCTCTACTCGGTCACAACCGGTCGAGTCAGAGTATATGGCGAATTGTCACGAGAAACTTCATCCTCAAGTGGAGTCCGTCAGGGTTGCCCCTTATCCCCATTTTTATTTAATTTCATCATAGATGTATTGTTAGAAATCTCTCTCACTTTTAACTCTTCTGGAATTAATCTCCTTCCAGGAGGCTCTCTTGTCGACTTAGAATATGCAGATGATATAGTCATATTTGGTGAAGACGCACACAGCATTCAAGGTCTCTTGAACACGTTGAGTAACAATGCAGGCATACTTGGGATGCGCTTCTCCCCTCCCAAATGAAAAATGTTACTCCAGAATTAGCGTGCTTCTTCTCCTAAATTAGTTATAGGGAGTGAAGTAATTGAATGCGTTGATCGCTTCACTTATCTCGGAAGTCTCATCACCCCTGGTGGGTCGGTGTCTGACGAAATCTCAGCATGGATTCAGAGAGCCCGATTGGCATTTGCCAATCTACGGCACTTGTGGCGCAGACGAAATATCCGTGTCTCAACGAAAGGCCGGGTGTACTGCGCAGCAATCCGCGCCATCTTAACATATGGCTGCGAGACGTGGGCCATGAAAACTCAAGATATGCGTCGTCTCCAGATATTTGACCATAGGAATCTTCGTAACATCGCTCGTATACCATGGAATGACCAGACTAGTAATAGTGAGGTTAGACAAAAGGTTCTTGGGAAACACGGTAAATCAGTTGAAGAGGTCATTAACCTTCATCGACTGAGATGGCTATGACATGTATTGAGCATGCCCGACCACCGTCTACCCCGTCGCGCGATGTTAGCTAGGGCCGAAATAGGATGGAAGAAGGTTAGGGGCGGCCAAACTAAAACATGGCATCAGTCCATGAAGTCCTTGACTACTGGTCTAAGCCATGTAGGTAGATGTAGACTACCTGGTTGGGGTCCGTGTGATGACCGCAACAAATGGCTGGAGACACTCGATGATATGGCTCAGAATCGGTCACAGTGGCGCAAGTGTATTCACTCCTTAACCTCATCTAGATCTTGAATTCTATTATTATTTTCTGGACATCTTTACTTTACTCTTCCCTCTTGTTTTCTGTCTATACGTTACCTCAATATTCTCGTAGTGCTAGTGTGGTATAGCAACTTGAACATATGGGCGTTTGTGCCCGGTTCTACGTTGCTGATGATGATGAAGTCATAAGTTTGCGAATCTCTCTTTGTTCTTTTCTCGCAGTCCTCGTCATTTTCATGATCGGTAATGTCCATTCCAGCCTTGGGGTTTAGGTCGCCCATCAAAATGATCAGGTAATTGACTAGTCATTTCTCTATGATTGATTGCAACTTCTCATAGAACAGGTCTTTATCGTTTTTGTTGTTATCGTTGGAGAGCATAATACTGGGTGACATTTATTGTAATCCTTGCTTAAAGGGTACTCTTGTAATCCCCGGTTCGTGAGATTTACATCTCATAAACGCTTTTGGTGCGTCTTTGGACATCAGTGGAAATCCTCGTCTGTGAGGTTGTTTCTTCTTTATGACCGGGGTACAATAGTACCTAACCCAGGACTAAACTTTTCCGTCAAACTTGTAACCAGTGAGTTTCACTGTTTAAATTCGTTTATATGCAATTCACTCGGTAAAAGTTTTGTTAAGGCACCAGAAAACTATGCACCTAATAGTGTGTTATATAAGCTAGACATGTTAAGGAGTCCGGTAAATAATTTCGAATACATTTTCTACCAATCTATACATTAGGAAATCGTCTATGAGCTGCAGTATTATATGGCCCAATCACTTTTAAATACTGGCTGACGTTGAAAATGCTTCTTCACTACCATTAACACTCAGAGGATTGCCTCATACCAAACGTAACGCACAGACCATTTTGACAAAGGATTTTCGTTAAATATAGTAGTATTAGTAAGAAACAGGAGAATACGTTGGACGTCTCGACCAACCGAATTGTCACTAAAAAGTTGCTAGTCACGAGATGGATAACCGACTATCACACAGTTTTCAACAGTCTACAGACTCCGATGGATTTGTTACTAATGCACTCCTTAACATCCTCTCACTGACACTCACGGTTAGACTTAAATAGATAACATTGCGGCTTGTCACCGATGTCACGGATATATATGGGGCTACTATTTTACTTCTTACGACGGAACATAGTGCAAAATTGTGCATGGAGGACAGCTGATAATTGCATTTCCAGTGAGGACCGAAGTCAGACAAGGCTGTCTACTCTAGCCCTTTATTTTCCTTCTAGTGGTTGACTGGATCATGAAGACCGCATCAGAGGAGATGCACGGAATTCAATGGACAAGTAGGATGCGACTCGATGATTTGGACTTTGCGGATGATCTAGCTCTTCTAGCCCATACACACCAACAAATGCAAATGAAGACAACCAACGTAGCAGCAACGTCAGAATCAGTAGGCCTGAACATACATAAGGAAAAGAGCAAAATCCTCAAATACAACACAGGGAACACCAACCCAATTGAACTTGGAAAGACTCTGGAAGAAGTGGATACTTTCACGCACATGGAAAGCACCATCGATGAACAAGGAGGATCCGACACATATGTAAAGACAAGGGCAGCATTCCTGCAGTCGAAAAACATATGGGACTCAAAACAACTGTCAACCAACCTCAAAGTCAGACTCTTCAATCCGAACGTCAAGACAGTCCTGCTGTATAGAGCTGAAACGTGGAGAATACCTGCAAACATCATCAGAAGGGTACAAGTATTCATAAATAACTTCCTACACAAGATACTGAATGTCCGCTAACAACGACCGTCAGCAACAGTCTACTATGGGAGAGAGCAAACCAACTTCCAGCCGAAGAGGAAATTAGGAAAAGATGTTGGAAATGGATAGGACATACATTACGCAAACCATCAGACTGCATCACGAGACAAGCATTAACATGGAATCCTGTTGGGAAACGGGAAAGAGGAAGGCCAAGGAACACAATACGCCGTGAATTGGAAGTAGATATCAAAAGGATGAAGAGCAACTGGAAACAGCTGGAAAGGATTGCTCAGGACATATTTCAATGGAGAATACTGGTAAGCGGCCTATGCTCCTCTGTGCGGGGTAACGGACGTAAGTAAATTACTACTTTACTGGAAGAAACTCTCATAATTTCAACCACGGTCTGTGTACGTTTCACTGAGCGACACATTCATGCACGTCAAAAATTAAGCTATCTCGAGACAAGTGACTATCAAGATATGAATACATGACTAGATGTCCATTCGCAGTAAATGTTTTGACCTATTTACTATTGTATCCCACTCTTGATCAGACACTGAACATTTCCCTCCCGATAACTAAGCATCTTAGTCTAAATTATAAATAGAAGGTAAGCATACATGAGCAATGAGATAAGCACTAGTTGGTCAAAGGGGATTTAGGCTAAAAAAAATACTAAAAGGAAAGATACACATTCTAGAAAACCATATCAACAGAAACATAACTAGCTTGCCTCACGAATAACAATAACCTTCTGACATTCCGGGCGAGGACAACCAACCTTGCTTGTGGATTCGTTGCAAACCAGTAAGCAATTGCAAGGGCACCTAACGTATTGCTTGCCTGCCGGCGGACCTTTGATAGGCTAGAACATACATTAGGAGAAAAGGTAATTACTGTGGCCTCAGAGCAATGTGGACATCGAACCACCATTTGTCTTTCGCGAGGAGTGAAAGTGATAACTTGTCTGCATACTTGGCAGTTTACTGTAGCCTGAGTATCGCCATCATTAGTAATCGCTCGCTCTATAACTGGCTTGATAACTGAGCGTCCCACATGGGTGTCTGAAAATTGAGAAATATTTATAAAAGGACAGTTACCAGAAGATACCAAGGGTGTTCTCTCATCCATTCTGTAGGTAAACAAATCTTGCGGTAGTCAGGTAGGAGGCTCAGCAACCTCAGACGATATCGTAGGCCAAAGTGCAGTCTACCCCTGAAACAGGATGAGATTTGTGAGTCAAAACCAATTAAGTGTATGGGAAATAACTCACTTAAAATCTTAAAACAGTGTCAAACCAAGACCAGTCAGTACGGAGGAAGCAACACTTTTAAAATGAGCTCTGTAGAATGCAGAATGCAATGTTCAATATGTTCAGATGCACTAAAAACTAGTTGATTTCTTTGTGCTAATACTTTGACTGACATTGTGTATTAAGAGTAGTCCAATCACTTGATTACAAAATTATTGGTAGGAGAGATGAGGTTGTTATATTTTGAATGTACGTAAATACTTTTGTCCAAGAACTGCGGAATCTCAAATGAAACTTAAGAGGATATCCCTTCATGACAGAACATATAAGACCTCGCACTACAATTCATGATAGATTTCTGTGGCGAAAATAAGCAAACTGTGGAACCCACTAATTTAAATAGTGTTACGACCGTCTGACGAATCCCTCAAAAGAAGGCTTTTAGCCTATTTAATTTTAGGAGTAACGCATCAATCACTCATACTGTTACTCCTCAAGCAATCAATTCTATCCTAGTTCTGAGAAAGTGCAACATGTACCGTACTCTCTTTAACCAAGATCACCCCCACCACCGAAACGCAAATCTCAAGAAGCAACATTTAACTAATTCTTATAAACAAAGATTGAAAGTTCAAGCGGAGTTCCCAAATAAGACACAATGTTAGTTTGTGACATCGGCAGTGTTAGCGACATTAATGGATTGGTCGAGATACTTAACATTGGTATATTTTCATCGATGAAGCATCAGCTCTTCCTGTCAGTTGGCAAAATTAAAAACTGCTTCGTCCAAATAACAAGGGTCCATGAGTGCGTAGATAGTTGTTTAGTCTAATTTTAAAATTAATACTGACAAGACTGTTTCAAAACCCTTAGGTAGGGTGTTTTAAATAAGGCAGACCATCGATAAGAGAAAATGGGACCTTACGGCGGCCTGCTTAAAATCTTGGGCTACCACTTTTACCAATATCTCAATAGGTTATCTTTCCGTTTTCCGTTTTGTTTTAATTGCCCAATCATGTCCCAAAATCGCATTGTGTACTCATGTGCTTTTATAAAGAGTTTATGACCTATCATGTGTAATTCAGTTAAGTCTAAACGCAAACATCATGGTGGCTGGCAGCATGGTTTAAAAAGAACCAATATCCATCAAATGTCTGTTCCTGAAATTCTTAATCTTAACTGCTGATCCCTTATTGGGAAATTGGACTACATACAGTTTCCCCTTAGTCTTACTATATACCGTAACTGTGGTTTAATCACAGTTCAGGAATCTTGGCTACATGACCTGTACGATGACAACTTAGTAATGCTAAATGGTCTTAAGATTTTTCGTCAGGATCGTTCTGTCATCAAGAAAAAGTGTTGTGGTGGTGTGGGTCTCTTACAGTTATATGTGATAAATTCAACTCGTCAGAATGCACTTTCCTTTCATCCTTAGGCCACCTAAACCTAGTACACCACACCAACTAGCTACAATGTTTTGCATGACTTAGTTTTTGTCAATGAGGTTGGAATATACGAGACTCGTAAACGACCCCGTCTTCTAAATTCTGACAATTACATCATTCGAGTTTTGCCAAATACTTATGAGAAATCATTAAAAAATACAAATTCTTGTCCGACCAAGAAAATAAAACAAAGAAATTACTCAAATCAAAACATCTACAAGATGAATAACATGCTGGAATCAACTAACTGGGACCTCTTTACAAATGAATCGCTAGAAACCACTGCAGATGTCACTAGTTCTTATCTCGGGTTTTGTCTTGATGTCTGCTGTCCCAGTGAAAAAATTTTTATTAGATTTGATCAACTAATCTCTCCACATCTTAAACGAAAAAGAAAGTCACTAGAGGAACAAAGGTCATACTGAAGTTAGAAGTATTAGGATAAACTTGTATATTCCCGTTGATTTGTTATAGACTGAAGCTGATCAGTCATTGTTGCTATATGTGCATCCTGAGCAGATTGCCTCGATATAGCGAATTTTTCACAAGTATTAAATAAGTTGGATTGTGACTGGCAAGCGAAATCCAGGATGCGCGTTTCTTCTTATTTGGGACTGATCGGCTGGATGTACATGCATCCCAATGTTGATGTTCACGCTGGGATTCGAACTCAGTCCGTTTCGTGTCGAACGCCACCGCGTTCACCTCTAGACTACTGAGTCAAGACAGTCACACTTGTGCAACTAGCACATTGGTATTAGGATAAGCTTGTATATTCCCGTTGATTTGTCAGTCAATGGCCAGCCGATGAGTCCCAAATAGGACGAAACGCGCATCCTGGATTCCACTTGCCAGTCACAATCCAACTTATATAATGAAGTTAGAAGGTTAAATGACCCTATATGTCAAGAAATAAAAAGGGTGGAAGGCATTGTATGTTGAAAAGCTACTATCCTGTAAAAACTCTTTTACTGTTTGGAAACTATTCAAAGAACTTATTTACACTAAACAGATTACAGAAGATACACATTTAAATACCTGCTCGTTAAATGAGTGTTCCATACGGCATGGATCTGATCAGATGCTCTTAGATCACTGTAAATTGACCAAATATTGTGGTCCCATATTCACCTAAGTCGAAGTTCTAGAATGTCTGAAGGCACTTAAACCATCACGTTGTCCAGGTCCTGATGAGATTCCGAATCTTCTCTTCAAGAAATGTCCTAACGTTTTGTATCAGCCACTGACTAGTATCTTTAACGAGTCATTCTATACAAACGTGAAACCAAAAGCTTGGAAGGAGATAAAAGTAACACCTATACTGATAAAAGCGTCTTCTAGTGGTAGTGTTAGGTTTAGACCCATAGCTATGACTTCTCCCTTTCTCAAAACTATGGAAAAACTTCTACTACGTAAGCTGCAACCAACAATGGAAGGGCATATCGACCCACATCAGTTTGCATACAGACGCAATAGAAGTACACTGGATGCAGCAGTTGTCTTACATCATAATATAGTGTGTAGCTTAGAAAATGGTGAAAAGTATGTCCGAAGTACGTTTCTCGAATACACTGCAGCCTTTGACTCCGTTCTTAGATCTATATTACTGAATAAACATGAGAATATGAACATAGAAAGGTGGATTGCCAACTAACTATATTCCTGAAGTACACCCGATATATGACCAAGTTACGCTTGCGGTATTACCAGGGCAACTTCTAACGATTGAACTCACTCTGACGAATGAGAATGAATCAGAAGGCACGAAGGGTGAAAAAGAACTTATATTTGGTTGCGAATAGAGCGGTAATGGATAAGCAACGTCTAGGCTGGCAAACTAGAGAGAGTTGCTTTCCACGGTACGGCGTGACGCGATCTGGTGGCGATTCGTGATCGAGCTCCTTCAACTAGTAGTGTCCGCTAAAACAAACATGGTCAGCATCAATGTCGAGGACCTATGGAACTATTTTTTGGGATTATTTACCGCTACATTCCTATTTCTCCAGAAGAGAACAATGTACTGTGTACAAGGGAAAGTGCTCCACTCATTAGCTAACAGAAGTTGGTTTGCCTCAAGATGCTGTTCTTTCCCCTTTTCTTTTCTCACTTTTCTTGAATGACCTGCCCTATTCTATGAAAAATACCTTTGTCAAGTGCGCAGATGATCTTACTATTAGCACGCCCGTTTCTTCTTCCTCAAATTGTTGTGAAATGAATGGTTTTTTAGTGAATGTCGAACGATGGTCTAGCTTGAATGTTCTTTAACTTAATCCGTCCAAATGTCAAACAGTCAATTTCAATCTAAATGACGTCCGTGATTTAGGAGTAAGGTATTCAAAAAGTCTATCCTTTACCGAGCATGCTTCATCACAGGTCTCTAAAGCTCGTAGACTTATTGGTTTTATTCATCGTAACTATCGTCTTAGCGAATCTAAAGTCATTCTTTATAAAACTTGTGTTAGACCTCTACTTGAGTACTGCCCAATTATATATAGTTGCATGCGTTCACTAGATCGGCAAAAAATAGAGAAAGTTCAACGGCATCTTACTAGACTATTAACCCCTGGCCGACCCTATGATGCTAGATGCTGTGCTTGGAAGTTAGACCCTTTATGGGTCA